>JAMWYP010000107.1:598422-998422 GCA_025563575.1 Acacia pycnantha | reverse complement strand
TAAAGGGTCGCATTTGCTACTTTGGAAGTGTATAATTTGTGGGGAATTCTTTGAGCTTTCATAAGATCTAGTGTTTTGGTAGCTTTATCAAACCATGTTTTGTTTTTCAAGTGAATGGGAAGAGAAGTGAACCCACGATTGGACGTTTGCTCCCTCCTCATTTTGAAAAAGTGAGTTTATAAATCATTAGTGCATTTAAGAGTTAAGCATGATTATAGCTGATTACAATGTTTTGATTGGTTGTGTTTGTAAGGTTAACACTTGGAATAGTTAAGTAGATGCTTTGTGGTTAACTTACTATGCAATTGATTATGTTGAAGTGGGCAATGGAGAAAAACTTTGTTGGAAGGATATTTGAGCCTTAAATTCTTTTCATGTGTGCATGTTCGCTTAATTTCTCACCTTCTAAAACTTGTTTCCACTCTTTTTCAAAACAGTATTTGCGTTATTGTGATGAAAATGAAAGAGGCATTCAATTCTAAACCATTTTCACCCAAACACAAACCTACATTCGTCTACCCTTTGTTTACCCATTTTGAGCCATTCCTATGTTATATGCATGTCATCACTCATAGTGTTCATAGTATTTTAAAAATCAAAAGAGAATTGCCAATAAAAATTTGAAATGCCATGTATATGAAAAAAAAAAGAGGAAAATGAAGAGAAAAAAAAGAAGAAGAAAATAAAAATAAATGAAGAAGGCATTTTTTCATGAATTTTCAAAAGAATTGGCAAAAGTTTGTAAAGTTATTCAGATGCTATGAACTTGGTTATTAACTGTGACTTGCATATAAACTATTTTCTTTTTCTCAATAATTCATTCCATTTAGCCTTCATCCATCATTACAAGCCTCTAAGTCCTCTTGATTCATTACATTAATTGCTATTAATAGTGGAGATGTTAGAGTTGTTACAAGCTTATGGTAAGGTGTTGATTACGTGAGCTAGAGTGAAATTATTCCAATAAGATGGGATGAGTGAAACACTGATAATACCTAGAGAGTTCTCTTGTGCTTCATTTTAACATTTTGGATTGTATGGTCAGCTAATTTATTTGCATCACTTGATTATGACTAGTATTGGCTTGATGAATTTGATTAATTAATCCATTGTTTTCTAGTTATGAAATTGCTCATCTTTCAAATGCATTAGTGTTTTGAACTTGGAATTTTGTACTTAATTGCCTTTGTTCAGGTTTACAAAGGTCTAAGTGTGGGGGAATTGATCGAACCATATTTTTATATGACTTTTCATAATTAAATTGGGATTTTAATGCATTTTCTCGGACATTATTGCATGATTAAGCATTAATTTGAGTTAGGGACATTTGTATTGAATTAAATGTAATTAGGGGTAAAATGGTCATAATTTGTTAATTATTCATGCAATTGATTCCTTGGACTTTTGATGCTACATTGTGTTTAATCTTACATTGTAGGTGTTTAAGAAGAAAATGAAGATTTTTGAATGTTAGAATTAATGTTTTGAGGATTGGGGAAAATTACAAGAAAGGCCCCAATAATTTCTGAAAACTGGAAATCAATGAAGAAAAGGGTCAGAGACAAATTACAGAAAAGAGCCCCAGAATTATTATGAATTATATTTGAAGGTGGAATATCACCTAGAGGGGGGGTGAATAGGTGATTACAAAAATTCTTTTTACTAGTTACTCGGTCACCCACACAACAGATATATATCAAGGCAAAGTAGAGATAGAGTAGAGGAGATAGACACAGAAAATTTATACTGGTTCGGCCCAACTCTTGACCTACGTCCAGTCCCCAGAAACACTCCGGGATTTCCCTAACTTACGATCAAATGATTACACACTCTGTAACACTCGGAGCAATTCTCTCTCTCTTGAATTACACTCCCCCTTACAAGTTGCAATCAAATGACCCAATCTCAAAGTCCCAATACTCTGAGATTCTCACAAGAAATAGTAGTAGATGAATAACTCTCTCTAAGAGCAGATGATCATAAACACTGAAGAACAATTTGTGACACACTCTCAGAAAGTATTTCAGCAAGTATCTCAGAAAGTATCACTCAAGAGATTGGCGAAACCAAACTCAGGAGAGTATCTTTCATTGATCGTTTGTTCTGCTGCATGTGTGTACTTTTCTTTGAGCACCCATGGCTTCATATTTATACTGATATGTTTGGTTGACCGTTGCAGCATCTTAATGTGTATTAAAATGATGTTTATTCCTTTTTCTACATTGCTGCGTTTTTTGCTTTCTGTGTGGTAGCTTTTTACGCGGTTTGCATTTCCTTGATTCTTCCCCATTCTTCGTTTCTTTTTGCTGGTCATAACTCCAACACGTTTTGTATCATCATTCCATAACTTCCATAATAACAGCAACCATTACGATATGGCATTGATTCCATAATATCACACGCCCCATTCTTAATTCACTTGATCCTGCACTATAATTCCCATATTCGAAAACTATGAGCAGAATGGGTCAGAATCGGAGCATTAAAGATCATAATTAATAGCAATTAATATCAGAATCGAAATCTGCAATCTCGACATCGCAGAAGCATTTTTACCGATCATACTCGAGTATCAAATACTCATACTCGAGTATCATGTGGTTCAGATTTCTGTTGCTTCCAGTATTTCGAGTGTCCACTTTCGAAGATCATAACTTCCTGGTATGAACTCCGATTTGATTGGTTCAAGTATTTTTGGAAATCCCTTTGAGTCTACTTTCAAATGGAACTGGTTTCAGCTTCATTGGACGTCTAGTTTGTGAGATATACTCAAAACATTGAGGCTTGGTCAGCAGTATGACGGTGATGTAACTGTCATCTTCAACAATTCATAGCTCTCTCATATGACCTCCGTTGGACTTGAATATTGTGCGACTAGGACCGCTTGGAAGTCTAGTTTCCAAAAAAATGGTTTCACCTCAATCCGATCTCTGGTTTTGGAGATATTGTCAAATTACCATAGGTCGCCCGAAGCTGAGCGTAGAACAGAGCTGATCGAGTCATACTCGAGTATTGTTGATCCATACTCGGGTATTGTCGGGATTTAAGCACAGAAGCAGTTGTTTATGCACCATACTCGAGTAGCCAAGTACCATACTCGAGTATTGAAGTGTCATACTGAATAATTGAAGCATGATACTTGAGAATGGATGTTGGATACTCGGGTATTGACGGAAGTTCAAGGCAATTCATCCTGAAGCTCATTTTTAATCATTTTAAGTCCGAATTGAGTCGTTCCAACTTCCATATCACCGTGGAGCCTTCTAGTATTAATCTAGGAACATGAATAATGATATTCTCATTATATTCAGCAAGTTCTTCATTCTTCCAGATCTCATCTTGATTA
This sequence comes from Acacia pycnantha, assembly GCA_025563575.1. NCBI lineage: Eukaryota > Viridiplantae > Streptophyta > Magnoliopsida > Fabales > Fabaceae > Acacia > Acacia pycnantha. The sequence continues at coordinate 995,076 of JAMWYP010000107.1, read as the reverse complement.
ATCTCCATCATTAAACTTCACATCATTAATCTCTTCACATGGAGCAAGTTCTTCTTTCTTGATTAATCTCTATAATTAATCTTGGACTAATCTACATCAAATATATTGTAGTTAGTCAATGTAGAAGATAAATATAATATACAATCTTTTTGCTCTTAATGGCATCTATACAAGACATCATCAAAACTAATCAGAACCAACATTCTCCCCCTTTTTGATGATGGCAAATACATTAAGAAAAATATGTTTGAATATGAAAATATAATAGATCACATATTTTTCTTGCCTTTCTCTCCCCCTTATTTGTCATTAGCAAAAGAGAGAGGTAAAGAAGAAATATAGATGGAGAGGCAAATATGAGAATAAGTTAGAAATGACTTCTCTCATTAATCATATATCAAGACAACAATTTTCTCTCCCCGATTTTCATTCTAAATATGATGCAATTTGGAATGTTTTTATGAAAAAGAATTGAGAGAATTTAGAGAGGTTTTCAAAACATCTTTCACAATTAAAGCATATAGATACCAAACATGTGCAAAATTTCTACTGAATATAAAAAGGTAGAGTTTAGAAATGCTCATGTTGGTTTTTGTAAATTGATGATCTGTCTGTGAAGTCCATTTGCTTCTTTTCTTGTTGTGTGAGATCCACGATGTGCTCGAATAACCTTTGAGATGTGGAATGAGACTCAGTGCGGCTTGAGTTATATCTCGTATGAAAGAGTATGGTCGTGCACTCAGCTTCCATCTCTTGCCTTTTCTTGAGGGAACTCTTCATAGAGTATATCTCAATGAATGATGGAACGTGAAAGCACTATTCCTTAATTTGATAGATTCTCCTTGTAGTGCATTAAGGAAAGTTCTTGCACAGACTTAATTCTCCTGCCACAATTGTAAAATTTTCTTGCAAGGGAGAATTATTAGTGCAATAAGATATCGAATATTCCTTTCTAAATGATATTTTCAAATTAAGACAATGAAGGAAAATATAATTCATCATCAAAATTAATACAACATAGTAGATGTAGATGAGAATGCTTAAAAGGGTTTTCTTCAAATAAAGGAGATGAGCTTTTTAAGATAAAACACATGTTAATGTGAAACTCCCCCTTAATGAATGCATTCTCTCTAGTAATACCAAATAATAGTATGATGAAGATTAAGCATAATGAAAGGATTCTTAGGAAAATGACACCATTAAAGAAAAACTTTGTTGAATGACACACAGTATTCACGCATCTTTCCCAATTGGAATAGAATACTTGTTGATTTAAGTGATGCACATAGAAAAGGAATGCATTGAGTGAACCACTTTTTGAAGTGATACTTTGACCAAAGAGCATACAACACTTGTAAACAATTACCTGTTTTCAAAGAATAAGGATTTGAACATTAGAAATCAATGAAAACTAGTTTGGCCAAAACTTTTGCAAAGCACTGAATTTCTTGAAAAGAATTTGATTCTTCTGAGTTATTTAAGTATAGAGACGAAATAGTGCTTTATGACCGTTCACTTGATGATTTCATTTTGATACTTGAGATTAGGAACATTCATGATGATCAACAGAAATCAGACTTAAGCTTTTGAGAAATTTCAGACTTGAACTATTGTCGCAGAATGAATGGTAAAACTTAAAACAATGATTCAACATATGATTCAATAGATAAGTTTGAACTTAGGAATTGCAGTCAGAATCAAAGATTCAATCTGAAACAGAATCAGAGTAGGAGTGATAATCAGAATTGGAATTAGTCATCGAATCATCAAAATCAAGGTTTGAATCATAATCAAAGTTGAAATCGATGTCGAAGCGAGAATCGAGTTTGAATCATAATCGAGTTAGTATATGAACCAACGGTATAATCTGAAGCATTGACTACACTTGCCAAAACTGCATGACTTAACTATGAAGTATAAACCATACGCCATAATGCATAACTTAGAGTATTACGAGAATATGACATAATTGCGGTAGAGTTTCAAAAGCAAATATGAACAATGATCAAATATTTTAAAAACTTAAACTGCTCCTTTTCACATAATTTTACCCAATCAAGTAAGTTCAATCCAATGAATCAAAAGCGTAATAACTAAATGATGCCAAGAAATGTTATTTCTCAATTGACAGTTTTATAGATACACTTGATATGGAATAGATGTCATTGAGGAGAATGCATGTAATTTCCAATGGGATTAGATTTTCCAGAAATGCTAATGAAATGTGCAAATTATTTCAAATTTCACTTGTTCTTTCAAATTATGATAATGCATTTCGAAAATTAAGATTTTAATGTAAGAAGAAATTCATTTTTGAAATATGTTGGAAATTGATGCTCACTCTAAACATGATGGGAGTCAACATGTTTAATGAATATATGAGTATGCTTTAGTTTTAGAGAACATGTTGAACATTGCGGTTAACATGTAGAAGAATTTTCTCAAAAGCAACGATCACGAAGGAGAGTACTAAAGAAACATTCTTAGCACAACGGAAATGTATGTAAGCACAATGACTTTGCTATTGACCAGTAGATAATCTTGCATTTTAGAATTAGAATTATATGAATGCTCTAGGCAAGTCTATGAATACGATTACTCAAAATAAGGATGGAAGACAAATGCTTGATGTACTTGAGCAACTAAGAGAATACTAGGATTCTTGAATGATGAAGTACATATTAATCCAAATGATTTGGCTTTCAGAAGATTATCCTAGTAGGTTATTCCATTATCATTCAATGCACTAATAAATATTTGTAAAGTTTGGAATAACTAGGACATTGAAAAATTTATGCAGTAAGCATAACAAATTCACAAGTCGAATTCCCCTTTTTTTTTTTAAGATAGGCTTGAAACTGATATATGAATAACTTATTAGATATGAAGTCCAACTAGTTCAAGAGTGAAACTATACAGTTCAAGCAACACATTGAATTCTAAAGATGAATATGTGAGGGATAGGGAAAATTCTACCAAACAGATTTGAAGCATATCCAAAATTTAGTATACAACATCAACTTCCAATTTGAAACATCATTTGAATGCACTTAAAGTATTTTTCAAATCTATCCGAAATACTTTCAATGTATGAATAATTTTCAAAACGTGTGTATGCATTTTCACAAGACAAAGTGAATCAAATCAATTTCGGATTGTGCATTTCAAAAGAATAAAATTAGAAGGTAATGCACATATTCACTTTTTGATCCATTTAGCAATCTAAAAAACATTTTGAAATGTCATAACTAATTGATTGCTAATGGAATGCAATAATGGACAATTATTCATTACCCAAATATTAATCTCATATAAGCATAGAATAGGGTAAGAGTTAGATATCACCGTAATTCCCTTTGTCCTTGTAAAAGCTTGTTTGATTAAGGTAGATTGATGTAGACGTCTCCTTTCACCATTAACATCAAGCATAGCCTATTTAGCTTCCTCAAGACTTGAATTATTTCTCTATGTTGCATTCTTGAGAAGCTTTGTCTCATCCTACAAAAACATATAAGTCTTTTTCTTTCTTGGTATCCAACCTTACTTGGATCCAATCAACGTTAGCTTGTAGGAACCAAAATTTGCATGATCTTATGAATATCATTAATTTAACATAATTGAACATAATGAACTAAGCATGATTTTATGCATAAAAGAGATACTTTCTTTTCAAATCATCATGTATGCATAAAGAATTAAACTATTGAACATTGCAATCCCTTTATAAATAAATCTATTAAATGGATTTTTAAGGGATGTGAAAAAAAATAAATTTCAAAACAGTTTGCAATGCTCATTCCTAAGGCTACAAAATATAAAACCTCAATATATAATTCAAATAATAGCATAGGAGGTTTTACTATTATATACCTTTATCTTAGGTACTTGGAAGATTGACTTTGCTTACCCAATGGTTCTTCATATGTCTTTCCATGGGTATCGCAAAGTTCTCTCGAGGATATAGACTTCAAGAGTCTTCTAGTTGATACTTGAGAGATTCTCCTCTTCTTGATCTCCTCAAGATAGTTGAATGGTACTCTATGGTAGTTTGTTCTTGAGGTAGATGATACTCTTCTTGCTTGTTTCCATTGCTTCTTTTGATGTTTAGACCTTGTAGTTCTAGCAATGGATGCCCTGAGATTTCTCTTGCTTGATGCTATGATCTTCTTCATTGATACATGAGAAACTCTTGGCTTTTTGTTCATCTTCTCTGTACCCTTATGTCCATTGATTTTCAAATCATCCTGTACACATAAAGCACTAGATGGACATTTTGGTACCCACTTATACTTGGGTCCTTGATCGTTAGTATTGGACTTTGCTTGTCCTTTGGGAACCCAAACAAATTTATTTCTCACATTATAATTTCTCCTAATATAACATGTGTGAGAAATATGTCCAGATTACCACAATAATTGCAAACAATATGATGATGTGTATTATGAGATTTTATGCAAGTATTGTGTTGGTTGTCAGAGGAAATTTAAATAAATCTTATTTGAATAATATTTCTTCCCAATAAATTTTCCAGCATGATTGAAAACATTTTTGCTTTTCAAAATAGAATCGATAAGTGGTTGAAAAACAATTTTATGCAATTGTTCAAAATCATTTTCTTAACTACACAAGAAGAATTGGAATTATTTACCACATGTGCATCTTGAATTTCTGATGATGATTCATCATAATTGTCCATGATCGGCTCTCCTTGGGAATCCTCAATTTCTTGTTCTTTCATGTTGACTAGATCATAGAAGTGTTCTAAGATTTCTCCTTCTTCTACTTCCAATTGTTCATCAATCGTGGATATGCACTTTATAGTTTCAAATGAACTATCAACACTTTCAATTTCAACACAATTGTTAGAAGTATAAATAGAATCAAGAGTATCCCAAATTTCTTTAGCACTAGAGCAACATTTGATTTTTATAAAATCATTTTCGGTTAAAGCACTATACAAAATTTTCATTGCTCTAATATTCAATGAAAACATTTTCTTTTCTTTTTCTGTCCAATCCTTTCTCGGTTTAAAATCAAAGACATTTGTAAAAACATTCCACATATCAAAATCGGACGTTTTAACAAAACTAATCATTCTTGCTTTCCAAAACCAAAAATCAATATCTTTCAAAAACGGTGGAGCAGTATAATCAAAACCTTACGAAAGCGAACGGCTCTCAAAAATAGCCATTGATAACTCTTGAGGCTGTGAAGTCCTTTAAACAAGAGCACAGCTCGATACTAAATGAAGGTGGAATATCACCTAGAGGGGGGGTGAATAGGTGATTAAAAAATTCTTTTTGCTAGTTACTCGGTCACCCACACAACGAGATATATATCAAGGCAAAGTAGAGATAGAGTAGAGGAGATAGACACGAGAAAATTTATCTTGGTTCGGCCCAACTCTTGACCTACGTCCAGTCCCGAAACACTCAGGGATTTCCTAACTTACGATCAAATGATTACACACTCTGTAACACTCGGAGCAATTCTCTCTCTCTTGAATTACACTCCCCTTACAAGTTGCAATCAAATGACCCAATCTCAAAGTCCCAATACTCGAGATTCTCACAAGAAATAGTAGTTGAAGAACAATTTGTGACACACTCTCAGAAAGTATTTCAGCAAGTATCTCAGAAAGTATCACTCAAGAGATTGGCGAAACCAAGCTCAGGAGAGTATCTTTCATTGATCGTTTGTTCTGCTGCATGTGTGTACTTTTCTTTGAGCACCCATGGCTTCATATTTATACTGATATGTTTGGTTGACCGTTGCAGCATCTTAATGTGTATTAAAATGATGTTTATTCCTTTTTCTACATTGCTGCGTTTTTTGCTTTCGTGTGGTAGCTTTTACGCGGTTTGCATTTCCTTGATTCTTCCCCATTCTTCGTTTCTTTTTGCTGGTCATAACTCCAACACGTTTTGTATCATCATTCCATAACTTCCATAATAACAGCAACCATTCTGATATGGCATTGATTCCATAATATCACACGCCCCATTCTTAATTCACTTGATCCTGCACTATAATTCCCATATTCGAAAACTATGAGCAGAATGGGTCAGAATCGGAGCATTAAAGATCATAATTAATAGCAATTAATATCAGAATCGAAATCTGCAATCTCGACATCGCAGAAGCATTTTTACCGATCATACTCGAGTATCAAATACTCATACTCGAGTATCATGTGGTTCAGATTTCTGTTGCTTCCAGTATTTCGAGTGTCCACTTTCGAAGATCATAACTTCCTGGTATGAACTCCGATTTGATTGGTTCAAGTATTTTTGGAAAGCCCTTTGAGTCTACTTTCAAATGGCACCGGTTTCAGCTTCATTGGACTTCTAGTTTGTGAGATATACTCAAAACATTGAGGCTTGGTCAGCAGTATGACGGTGATGTAACTGTCATCTTCAACAATTCATAGCTCTCTCATATGACCTCCGTTGGACTTGAATATTGTGCGACTAGGACCGCTTGGAAGTCTAGTTTCCAAAAAAATTGGTTTCACCTCAATCCGATCTCTGGTTTTGGAGATATTGTCAAATTACCAGAGGTCGCCCGAAGCTGAGCGTAGAACAGAGCTGATCAGAGTCATACTCGAGTATTGTTGATCCATACTCGGGTATTGTCGGGATTTAAGCACAGAAGCAGTTGTTTATGCACCATACTCGAGTAGCCAAGTACCATACTCGAGTATTGAAGTGTCATACTGAATAATTGAAGCATGATACTTGAGAATGGATGTTGGATACTCGGGTATTGACGGAAGTTCAAGGCAATTCATCCTGAAGCTCATTTTTAATCATTTTAAGTCCGAATTGAGTCGTTCCAACTTCCATATCACTGTGGAGCCTTCTAGTATTAATCTAGGAACATGAATAATGATATTCTCATTATATTCAGCAAGTTCTTCATTCTTCCAGATCTCATCTTGATTAATCTCCATCATTAAACTTCACATCATTAATCTCTTCACATGGAGCAAGTTCTTCTTTCTTGATTAATCTCTATAATTAATCTTGGACTAATCTACATCAAATATATTGTAGTTAGTCAATGTAGAAGATAAGTATAATATACAATCTTTTTGCTCTTAATGGCATCTATACAAGACATCATCAAAACTAATCAGAACCAACAATATTCTGTCCCAGAAACATTTGAAAATATTTCACCTTAGTCCCTCCTGCAAAACTTTTAAAATTCTCACTTAGGTCCCTGGTCAAAACTTGGCGTTTTGACCAGGAACCCTTCCCGAGACGCAAGAGAGTAGAGAGCTGGGGGCGATTATTTGAGGGAGCTGGGGGACGAACGAGAAGAGGGGGGAGCGCTGCGAGAATTCAGACCGGAAAAGGGAGCTGGAAAGAGGATCTTCGATCATCATCCATCAACATCACCTTCATCCTTCTCCATCACCGGCCTCTAACACCGTCAACCACCACCGTTTCTTCTTCACCCTCGTCGGACTGAATCAGCGCCGGTAGCTGGGTTTGAAACAGAGGTAGCTGGGGGAATTTTTCAGGGGAGCGCCGCGAACCACCTGGGATTGGGACCGATTCACCCAACCCCAACTTCGATCTGACCTTCGTCTTCATTCTGGACCCTCAACGCCATCAGATTTTTCCTTCATCACCGATTCACCATTCCCCTGTCTTTGCCCAAGCATACAGCTCATTCTCTTTGAAATTCAGATTTGCTTTACATTCAATTTCCATGGGTTTTCACTGTCTGGATGAAGCTGTGGCTAAGCTTAAAGTAATGAGTGGCTAAATCTTTGCTTCTTGGTAATGAGGAATTGTGCTTGAGCTCAATGGACTACATAGGGGAGTTTTCTCTATCATTCTATTTGTCTAGAATCATGTATTTGAATTTGATAATTTTTATATATGATTCTGGGACTGAGATTAATGGTAATTATCTCTGTTAGTTTGATATTTGTAGTTGAGATTGGATATTGTGATTTGAAGATTATATATGTATGAATTTCTTTGTGGTTGCAATGAAGCTATGTTGATTAGCGTGGTATTGTCTAGTTAATGTTGTTGAATTGTACCCTTGAGGGGCTGGTTAGCACTCAAATTAAGAAGACTCATATTGCATAATTCCAATTTCAATTACACATTAAGTGGTTTCTAACAATATCTCAAGAGGTGGTAGTTAGCTACGGTAGTAGGAGCTATTATTAACTGGGAATATTGGACTCAAGTGGTATCTTGAGGTTTTTCTTATTAAGACTTGATGAAGTTTTGACTCCCATATGAAAGACTTGGCTATCACCCAAGAGGGGGGGTGAATTGGGTGTTTGATTAAAAACTTAGAACTTTAAGAACTTTTCTTCACTTGCTGGAAATAGTTTGAATGTCAATAATAATTTATAAAGTGATAAGCAATCATTCATATATCTTTGGAATGTAAGAGATAAGGGAAGAGAATATGCAAACGGTGATTTATCTTGGTTCGGCCAAATCCTTGACCTACGTCCAGTTCCCAAGCTCTACTTGAGAATTTCAATCCACTATCTTCTTTCAACTTGATTACACGTTCTGTACTTGAAGTAATCCTCACACTAGGACTTACTCCCCCTTACAAACTATAATCAATACACCCGTTTGATTACACACTCTGCACTCGACTCGAAGTAATCCTCTCACTAGGATTCACTCCCCTTACAAGCTGTAATCAACACAATGTATTTCCCACTCAAGATCACCCAATCTTGAGTAACTCTAAGGTAGAATGATAGGATGTTTACAATGATTCTTCTCTCTCAGAAGTGTATGGATAAACACTGAAGTACAATACAAAACATTTCACTCTCTATGATTTATAGACATTGAAAATCGAGAGTAAATGATATAAAGATCGAGTATTAGCATGTTGAAGATGTAAGCTTGTTCTCTGCTTGTTGTTGTATCTTTGAAGGTTTGTATGCAGCTCTATATATAGCGGCAAATCTTCATATGACCGTTGCTTCTCAATTCTGAATTCTCTCCATTCGAAATTCTAGCCGTTGGGACTCACGGCCTTTTCTGATTTCCAACTTTTGCTCTGCATTGAAGATTATGACCGTTATGTCATTTAATGACTTTCCTTTATTTGTTCTGGGAATCATTCTGAGTAATGGCTATATCAATTGTTTCCAAGTGAATGATTTCTTCTTCTTGAATTTTCCTCTGTTTGACGCGTGAAAGTAAATGCTCTGATTTTCCGTTTCGTCAACGATGGTTGATTCTGTCATGAACATTAATTCGAATGCTGAATCTGTTTGGCTTATGTCCGTTGGAGTATTTCATCATCTGAATGATTTAATCCTTTGGAGAAGCATTACAATTGAGTAGACAACTTCGTTTCTTCAAGTTTCTCATTGGATTCAGTCATCTTTCCCATTTACGAGATTATGCAGCAAGTTCATCTTCTAGATCTTGATTTTTGTCAAGATTGATGTTCTCTCAAGCTTTAATAATCTGAAACATGTACACAAATGATATAAATAATGTTAAGAAGAAGTATAAGTCATTTGGGTAATCATGTGGATGTTCTTTGATGAGAAACGAGACTTTCGAACTTCTGTTTTTCTGAATCAGGGTCATGAACTCCAGCTTGGATAAGTAGGCTCGAGTTTGTAAGGGTCAGGTTCAGCTTCTGCAAGGTGCAAACCGGAGGTTCAGAGGAAACTCTAGAGTTTGTAACATTTTTCAGCATCTAGGCTCGAGTCTATAATTATAGGCTCGAGTTTGGGTCTCTTCAAAATCATCTTTTGCTCTCTGTCTTGTCTAGGCTCGAGTTTGTCACTTATAGGCTCGAGTTTGGATGATTTTCGCGACCTAGTAGCTCTGTAACCCGCGAACTCGAGCTTGTCAACTAATAGGCTCGAGTTTGCTTCTCAGCAAATTGTGCAACACCCAGAACAGACTGTCTATTTTCGGGGGCCATATCTCCTGGTCGGAACTCCTTTTTGGTTGGTTCAACTATCTATTTTAAAGCCCTTTGAGTCTACTTTCCAATGCCACCGATTTCAGCTCAATTGGATTCTCCGTTTGTGAGATACACTCAAAACATTGAAGGTTGGTCATTTGTGTGACGTGAATATTACTGTCAACTTCATAAATTCATAGCTCCTTCATCTTGACTCCGTTTGACTTCAATTATATATCAAAATGACGCATTGGGAGTCTAGTTTCATATGCCACTGGTTTCACTTCAATCCGATCTGTATTTTAGGAGATATCATCGAATGACCACACGTCGCCCGAGTGAAACGTGGAACAGAGTAGCTGAAATGTTGAACACCGCTGTAAGCTCGAGTTTGCCAACTAATAGGCTCGAGTTTGCCTTGTCTAGAGACACCAGATATAAGACATCATCAAAACCAATCAAAACCAACACCATATTTATTTGAGCGATGATAGCTATTTTCTTCATTACCAAGAGTATCCATCATTAAACCTCTTTTAATCCAAAACATTTTTCACTATTTTCCAAAAATATCAAAAAGAATAGAATTAGTTTCTTTATATTTTTTTATGAATTTTAGTCTAGAGAAAATCAATTTCAAAACACCTTTTTCTAACCATGTTTTTAGCACTTAGTTTAACCTAGGGATTTCAAAATAAAAGGCTCCTTGATAAGAGAACGATCCCGAGTTATTTGCACTGTATTGCATTTTAATTTGTGGTAAATTGTGATTTGACCCTGAGGCGACTAAGGTTTTCCGTCAAATCAACCACACGTGTGCAGGAATGGGAAGGGGCTGCAAAAGGCCCAGAGAAGCTACCAGTTCAGGTTTAAAACGTTGGCAAGTAGTGCATTCCCTCACAAAATTACGCACATCTTTTTCCATACCCTTCCAATAGAAAAAGGAAGAGATCCGCCTAAAGGTAGAGTGAATACCTGAATGGCCACCAATGCCATCAGCATGAAAGAAGGTAAGCAAATCCTTACGAAGAACACGATCCGCTGCCACAACAAGTTTACCCTTACGCTTAAGTAAATGATGCTGCCAAGTGAATTTGGAATGAGAAGTGGGATCCAGCTCCAAAGCTTTAATCAGAAGTTGTAATTTCTCATCAATCAGCCAAGAGTCGCGAACCCTCTCATAAAGAGGTGAAATAGGAGTGGACATGGCAAAGCAAGAATCTTCAGCCCGGCGAGATAGAGCATCTGCGACCACATTATCACTCCCTTTCCGATAGACAATCTCATAATGCAAACCCCATAACTTGTGCAGCCACTTAAACTGTTCTTGGCTGAGATCACGTTGCTCTAATAAATGTTTCAAGGGTAGATGATTCGTACGAATGATGAATTTACGACCCCATAAATAAGACCTCCATTGTTTAACAGCAAAAAGAATTGCATGGACTTCCCGTTCATAAGTAGATAAGTGCCTCTTAGAAGAAGCAAGAGCCTTACTAGCATAAGCCAAAGGATGACCATTTTGTGATAAAACAGCACCCAACCCAGATCCGGAAGCATCGGTCTCAAGGACAAAGGTAGCATCAAAATTAGGTAAGGCAAGGACAGGGGGTGTCATCATGACCTCCTTAAGGGTGTGAAAAGCAGCCGCCGCATCTGCATTCCAGAGAAATTTCTCATGTTTCTTTAACAGATCAGTCAAGGGTCGGCAAATAGAGCCATAATTTTTAATAAAGCGACAATAGTAACCTGTGAGGCCAAGGAACCCACGTAAAGCACAAAGAGAAGTAGGAGTTGGCCAAGAAGATATAGCAGCAAGTTTCCTCGCATTAGCTTGGACCCCTTGGGCAGAAATAAGATGGCCCAAATACTCAATAGTAGTAGCAGCAAAGGTACATTTAGAAGCCTTAGCGAAGAGTTGATGTTGCCTCAAAACCGATAAAGTAGTCTCCAAATGATGCAAGTGAGAACTCCAATCCTTGCTATAAACCAAAATGTCATAAAAAAAACTAATATGCATTTACGCCGGAATGGTTTAAAAATAGAGTTCATGAGACCTTGGAAGGTAGCGGGAGCGTTAGTAAGGCCAAAAGGCATAACCAAGAATTCATACAACCCCTCATGAGTTCGGAATGCAGTTTTAGGAATGTCATGCTGCTTCATACGAATTTGATGGTAACCTGCTCGCAAATCAAGCTTAGAAAAGAAAGTAGCTCCCGTTAACTCATCCAACAATTCATCAATAATTGGAATTGGGAACTTGTTCTTTATGGTAGCCTCATTCAGTTTACGGTAATCAACGCAAAACCTCCAAGTACCCTCTTTCTTCTGTACCAAGACCATGGGAGCAACGAAGTCACTAAAGCTTTCCTGAATAATGCATTGTGAAAGCATTTGGTGAATCTGGTTTTCAATCTCTGTTTTTTGTACAGGGCCGTAACGGTAAGGTCTGCAGCTGATTGGTTTATCATCATGAAGAGGAATGGAGTGATCAAACTTCCTATATGGAGGTAGACCCTCAGGTGTAGTAAACACATCCTCAAAACTGTCTAAAAGTGCTTGGAGCTCAGCTTGTTGGTCAGAAGGAAGAGAGGCATCAGACTCTAAGGTGACGAACACATGGGAGGAATTAGAGACCAGATATAATTCATTAGCTACCATTAATTCACGAATAGTCAAAATTCCTTCAACCTGACTGGACACATCTGAACCAATTCCTTTTAATTCCACTTGCTGACCAAGGTATTGAAATTCCAAAGTCTTCAACTCCATATCCATAGCGAATCTGCCTAAGGTTTTCAGCCAGTGGATACCCAATATAGCATCATACCCACTGATTTTCATGATCAAAAAGTCGGAAGAGAATTGTAAATCACCCATTTTCCAGTTTAATGAAGGGCAGTGTTTGGTAACACAAACCTGTCGAGAATCAGCGACTGTGAGTCGAATCGGAGTCCTTTCTTGAAGTTTCAGGCCAAGTCGTTTAGCTACCGAAGCATCCAAAATGTTGTGAGTGCTGCCCGTGTCTATTAAGATGATAATTCAATGGTTCTTGATGTAGCCCACCAATTTAAGTGTTGAAGTATTAGCAAAACCTTCCACGGCATTAATGGTGCCTTCAATTTCCCCCTGTGCGTCTCCTATGGCATCTTCAAAATGGTCATCATCTTCATCGATCACCAATGTAAAGAGGTGAGAGTCCTTGCACCGATGGCCAGTAGTGAATTTCTCCGGGCACCAGTAACACAGGCCCTTCCGACAGCGTTCATCCATCTCTTTTTTGGATAGCTGCCGAGTGGGTTTTGAAGCAGGGGAGGACGCAGAGGAGAATGACGATGAAGACGGAGCAACCCAGCTAGGTTTGGACGAGGTAATGGGCTTCAGTGGTACTGTAGCTACTGAATCCGGTTGTAGGCCCGTTTTAGAACACATGGAGAAGTCAACCCGAGACTCGTTGGAGCGACCCGAAGAGAAATTCCCTGGTGTATAGTCTCGACGGTTGCGCAGGGGAAATTGGTCATACAGAGCTTTGACCGTGGCTTCCTGTAATCGAGCAGAGTTCATCGCGAGGGCTAGCGTCAAAGGGGTAAGGTTCAAAACCAATTGCTGGATATGGGTTCTTAATCCACCGATGAAGAGATGAGTGGCTACGTCCTCTGCTATATCAACCTCCGAAAGCAACTCATCGAACTTCTGCTCATACTCAGTGACAGGTGACTCATTTTGCTGCAGCTTCTTGCGTGCGATTAAGGGATTCTCATCCCTAACCTCTGTGAATTTTGCCTCCATCTGCCGGAAATAAGCGTCCCATTGGACTTCGGAGAAGGGGCGTCGGCACATGAAGTTCTGGTGCCAACGGAGTGCATGGCCCTCTAAGTGAATACTGAGGAGGCGAATACGATGCTCAGGGGGAGTGCCATCGACGTCAAAGAATTGACGGCAACGATATGCCCAGCCTCGAAAATCAGAGCCGTCGAAACGAGGGAACTCCACATGAAGTAGGTGGTCTACGGTTGCTGTAGCTCATGAAAGGAGCCGAATGGAGGAATACGGGACGCCATGCCCGTCGAACCAGTGCTGCCTTCAGGACCACCATTGCTAACTTGCCCCAGTAATGGCGTTGCTGGCTGTTTGCCGGTAAGCACAGTAAGAGACGCAAATCGAGCGTCCATGGATTTCACTCCTTCCTCGAGGCGAAGAGCAATCTGGTTCAGGTCAGTAATGTCTTGGGAGTTCTGGTCGAGCTGATGGTGCACAGTGGATTGGAGCATTTCGAATCGGTGTTCCAAATCACCCAGTCGATCCTGGGATCGTGTGTCCGGCGGTGGTGGTGCCATGGGCCAGACAGCGGCTTTGATACCTTGATAGACGATAAAAGGAAATAGAAGAGGAAACAAGTATATTCATTCACAAAAGTGCAGTAAATGGCAGGTAACACATATATATCCCTTGTGCCTAGCCACTGTCTTCTAATAGTCTCTCTCATCTAACTTAACCCTGTTGTTATTTACTAATAAGCCCTTACTATGGCATATGCATATAACAGTTCGATCCCTGCATTGGTCAAGGCGCTGGGGAGGCATCCTAGGGGTCTAGGAAGCAGTGGAAACGCTGGTAGAGGTGGAGGCATGTGTACTCTCTGTCCAGTATGTCCTGTGGACTGGGCTCCAAGCGCCCTGCCCTTGGATTGTGGGTGAGCCCAACCCCTTTCATAAAAATTTCTTAGCAAAAAAAAAAAAAAAAAAAAGATAGATGGCCGATATTTTTGCTGTTATTTTATTTATTTACTTTTTTTTCCAGCATGTTTTGGACGTTTGCTAGCTGAGATGAGGGAATTAAATGAATGAACGAAATGAATATATGAACTAATGGATTGGGCTTATATTTGTATAATGAAGAAGGGCTGTTTTGTCAACGTATGGGCCAAAATGACTAACGAATTAAAGTGTTGTCCCATATATTTTATACATGCTATAAATAAATCCTTAATTCTATCTAAGGATTTTCTTTCTCAATTAATTTTTTTTTTTGGCTGAAAAACATTATCTCAAAAATATTTATGCTAAAAGAATTATTCCCTAATTATTTGTCCTTAATTTATGGGAAAAATATGCCTAAAATTTCAATAATTGTTTTAGGCCATAAATTATCCCTTTCATATATTTTCCTTGAATTTATTCATTTCCCGGAAGTTTCAAGAAAAGAAAGAAAATATGACTTTATTAAAAATAATTATTCTCATAATTATTTTAAAACCAAAATTTCATATTTAATTTCTATAAAATATTCCAATTTCAAATCCCAAAATTTGGGATGTTACAGAGTAAGTTCTAGTGAGAGAATTACTCTTGAGTTACAGAGTGTGTAATCAATTATGATAGTGAAAAATCCCAGAGAGTCTGGGGACTAGATGTAGGTCAAGAGATTGGACCGAACCAGTATAAATCCCTGGTGTCTTGCTTCTCTTCCTTATCCTCTATTTATCCTTGTTTTTTGTATTAAAAAACAGAGCATATCGAAAAAGTTTTCATAATCCCCAATTCACCCCCCTCTTGGTGATTCAGCTCCACTTTCAATAACCACTCATGAGCACCAGGTATTAAAAAAAAAAAAATTGAGGAGCAATTTTGCCTTCCAATAACAAAATGTAACCATTTTGCCCTTTATCATGAAAAATGTTAACAGTCAACATTTGTTTTTTAACGATGAGGGAAAATTTTCACTTTTTTTAATACTTGCAGGGCAAATTTACTCCTAAAAAACTTGTAAATATCCCGCGCTCCTAAGAGTGGTTATGTTCGGGGTAAAATTGCACCTTAACCCTTCAACTTTTAAAGGTTAGGGGATGATGTGCAATTGAACCATAGTTTTTTTTTTGGGGGGGGGGGGGGGGGCTTAACATTTTTTAAGGAATAAAATGCTCACATACCCCACTTTGGTCACATGTAAAATACATAACTGCATGCCAACAACTCGTACTGACGTTCTTGTATGAGACCAATAAATGTGAAAGCCAAAACGTGGGGTCCTTGAATTTTAGAGATATCTAATTACCTTTTTACTTGTGTGTTTTTCCTTTATTACATACATACATACATACACAGGGGCGGACCCAGAAATTTTAGTGACGGGGGCGAAAATAAAAAATCTTATATTATAAATAAAAGTACTTGAAATGCAATACATACCTAATATACAAAAAAAAAAAAAAAAAAATTAAAAAAAAAATCTTACAGAAATTAAGATCACTTCACTTAACTCTTATTCTATGTGTTTTCATATTGTTAAACTCATCTATAATTGAATCCGTGCTAAAACTCAAAACAATTTCTTTTTCAATGTATGTAATCAAATAATCATCAAGAAATTGGTCTTCCATTCTATTTCGAAGTCTGTTATTGATTATCTTCATAACACAGAAAGATCTTTCAGTAGTTGCTGTAGAAATTGGAAGAGTGAGTACGAGTCTAATCCTTTATCAATAAGAAGGTAAATGATGGACTTTTCAGTTTTTGCTAGTCCTTGACGTAATTCAGATGTAGTTGATAAATTAATCAAATTTGGATGTTTAAGGATGTCAAGCTCAAAATGTTGTAATTTCATCTTTAAATGCAATTTTTCCTATTTTGTGAAATTTCTAGAATAAAATTTATCAACAAGTTTGCAAATATCATCACTATTAAATAACTTGGACATATTTCTTGGATTTAAAGCAAGTAATTCAAAAGTATTATCATTGAACTTGCCATTAATAATCAATTACAGTAAAAAAGATATTTGCCCTATAAAAATTTTCAGTCGAAAAATCACCATATGAAAGTAATAACCATAACAGCATTACATTACAGTAACAATCCGGAAATAACCCCTATATAATTACTTGAATCTCAACGAATTGGTATTATAGTTGTTCAAGAGAAAAGAGAAATAATATGAATCATGTTGGTTTAAGAATTTCAGTGAATCAGTATTACATAGCTCCCTCATTTCTTTTCTTTTTTTGTTAAAAAAAAATTAGGGGGGGTGGGGGCCCACCCTAACCCCCCATTGGTCCTCCATTGTACATACATATATATATATATATACACACATATATATGTATGTACATATATAAAGTACACATATACCTATATATGTACATATATATACATATATATCTATATATCTGTGTGTGTATGCATGTATGTATGTATGTATGTATATATATATGGAATAAATTAAAATGGAAAAAAAAAATGAAATTTAAAATGATTTATAGATGCAAGGTATTTCTTATATATATCAATTGGCCGGGCTTGATCTGATGAACGTTGGTAGTTGTGTATATTAATTGTTACGCTCCAAATTTCTCTAAGGAAAGCGAGATATTCCTAATTGATTGCGAGTGTTATGTGTTGGTATCTATATATAGGTGTCTATCTTGCCCTTCTCATATACTTCAAAACAAAACAAAAGTAGTTCATAGACAGACGCAAAGTATGGCTTCAAGACCCGGAATCCTCACTGATTGGCCATGGAAGCCTCTTGGAAGCTTTAAGGTTTCAACTGCTTAACCCATGCTGCTTCTTCTTCTTCTTATCTCTCTGTCTCTCTCTCTCTCTATATATATATATACATACATACATATATATGTGTGTGTGTGTCTGTATGTATGCACACACACACACACATATATATATATAGACATATATGTATATGTGTGTGTATCACAGAGAGAGACACAAAAGGAACAAAACACACACACCTCCTTGGTATATGTAAATGTATTTCTATTCATTTAGAGAAAACCCAAAGATATATGTTTGTGATTGAGAAATTTCCTGTTATTTTATTTCCACTATAAGTACTATCATATGTTTTTTTTTTTTCGGCCTATGGACTTGTTTCATCATGTGAGTATAAAACTTAAGTTTATAGTCGTCTGTGATACTCACGTAAAAGTGCCATGGCTTTGAAGATGTGTGTATCAGTGTTCTATAAAGTACAGAGAGAGAATCACTTCAAAGTCTAAAAGTAATGAGTGTAATTATCACAAAACAAAATCTCACAAGTGAGAACTATGCAATAACAGGTTTTAACATAGGAAATAAAAACAGGTCCATGCTGTTCATTTATTTTTGAGATTTTTTTGTTAATCTCGTGCATTCTTTGAAACCTCATGGTGAATCTCCTGAACATAAAAAGCAGTAGTTTAATGTTGATATTCAACTTCACGAACAGATTTCGAAGGATCTGATTGCAATACTCTCTCTCTCTCTCTGTGTCTCTCACACACTCAAATACGCATGAGGGCAATGGCATTGAATATTTTTGTGTGTGAGGGATTGTGTCTTTGTTTTATTGGTTGAGCTAGCTAGCTAGGTACCAGAGTTATGTGATCTCGTGACTTAAAATTGTTGTTGGTTGCAGTATGTGATATTGGCTCCATGGGCGATTCACAGCACATATTCTATGTTTGTGAAGGACAAAAGTAGTGAAAGGGACTTATCAACATTTCTCATTCTTCCTCTGTTGCTATGGCGAATGGTTCACAATCAGATTTGGATCACTCTCTCTCGTTATCGAACCGCAAAAGGAAACACAAGGATTGTTGATAAGCCCATTGAGTTTGATCAAGTTGATCGCGAAAGAGACTGGTTAGCTTCTGTTTCTTGTTTATATTATGGCCCTGTTTAAGTTGGCATTGAAAAATAGTGTTTACGCATTTTAGATTACTTTTATTATTTTTGGTTTTTCATGACAAACATTTACTCGTGAAAATATTAGGTCGTTAAATCCTTTCTATAAATGAGTATCATGTCTCATTCTAAGAATAATACTTTTTTTAATGACTTTCCCTTTGGTACTTATTACGAAACTCTACCAACTTTTGTGTACAACTTTAAATTTACTTAAAACGTAAAAGTCATTATTTTCGAACTAAAAACTAAGGATAATTTTTAAAAGTGTGACAAAATTTTAACGCATTTATTATATATATATTTTGTTTGTTTTTTTTTTTCATGTCTAATAGTCCTATTTATAAGTCATTTCTAATATATTTTATCATATATAACATAAAAAAACCTTAAACCCCTTGTTAACTGTCTTAAAATTTAACAACTTTTAAATTTCATTCCTATTCAATAAATATTATATTACAAGTCAGGAGAACAAAGTCGTAATAATAAATAAAAAATAAAATTATACAGTTATATAAAAAAATTAATAACGTGACTTATATAGTTATATACATAAGACAAAAAACATTTATTCTCTCTCCCTCATGAATAAATAAGAATAGAGTATTACAATTAATATATATAAAGGTTTAATAGAGAGTGAATATATATAGGTATCTGATTTGGAGATATAGTAGACCTATAGATGAGAGAGAAATCACTCCAGGCATAGAGGACCACCCATAGATGCAAGTGCATGAAGATATAGAGAAAGAGAGATCAAGAGAGAAAGAGAGCCTAACTTAATTAATAGGAGGGGTCACCACAATATCTCTCTCCCTCTCCACCCATGCTCATATGAATCTGCAGGCCACCCAAGTGAACTGAGCATTCTCTATCCTATATAGTTGGAGAAATAGAGCTGTTAAAATGGAAAAAAGATAAACACATAATAAATCTCTTATCTCCCTTTTTGTTGAATGAAAATGAAGCTCACAGCTTGTAAATTACAATACATGAAAGACAAAAACAAGAGAGAGCAACTAGATTGCTTTTTTTATCAATTGCAAATGAGTATAACATTATATATATTCTGTAGAATAGTCATGTCTTCGTTACGATGATGGGTTATTTATTATTCAATGGTCAGCATAATTATTACTGAATCTTTTATGTTTTATATAGGGAGGGGCTACTCACCGACTCACTGTTCCGGGTCATAAATAACTGTCTCCGCCTCTTAATTAGCCATGCTGAACTTTACTGAGTAGTTTCACCTACCTCAACATACTTCATTCATCCTCACCATAAATTAACATATCATATTATTTACAATTTAAAAATAATAATACATGAAAAACATATATCTTTCGTATCTTACCTCAACATATCTTTCCTATCTTGTGAACACAAGTTCTATTTCTGGTCATATATCTTGTTGGTGAACTATTTCTGGTTGTATATTAAAATTAATTCACTTAGAACTAACAACACAATTACCCATCTAAACTATCATCCTTAAAAAAACATATTGTTTTCTTAAAAAATTTGAAGAGCAAGATTAATTATATTGATCTAATTACACTTGGAGTATTTAATTAAAATTAATTAATTATCACATATATGCAGGGATGACCAAATATTATTTAATGGAATATTAGTTTACTTGGCATGCTACACCCTGAAAGAAGCATCTAACGTACAAATGTGGAGAACAGATGGTGTGGTCATCACAATATTGTTGCATATTGGTCCCGTGGAATTTCTTTATTATTGGCTTCATAGAGCTCTTCATCACAATTTTCTCTATTCTCGCTATCACTCTCATCATCATTCTTCAATTGTCACTGAGCCCATTTCATGTGAGCCTCCTTATCTCATCTCTTTAATTAATTTGCCTTTAGATTTGTGTGTTGCTTATGTGTATTGCATATATGAAAGTTCACATTTAGTGTTCTAAACTACTACCATAACATTTTAATTTGATTCCTTAAAGTACAATTTAAAGCATGTGTTCTTCAAGGGAAACTTATATGTTAAAACCAAATAATTTAAAAACAAGTTATAGAGAAAGTCTTTTTTTTTTTTTCTTTTCTAACCACTACATTTTATCTTCATAATATAAAATATAGTATATACATATAATATAAAATATATGTAAGAAATAGAGACTCGTGGATCCTTGTGATTTTTAATGCATGGCAAATGTACAACCCCACCTTTTTTGACTTGTGGTGCATGATTTGCCAGAAAGGCAGAATGCTGCATGCATTTGTCTTTCTTATTTATGTGCTTCGTGATGAGTGGGGGTGCAAATTTAAATTTTAAATTTAAATCCTCTACTGAAGCAGACATCAAGTTGTAGATGTGAGCAAATGAATATTATGTCTTTCTTATTTGGTATTGATATTGATGAACGGTTTTGGCGTGTTGATGGTGGAGTACAGCCGTGATCCACCCATTTGCGGAGCACATAATGTATTTCATATTATTCGCCATACCAATGCTTACGGTGGTGCTGACGGAAACAGTATCGGTGGTAGCGATTGCTGGTTATTTGACTTTCATTGACTTCATGAACAACATGGGTCACTGCAACTTTGAGCTCATTCCTACCTTCCTCTTTCGCATATTTCCTCCCCTCAAATATCTCATGTACACTCCATCGTAAGTTTTCTTAGCCCCACTTCATACTGCCTGAGACTCTCTGTTTTTTGTGGATAATATTGATACAAATCAACAATTAGGCTTCGATTTTCAATTGTATGTACGAATTTTTTTTTTTTTTAAAAAGACTTATAAATATTAAAATTCCAAATCAGTTTAATTACTACAATTAATTAGTTATTTACCACAATTAGTAAGTAAATGACAACACGATTTAGTGAGAATAATTAATTTAGGATTTTCAAATTTTCAAATTATTTTATTGAAATTTGTTTTACTTATATATGTGTGTGAGAGATAGTTTGTAAATTTATGTAGTGTGTGTATATATGTATATCAATATTTTAATTGGTGAAAACAATAATGAATAAAAATATAAATTAATGTGTGTTTCTTCATTTCTTATATTAGAGTTTATTTGGATCATCTGTATTTCCATGATTCAGTTTTTTAAAACAATTTTTGAGAGAAATAATACATAAAACTAACTTGAATGAGGATTATTTGTATTTGATGGTATGGACTTGTTAATTGATGGATATGAATCTCCTGCCCCTTCTTTTTTATTATGCACCAGTTTTCAGTCCTATCTTTTATGTATTTTCAATAACTTCACCCTGAAAAACATTAAATGAACCAGAATATATATATATATATATATATATGTCAGAGGAAATTGCCCATTTGACTGGGACACATCAAAGACAAATTAGAAACAGAAAATGACATATGTCATATCATAGTTGTTGACCTATCATAAACAATTGAGAGTATTATCAGGCATATATTCGTTTAACAGATATACTTTGTCAACGATTAATGAATAAGTTGCTTCTGTTTTCCCCCCTTTTTATGTTAATTAAATAGTAGCTATTTTTTATTTTCTTTTTTCTTCTTTTCATCAACAGAAAAACAAGGAGCTGATTATTTTAGCACATGATGAAGTGATACATAATTAACTACAAGTCTCTTTGTGTTTATTAGAAATGAAAAAAAAAAATATTTGTAAGTATTTATACTTTCCCTATATTTTAATTTTCTATTTATACCCTTTTTCTTCTTATTAAACCCTTTAATTTTTGAAACAATGAGGCCCTGAGCTACGAAAAATACTAATGAAGTGTCCCTTAAATCTCTAATCTACGGGCAAGTCTCGGGAGACTTTTGGGTAATATAATCAAAATGTCAAAAGATTCAATTTCTTTTAGTGTTAGATGTTTTACTTGTCAACACGAGCATATATACTTGTCAATAGCCGCGCATAGACTCCATGGGCGGCCATTGACGAGTGAGGCATGTCACACTTAGGAAATTTGGGTTTTTTAACATTTCGATTATATTATCCAAAAGTCTCACTTGACTTACCTATAAATTAGAGATTTCAATCGACTTTTTAGTAGTATTTTTCCTAGTTTTTGACCTTAGTGCAATTTTCCTTATATTTTTTCTATTTAAAGAATTTAATAAAGACAAAAAAGAGGTATGTATAAAATTAAAAATTGAGAGAAATCACATGTACATGCAAAATGCTTTTCCTGTTTTTTTGTTTTTTTAAAAACTCGGATATGATATCTTATCTTATCAAACACAAATTTGTACTAACAATTATGCATTTAATTTGTGTTTTTTTAACAGGTTTCACTCTTTGCACCATACACAGTTCAGGACAAACTATTCTCTGTTTATGCCAATGTATGATTATATATATGGCACAGATGACAAATCAACAGATGAGTTATATGAGTCTGCATTTAAGAGGCAAGAAGACTCCCCAGATGTTGTGCACCTAACACATCTCACAACTCCTGAATCTGTGTATCATCTTAGACTTGGATTTGCATACTTAGCAGCACAACCACATACATCAAAGTGGTATCTAAATTTAATGTGGCCTATAACGTTGTGGTCCATGGTCTTCACATGGGTCTATGGTCGTACCTTCATTGTGGAGAGAAATCGTTTTGATAAACTCAAGCTTCAAACTTGGGTCCTGCCCAAGTTCACCATTCAAGTAAGTTTCCAAATTTTTATTCTTGTGTGTGAGATAGAAGAGAGCTGTATGGTTTTTTCTTTTTTTGGTATTCTTTAAACAAGTGTTGTGAAAGTTTCATCATACTTAATGTTTTAAACAAAATGCATATTCTTAACTAATTCAAAAGCTAAGGTAATATTTCTTTCGATCTTAATTATAGGGTAAAGTTTTAAAATACATCGTAATAAATTATTTTTCTCCTCCCATATTGTCACTCCTTATTAATTGCAACAAATTGTTGACATATCTGGAGAAAAATTTAATAATTAGTATGGTCAATAATTTTAATGAAGGGCAAAATTGGAAAGTCACACATATTTTCTACATTTAAGAATGTGACTACCACTTGAAGTCAGTTAACTTGAATTATCTTATAATTAGGACTAGAGGAAGTATGGTTGAAATTCAACAACATATAATTATTTTCATTATTTTTCTTAATAAAATTATAGTGTCTTACATAACGAGTAGCATTTTGAGCAAAATGCATATTTTTCACGTATTAAAATATCATATACGCTTTGAAATTTAATGTAGCTAGTATGATTATTTTCATATTTTTAGAAAAGTATAACTATCTGTTATTTAATATTACGTACTACTAATTAACTCAATCATATATTCATTTCACTCTCTTAATTGTTTGATTATTTGCATTTATCAAAGAAATTATATATTGAAAGTGATTTCATTTATAAACTTACAGTACTTGATGCAATGGCAAAAAGAGGCTATAAACAAAGTGATAGATGAGGCAATAGTGGAAGCAGAAAGGAAAGGAACAAAAGTGATAAGTTTGGGTCTAATGAATCAAGAAGAAGAGCTGAACACATATGGAGGGCTTTACATAAGGAAGCATCCAAAGCTAAATGTTAAGGTTGTTGATGGAAGCAGTTTGGCTGTTGCTGTGCTTCTTCACTCTATTCCAAAGGCAACAACTCAAGTCTTACTCAGAGGCAAACTCACCAAAGTTGCTTCTGCCCTTGCCTTTAATTTATGCCAAAGGGGTATTCAGGTCATTTCCCTCACTATTTTTCCTTTTTTAAAATTTTTTTTGACACACTATTCGGTATGCAAAAGTACTACTCATTGGTGCAAGAAGGCCTTTTCATAGTGGTTTAAAAAAAAATCGCATTAGTTCTGTAATTAATATATAGATAATGTTGGTGTAGAAAGTCTTATTAGACTAAAACAACCGGTATATGTGGAAATAAATAAATTTTAAAATAAATTAAATAATTAAAATAACTATGTACACCTATTGTTGCTCTATCTTTTAGCTTTTGTTTTCCTTTTATGGACTTCATATCTTTTAATAGCTTTGCTAGTTAAGTATTGCAGGTAGCTACAGTTCATGAGGAGGAGCACATGAAGCTCAAAAACTCATTCAACAACAAATGTGGAAGTAATTTGATTATCTCTAAAAGTTTTTCTCAAAAGGTAATAACTAATACAACGAACCCTCTTAGTTTATTTTTCTGGCTGAATAATCTCTCAGAAGGGCCACTAGAAATCAATGTTTAACATATGTCTATATGGATTTATTGTTGTGTTCGTGAGTTTAATTTTCAGTAATATTTTCTCTAATGTTGCATGCTACTCTAATTAAAGCAATGTCATTTTAAGTTAAGCTTGGGTCTGACTTGGCATGATGACAATAGGTGACATGTCAAAATAATACTCCCTCGTGTCCTAAATGCAAGAACCACCTATCTAATTTATACATATTAAGGAAATTAGTTAGGTGAATTATTTTAAAAAAAATGTGTATTACTCTAAAATATTCTTATAGTCATTTACATTGAAGTTACCTTCATTGATTAAAACAATCCTTTAATATTGATAGTTTGTGAGACAAAGTGAATTGGGTTATTATGTTGAGCACGAAAACAAACCCTCCAATTAAGTCAAGTGAATTGGGATAAGAGGGAGTAGTAAAAACATTTCTAATTAGATCCAAATAATTTTTTTTGAATCGGAATGGAAATTCTATTATATATATCCCCAAAAGATAAGCTAGAATTAACTTATCACAATCTATTTGATTTCTAGACGAAATGAAAATATTGTTAAATTTAATTTGTAATATTCTTCTTTTCTTTGTCATGGATAGATATGGTTAGTAGGAGATGGAGTGAGAAAAGAGGAACAACAAAAAGCACCAAAAGGAACAACATTTATCCCATTCTCACAACTCCCACCAATCAAATATCGCAAGGATTGCTCTTACCATTCCACTCCGGCCATGCTAACTCCTTCGTCCCTAGAGAATGTTCATTCTTGTGAGGTTTGTTCGATCCCTCTCCTCCTCTTTGTTATTTTTCAAAAAACTCTCTTTCTTAACTAGCCAGTGTGGGTCCCACGCGTTACAAGGGGTCTGAAAAACGAGTCATACTAAAGCATTTTAATTAATTGCTTATTATTATTATTATTATTATTATTATTTTCAATAAAGGTCATGCGTTCAATGTAGCCGATCCACACAGTGGATTAAGGAGGAGTTGTTGTCGTCATCGTCACTGCTTATTATTATTGTTGTTATTATTATTAATTGCAGAACTGGTTACCAAGAAGGGTGATGAGTGCATGGAGAATCGCAGGAATAGTGCATGCTTTACAAGGATGGAGTGAACATGAATGTGGATTTGCAATGCTCAATACTGACAAGGTTTGGAAGGCAACTCTTCAACATGGCTTCCAACCTCTCATTCACCCTAATTAATTAAACCACTCATATAATCTTCAACAATTAATTAAATTGCATTTTGTGGTCATATTAGAGGGGAGACAAAGACATAATGAATAATTATTAGTGGACCTTCACTTTACATGGGAAGCCCACATTCTCATATCTTTTTCTTTCATGTTGTACGGTATTACTTTCCGAACTCGCTAGTTATATGAAACAAATGTGTGAATGCAGTATACCATAACATCAGTGTGGAACTTAGCTTGCAATTTGGTTTGTTTTTAAGTTTCATATGTACTCCTTGTTTCTTTGGTGTAGTTAGGTCCTGAAAAAAGGAATTAATGACAGTTATGTTTCCCAAAAAAATTTCTGCAAAATGAATTGCATGCCAAATTACGAGTCTCAATTGCAAACAAGGCATTTTATGTTTCAAGTGTCAACTCTTAATTAGTAATTGAGATTTCTATTTGCGATTGTCTAGATCAATATTTGCAACTCACTTTCGAAATTTTTTTCAAGGACTTAAGTAGCTTTAGTAAAAAATGACTGAGACATTCCTGATAAAATATTGTTTCCATCAGAATGGATGGATGCACTACTCACTACTACTGATATGTACAATCTTTTGTTTCTATAAGAAAGGGCTACCAAAACAGCGCTCACGTTCTCGATCTTTTACCAATTGATTATAAATTATAATAATAAAAAATTATAAATTTTACCGACAACAGAATTTGTCCGTAATTTTTACGACGGGAAAAATTTGTCAGTGATTTCGTAGGTAATAGCATATTTTTTTGTAGTGTTTGATCATAGGCAATTCCATTCCTTCAAACGTTCTTAGAATTTCTAGAGCTTATAGAACTTCTCCATTCATTTTCCAATGAGAAAATTACTACTAACGCCAGTGAACGATTTGACCAGAGGAGCCTCCATCGTTCCTTCGTTTTTCCATCGCTGAACCATTACTCCTCATCACTTCCACCGTTCTTACTCCAATCCGAAAGTGGCTTCTGGTTTGACTGCAATCCGTGGCTGAGTTCGTGATCCTCTAAGGTAGTGAGCAATGGCTGGAGCTTGGAGCTTTATAAGGGAGTGTTATTTATCCTTTAAAAAAAAAAAAAAATAAGGGGTTGGTTATTGGATTATAATTTGAATGCATTTTTTTGTTCTCTAATTGCTAGAGAATTAATTGAGTTTCGGTTAGAGGAATAAGGCCTTGCTCGGTGTGAAAGTGTCTTATTAATCTAACTCAAGTTAGTCCAAATGG
This sequence comes from Acacia pycnantha, assembly GCA_025563575.1. Lineage (NCBI taxonomy): Eukaryota > Viridiplantae > Streptophyta > Magnoliopsida > Fabales > Fabaceae > Acacia > Acacia pycnantha. The sequence continues at coordinate 967,837 of JAMWYP010000107.1, read as the reverse complement.
TCTTTAGGACATATTATTTGAATTAAACTAGCTAATTCCCATATCCATTTTATAAACAAAAATACCAAAGGGAGTTTTCATATTGGCACCATTGTAGGGAGCCAAAAAATTGGTCCCCTCTCATTGACTAGGGTGTGTTTGCTAATAATTAGTGTATAGGAAGTTTGTTTAGAGTTGAGTCAATCAGTATATACTATCTTGAATACCAATTTGCATTCATTCGTAAAGGAAACTTTCTGGAAAGAACTAAACAAAGAACTTTATTCATCTGTGATTTTAGTTTTGTTAGTTGTCCATTTTAATTTTTATTATATTCTGATTTTGTTTAAGTTCTTATATTTGCTTATTTTTATTACACTATAGTATATATATGTGTACACACACATATGTGTGTGTCTATATATATGTGTATGTGTGTGTGTGTAATACCTCAAAATTCATATTCATCATAAATCTTATATTTTGATGAATTAAGCATAAGATGAAGGTGAATATGTGTCTCAAGTTATTATAATTTTAGGCAAATTTCGTCATGAAGTTTATGATTAAATGGAAGATTTTGAGACAACAAATAAGGGAAATAAAATATGACATAAGTAACACATAAAATGTGTAACATCCCATTTTCAAAAGCGGAATAATTTTTTTCTTTCATTAAAACATCAGAGTAGAGCATCGGAGCAAGAGAGCAACTGATACTTATATTCAAAATGCCAATTGGCTATTGCAGTAATGGTACATTGATCCGAGTGTTTAACGTAAACGTAACTACAAAACAACAGAAAGTCTTCAGCCGCTTCTCTATGCGTCTTTGCCTTTATCCTCGGTCCTTGGTCCTCTCGACCCTGAAGCTATGTTAAGAGCTGAGGTCCAACGCACCGGACCTCAGGTAACGGTTAACCTCATGCTTACATATACAATATATGGATTACAGATATTCACCACATTAGCAGTATATGAGCATGCAACCAATGCAAATGTATCGCCCCTAGCATGCAAACGTATCGCCCTTAGCATGCACATGTATCGCCCATAGCATGCACATAGTTATCTTCTATCATCTATATGCACTCAAACAACATACCAGCTATACGCATACAATACACATAGCACACATACGCATACAATAAACATCAGAGTTAGTGTTACAGTACGCGAACGTACCTTCGTTGACGAAATTTCGGTACGACTGTTGATCAGAGCGTAATTACAGATATCCTATAAGGATAACAACGTTTCTATTAATGATCAACATCATAACAGTCATTTTAGTCATAAATGACCATTTTACCCCTGACTTTACTAATCGGCGGAATTTCGCCAGAGCTTCGCTACTTTGACTCTAATCTTCCAAAATCTTGCCATATCTCTAACTCCATCATATTTTCAAAATAAATATCATATTTAACCCTAAAACATGATATTAAAATCATACTTGGAAGATTAAAGATCAAACTAACATTTCTACTATATCTACCGAACTATAAACTAGAACTTAAGACTAGGGACCGAAGAAATTACCCAGAACTTCGCTACTCCTTCTCCAGAGCTTCTCCTTCTCTCTAAACTCTCTCTATTTCGAAATTGCTAAGGCAATTGGTGTGAGAATTTCAAATGGAGGTGAAGGGCTATTTATAGGAAAAGTCCATGAATCTCAACCCTTGGATCTTCTTTTGCATCAACGGTTAAGAAGATGAAGATGTGGCTTCTTACAAATCATCCATTTTCCCCTTCTCTCCATCACAAATTCGTCCCCCCTATGTCATCCCTCCAAAGATGAAGTCATCCCAATGATTTCACCCTTGCACTTTATGGAATTTCTACCAATAAAGTTCCCTGTTCGGTGTTCTAACCGCGTAATCTTAAATAATCTCAATAATTCATTAACATAGTCTTGGAGGTCTCTACTTACTATTGAGAAATATTTGGATTAACAAAATTTATGATCCCATTAAGGGTATTTCCTAACCTGCTGATCATTTTAGGACAAACGTCGTCGGTTACGGAAATGACTTCGGATAACACCAACTTCGGGACAAAATTACACTTGTTCATAATATGTCCTGATCTTGGAAACCTAGTTCAAGGATTTCAAGTTAGGATTTAATTTCTATCGGTTCTCATTTATCCTATTTGTTTTTTTACAAAATATCTTCTACTTTTCCATTTTTCTTCCACCTTACATAACCCTTTTCACACTACACATATTCACACAACATTTTCTCTTCTATTTCTTTCCCATTTTCAAAATTCATGGAGGGTGTTTGACCATGGAATATGCTTCCTACTTGCACAAATATCATAGGATCAAGTGTTCTTATTGGATAGTTGAAACTTTTGACTTTTCAACTACTTCTTAACCAAGTTTGCAACTTCAATTTCCTCCTCCTTTATTCTTCCAATTCGGCTGCCCCCTCCCTCTCTTCATTTTTCATTTTGTTTAATTACTTTATGCTTTAATTAATCTAATAGTTAATTAGCAAGAAATTCCCCTATTGGTTCCTAGCTAATAACATGGATTTAGACCATTTAAATTGCTAGAATTATTGTAGGCCTTTGATCTTACATTATGAGATTTAATCCTAACCATTGATTCATATTTGATTTGTCCAAGCTTAATTAACAAGTTCAATTAGAGACTTAATCACATGATTAGTAATCTTTTAAGCTTTAGGGATTTTATACATTTAATCTCATCCATTTCTCTTAATCATCTCCAATTAATTAGCATTTACATTTATCCTAATTATTGCCATAAATCTTTAATTAGGGTTATTCATAATTATCCTTGGATATTCCCTTAATCCATGCTTAAACAATTAGCCATTAATTATTTATTTAATCACTTACTAATTGTTGATAATTTTCTTAATTAGGATTAATCATTTTCTCACAACTATTACACTGACATTGGTATTTTATGCTCCATGTATTATATTAAAAATCATAGAGTCATTTAGGGTTTCCAAAATTGTAACATCCCAATTTTAAAAGCGGATTTTTTTTTTTTCCAATCAGAGTAGAGTATGGGAGCGAAAGAGTAACTGATCATAACAAAATATGAACCATAGTGTGATATAGTACTGACATTACAGCGATCCTACTTGTTCAAAAGGTAAGTACAGTCCTACACAAATATAGCTCTGCACATTACCTGTGCCACGAACACGTGTCCTCGGCGCTAGGAAAACTCAAAGCGGTATTATCATGTCTTATAACCCGTACAAGGTTTGTATGTATAACGACGACCCTAAGCGAGCCCCGGTATATGAACGTATCTATGACATATATGTATATGAGAGCTATAGGATTAGTGTTACAAGATGCGCGTCCGTACCTTCGTTTGATGTACGTAGTTGTTTCTGGCGGAAACTGTACTTTCTGACGGAAAACAACGGTTTGTCCGACAAATGCACGTTGGACAACATAACGGCAACAAATTAGGATTTCTGACGTCCTATAAGAGTAATATCACTTTCATTAGTGATTTGGCACTATAACTGGCATTTTAGGTAAAAATTACCATTTTGCCCTTCTACCCCTAATTGGCGGAATTTCTCCAGCACTTCGTTACTCTAGCAAATTTTCTTCTCGAAATTTTGCCAGAACTTCGACGCAATTATGATCTTCGAAAATAATGACTAAAATAGCCCTCCCATATGATACCCAATCATACTTGAAATTTAAAGGCTATTCTAACAAATTCTACCCTTACTTTTAAAAAAAGCGCTAAAGCTTCAACTTTTCATGACTCGATCCCTACTATGTTTACACCTCTGCATATTTTTTCAACGCAAACAAGGCTCTAAAACATTTGTAGGAATCTTGTCACCTACTTCCTAAACCTAACTAACAATTCTACTAACTACTAAACTAAAAACTAAAGACTAAAAACTAAAGACCGAAAGACTTACCCGTTGAAGACTTTCCGGACAATTCTACGAGGGCTTCACGCTCAATTCCCCAGAGCTCCTTTCTCTTCTTTCTCAACCAAAAATTTCGGCCAAGAGAAGGAAGAAAAGGTGTGAAATTTCTCAAGGAAGGCATCTATTTATAGGCAAAAACAAGGGCCTTGTTTGGCAAATTTAAGGCTTTGTTTGGAAAATCAAAGTTGTAATAACCCATTAATTGCAACTTGTTCAACCATTTTCCCCGATCGGTACCCGATTCGCGTGATTTCGGAGAAATCTCAAAATTCTGGATTTACAACTTTGAAAGCATTTCCTCACTTATTAGAAATGTCCAAATTAACCTAAATTTTGATCCCATACAGGGCTCCAACATCCGATTGAAGTTTTCTCGAAAACGTGTCCGATCGTGTCCTGTGTCGAATTCGTTTCGGGACTACCAATCTCTTGGAAATAATTCACTGACTCCAAATATGTCAAAATAAATTCAAACCCATTCCTAAATGTTGAGTTAGAATTTATTTTCCTTATTCCAAAAATATGCCTATGCATTTTTCCCTATTTTGTATTATTAGGAAAATGCACAAACGGCCTCAGAATTAACTTCCGCAAGAGTCTAACGGAAGATAAAAACCCACTGATTAATATTTTACCTTGACCTTGGCCTATTTCTAGATCTCTAGATAGGATCCGTTTCCTAATTTAAAAATTACTATTCATACTTTTTCACTTTAATTAATTATATTATATTTTAATATCAAGTTGCAAAAACCTTTATACATATATATATATACATTCTTTCTCTTTTTCTTTTGGCCCAATTCGGCTGGCCCTATATAAATGTTTATTTTGTATTTAATTAATTAATTAATTATTTACTTATTTAATTTTTTTTCCCAAAATTCCACAAAATTACCTAATTGGTCCATTCTTGTATTTAGGCTTAAAAATTCCTAAACTCAACTATTTTTCTCCAAAATTTCCAATTAATTAGTAAATATGTTTTTACTAATTTTCAACCCTTTTCCACTAATTTTTGAGCTTTCCATAATTATTACTGAATTTCTTTTGCTTATGCTTAAGTAATTAGCCATTAATTGCTTAATCACTCTTTTAACCATGGTTGGTATTTTTCTTAATTAAGATGCCTTATTACCTTCATATTCTTGCATTAACCTTAGTATTTCCATGCCTCTTACATTATTCTATAATTTGTAAGGGTATTTTGGTCTTTTATTACTTTTGGCACATTCTTGTACAATTTCTCCAATTTCATAATTTATTAAATTACCTTAATTAGAGATATTATACTCTCCTAATTCAATTGATCATTATACTGTCTTTCAGGATTTTTCATGAATTTTCTAAGTTAACTACCCTTTTACAGGGGCGTTTTGGTCATTTTGGCACTTTGGCCCTTAAACTCCCTAATTTCACGCAGAAATCCTACTTAGAAAATATACTATAATTGTACAAGACCGGAGATTGAAATTTCACTTATCAGAAATATCCAACTTTTATTTATAATATTCCAGATAAAAATCCGGGTATTACAAAAATAATATTTAATTTTCCCTCTTATGATTTCCAAGGAAATAATCCCATAAATTACCTAAATTAGAGACAACATACTTTCTAATTTTTAATAAATATTTTATTGCCTCTTAGGATTTATCAGGGTATTTTATGACCCATAAACTCACTTAGGGACTTTTGGCACTTTATTTCTTTTAATTTCAAGGGAAATTACCCTAGAAAAATAAGATTATTACCTCACAGGATTTGAGACCACATATTCACCTATTTCTAATAGGTATTATTTACTAAATTATGATATTTATCATAAGTGAGATTTTAGGGTATTACAAAATGATGGTTATTCTATAACCAAAAGAGGCAAGAAATGCTATGAAAATACTTAAGTAAATTAAAGTGAATTAGCAAAAGTTAATGAGTAAATAAACTTGCACTAATTGAGATGATTAGCATAATTCTTCAAATTAATTAGACTCAATTAGAAAGCGTCAAAAAATGGCTGATTTAAATCAAAAATTAAGCTCCAAAGATGAAGGATTAAAGCTTGTCTATTAAAACACTAATATAATGAACCAATCCTACAATAACAATTATGATTAAAGGGTATATAAACCAAGGTTATTAAAACCAGACTGGTCAATGAAACGGTCGAGGTACTGGGTTAAGGGTCAGTGGGTTAGACCAGAGTCAAACTGGAACTAAATCGGGGCCAAACTGGTGAGAAAATGAAAATTTCAGGATTATTAATAGAAAATTGTAGAAAATTTAAGAAAACTGATTTTATATTTCTCAAAAAGTGATGGTTTGGAAAGCGTGAGATAAGGGTGATATGACCTCGCCACAGTTTGAGCTCTGGTGTAAGGAATTATTAGTGTGCGGTAATGTTAGTCAGTTTATTATATCTTTTTTTTTTTTTTTTTTTGTGTCAGAAGTTTATTACATCTTTGACTACATGATAGGTACATGTCGCATTTTTTGTCCCATCCGATTGCTTCAGTGCTCAACATCACTGTCTATTTTGCTTCTTCTTTTTTCTTTTTCTTTTTTTTGCCTTTTACATCGAATTTCAGCGGTCTTGCTCCCTTGAAGCATGGTTTTTCTTTGAGTTGTGAGCCTTCTCTCTGCTCAAAATAAGCCCTCTCTCATTTTTTACTCAAAGAGCCTTCTCTCTTTGAGTTGCTAATCAGAACACGTTGTCTCTTCCCTTTTACTCGTTTCTTTTTTTTTTTTTCTGAACTCATCGTGCTCCGGCGTCATTCAGTCTATCCGGATCTAGCCAATGATCGCTCTTCTTCCTCATTGATACGTATATATTTTATGATTAAATAGGTGTATATTTTATGAGAATTAGTTGGATTTATTGATATTATATGCTTATTTAATTATCTTTTATATACTTTACTATCATTATAGGATAAAAAGATATTTTGATATAAAATCTACTTATTTCCTATTATATTTTGCAGGAAATATTAGCTGATTTGGAAAGAAGTAGAAAAAGCAATTAAGAGGATATGCAATCAGCTAAACTCAGTGGTCCCACGCAAGAAAAATATAAAGAAAATCAATTGCGTAATCTGTAACATCCCGTTTTCACAAGCAGTATAATTTTTTTTTCATAAAACATCATTTGTAAACATCAGAGTAGAGCACGGAGCGATTGAGTAACTGATATATATATATTAAAATACCCACGGTAGCATGTTTTGCTGTTTAAACAGCGGTACAAGAGTGTTTCAAAAGTATAACAGATTGAAGTCTTCAGCTGGGACTCCTAGGCGTGCTGCTTGTCCTTCTCCTCGATTCTCGGTCCACCCGACCCTGAAGCTAAGTTAAGAGCTGAGGTCCATGCATCGAACCCCAGGTAACGGTTAACCTCATGATTACATACATCATATATGTACAATATAGGCATGACAGAACAACAAGACAATCGAGTACGATGCATGACGGACAATTGGCATGACAGCACAATAGTACGATCGAGTACTGAGACAATATACACATATGCATACAATAAACATCGAGTTAAGGTTACCAGACGCGAACGTACCTTCGTTGACGGTAGACGGTACTTCGTCGGAAATCGTACTTTTACGGAAAAGCGTGAAACGTCCAACAAGTAGCACGTCGGGCGTAACGGCGGCAAATCGAGTTTCTGATATCCTATAAGGGTAATATCACTTTCATTAGTGACTTGACATTACGACCGGCATTTTAGGTAAAAATTACCATTTTGCCCCTATACCCCTAATTGGCGGAATTTTGCCAGCACTTCGTTACTTTGGCTCCGATTTTCCAAAATTTTGCCAGAACTTCGACCCAATGGTAATTTTCGAAATTCTAGACTAATATAGCCCTATCATATGATATCTAATCATACTTGGAAGATTAAAGACTAATATAGCATTTCTACTCTAACTACCGAAAAACTACGGAAACTTAATTACCGAAAAACTTACCCAGAGCTTCGCTACAAATTTCCCCGGACTCCTTCCTCTCTCTTCCTTCTCTCTATTTCGGCCTTGAGCTCTCAAGGATGGTGTGAAGAATTATGAAGAGGGGGTATTTATAGGCTTTTGGAAGGACATAAAGGGAAATATCAAAGTTGTTTCCAACCCTTGGATTTGGCTTGTTCAAGAAGGCAACATCTTGGCCCTTGGATCCTCTTGAACGAAATTCAGCCCTTAGGTGTCCCAAAAATTGATGTCATGCATGACATCTCTTTCTTCTTCAAGAAGTTAAAGCCGGTAGCCAATTTCTCGATCGGCGTGCGAATCGCGTAATCGCGTAAAATCTCATAAATTCGAAATCAAAATCCTGAAGACCTTTTCTTTCTCATTAGAAATGTCCATTTTAACCAAGTTTTTGACTCCATACAGGGTCTCAACGGTCAGCCTGAAGTTTCTCGAAAGGCGTGCCCGGCTACGGAACAAATTTCTGGAATCATCGACTTCTGGACAAAAATTCACTGATTCCAGATATGTAAAAGCCTAACGGAAGATAAAAATCCACTGATCAATATTTTACCTTGACTTTGGAAATCCCATTCCTGGTTCTCTAGATAGGATCCGTTTCCTATTTATTCCATTGCTATTCACCCTATTTAATTATATTATATTATAATGCAAGTTGTAACAAAAATATCATGATATCTTTTATCAAATCTTATCCATTTTTGACTCCTAATTTTCGGTCAAAAATCTGATCCCTTTTTTTTTTTAAATTTTCGTTTTTATTAATTAATTAATATTATATAAAATAATTATTTAATAATTATTTTTATATAATTTTTTACAAAATTTTCCTATTGGTCCAAACTTGTTTTTAAGCTCAAAAATACTTAATCTCACTTATTTTTCTCCAAAATTTCCAATTAATTAGGAAATATATTTATGCTAATTTTTTAGCCATTACCACTAATTCTAGGGTTTTACATAATTATCTCCGAATTTCCTTCGTTTATACTTAAGTAATTAGCCAATAATTACCTAGTTACTTTCTTATCAATAGTTGATAATTTTCTTAATTAGAATGACTCATTACCTCATAACTTTTGCACTGAAACATTATATTCACCTATTTCCAATAAGTATTATTTATTAAAATATAATATTCCAGATAAATAATTATCCGGGTATTACATAATCTGGTGGAGTAGATTACAAGATATAAGATATCTTTTTAATAAGAAAATGAGAATCAGTGACCCACGGCCTAAGTTATATTTAGGTTATATATATGAAGAAAGGAAGAAGAAGAGAACACAGAGGAGCAGATCGAGAGACGCAGAACAAGGAGGAACGAAGAAGCAAAGGAGTAGCGGCTGAGCGTTTCGGTTCTCTTCATCATCTCCACGGAAGGAAGGAAGGACTGTGGAGGTGACAGAGAAACTTTCTTTCATATTTTTCCTTTATTCTTGAAAGGGATAAGGAGCAATTTTACACACGAGCTTTACCCCCGGGAGCGCCCAGCACCATGAGCTTTTTTCTGGAGCAAAAGTACACACGTGGTTACGTTTTGGGAGCGCCAGACACACGCCGTTAGTTGACCATTAGTCAATCGTTAAGTTGGATGGAATGAACAGTAACTCGGGTAAAATTACACTTTTGCCCTTAGTTTTAAATAAAAAGTACACTTTTGCCCTAAGTTTTTTTTAAAAAAAAAAAACTAAAAATACCCCCTCCCCGGTGGGCCCACCATCGGCCACCCCACCGCCGGCGGTGGTCGGCCTCCGGCGGTGGGGTTGCCGGTGGTGGGGTATTTTTAGTTTTTTTAATAAAAAAAATTAGGGCAAAAGTGTAATTTTTATTTAAAACTAAGGGAAAAAATATAATTTTACCCGAGTTACTATTCATTTCCATCCAACTTAACAGTTGACTAACGGTCAACTAACGGCCGTGGTGCTGGGCGCTCCCAAAACGTAACCACGTGTGTACTTTTGCTCCAAAAAAAAGCTCGTGGTGCTGGGCACTCTCGGGGGTAAAGCTCGTGTGTAAAATTGCTCCTTAACCCTTCTTTCAATTTGAGTTTCATTTTTTTGTTATGGATTTTGTTATAGCCATGTGTGGCTAATTCTCTTTTCAACCTAAAGGACCTATGAACTTGTTTGGGTTCTAGAGATTATTCCTATTAATTAGTTTTGCTTAATTTTATTTTAGTTTATTTGATCTTGTATTTATTGTTATTGCTTATTGATTGGCCATCATTGAGCATGTTTTGGGGATTTAGGGTTGAACTTGGAAGACGGAATCTTAAATTGACCTTGGGATTAAATAATGTGGAATTAGGTTTAAATCTAATTTGAGTGGAATTAGGCTTTAATCTAATTTGCGTCTAGGATAGGCATATACCTAGAAGCTCCGCATAATCAAATTAGAGTGAGCCCGATCTAAAACGCATCTTATTTAGTTGTGTAAGGCATTATATAATTAATTGAGGTAGGTAGATAAATGGACCGGAAGGCATTTATAGACATCAATACTCTAGATTAGCTTATTAAGTTAAGTCAAAATTAATTTAGTGGGGATAAAATCTAAGAAACAAACATGGGATTAGTGACTCTAGGTTGATCGTTCGATTATTGTGGTAGTTTGTTTATTTTGATTTTCTTTTCTTTTGTCTTAATTAAATTCAATCTAGTTTGCTCAACTTAAATGAAATTGTGAAATTAATGCCTAATTGAAGTTTGTGAAACTAGGTCCTCATGGGAACGATACTTTTCTTATCACTTTATTACTTGATACGGCCCGTATACTTGCGGAGTTATAGGCTATAATGTTTTGCCCTATGAAGTTTTTGGCGCCGTTGCCGGGGGCTTGTGTGCCACAACTGTCTTGGTTAGAATTGATTGAGCATTAGTTGTTTAAGTTTGAGTTCATAAATTTTTTGTTTTTAAAAAAAAATGGATTTCAATTGGCGACCAACTGGGCTTAATATTGAGAAGGAGATGAATTCTTTGTCTTCTACACAAGATGGATTGATTGCTATTTTAAATTCTTTGAATGAATATAGGCAACATAAAAAGAGCATGAATGATAGTTGTCTTCCATATGTTAATTCTTCTCAATATGTTTGCATGTCTTGTGCTTATTGTGGACAGAGTCATTTATATGAGCATTGTCTGTATATTACAACTAGTCATGTTGTGGGGGATGATTTTGCTAGGAACCAAGCTTATTTTGATAATTCATTTTGTCCTAGTGAAAGTTTTGAGCAACAAAAGTTTGAGGATCCATATGTCTATTGTTCTCATGAAAATACCCCTCCTTTTTACTCATATCCATATGTTGAAGAACACACCATTGAGTATAAGAAAAAAATCTAATTTAGAAAGATTATTTGAGGAGTATGTGGAAGCAGTAGAGAGATCTAGTAGAGAGAAAAAGGAGATTGTCACTAGCATTAAGAGATCTATTAGAGAGCAAAAGGAGATTGTCACTAGCATTAAGTCAAGTGCCCAAAATATTGGGGTACATGCGAGTCAAATTGTGTCAACCCTTGAGACTATGATGCAATATAATTCCTTAAGCTTGATAACCACATCTTATGATGATAATGATTATTGTGAGCAAGTTGAAAGTATAGAATTACATGACTATGGATAATGTAGAAAATGATTGTGGGTTTGAAATTGATTTAGATGAGAATAGTGGATGTCTAGAAGAGGTTCCGGCTGTGGAGGCTAAGGATTGTGATGTTGGTGATCAAATTGATGTAGATGTCCCAATTGTTGTTGTTCATGACCCTCCTCTTGAAGTGTTGACTCTTACTGATGAGAGTCAGTTTGGTTTTATTGGATGCTCTAAATTCTTGGAAGTGCCTATATTTATTTTCAAGGATATGCATGTTGTGCTTCATTTGAATTCATTATTATTTTTTCTTTCTTTCTTTTAGTTTTATTCAAATTTGAAGAAGATCACTCCTCTTGTTGCTGCGAAGTCTTGCTTGAGCACTCTATTTTCCCTTATAGTTTGAAATATCATGGATGGTACCAGAGAAGCACTCCACATTAGAGTTAGAGGCCTAAACCAGGGGAGTACTAGTTTCTTTCCCTCTTTATATTTTTGCAACATTGAGGACAATGTTTGATTTAAGTGTGGGGGAGGGATACAATTTCTTTGGTTATACTTGTCCTTATGCAATTGAAAAGATTTTTTTTTTATTTGAGATTTTTGCATTGTTGAGGATTGACCTTAATTTTGAGCTTTCTCCATCTTAGAGAATATTATCAAGTCAAAAATTAAAATAGAAAAAAAAATGTGTTCCAACCAAGTCTCTAAGCCTTGAGTTTTTTTTGCAATCTTGAGAAGGATTATGAGAATAGAGATTAGTTTGTAATATGATAAACAAATTTTTAGTTCATGAATATTTTGCTACATGATTTCTTTAGAAAATTAGATGATAATCTTTGCTAGCTAAGTAAAACTTTCATGTAGGGAAATAACTCAAGAAAAAAAAACTCCAATGACTTCTCTAGACCTCACTTAGTAACCGAGGGCACTTCATCACCAATGTTGGCACTCACGTCAAACGGTAAAGTCAAAGAGGGCTATGAGTTGGGCTAAAAGCCTCTTGAGGTCCTTGTTTGGGTAACTGAGTAACCGGTGCTGCATCACCCATGTGCAGGGTCGCGTCAAAAGGAGACCTACAACGGCTCAAGAAACAAAAAAAATTAAAAGAAAAGGACAAAAAAAAAAGACAAATGAGTTATTTCCTACCTGAGGATCCTTAATAAATTAAATGAAAAGCTTGGTTTGGTGGGGGCATTTGAATTTTTCTGGAGAAATTGAGTAGCGTAGTATTCTTTTACTAATCTTATGGTTGAACTTATTGCTTGTCGATCTTTTGATCATGGGACGTTAAGAGGTTGTTACAATTGTTTAACTCTATTGGCTTAGTGACCTATTCTTATAAGACATTAACTTAAATAAGATTTGATGATATGATCTAAGTGTGGTGGTTTATTGCTCTCTATTTAGGAATGTCATAAGCAATGTTCTTTTCAAATAATGAATTCTATTTCTTTTGCTTGAGGACAAGCAAATGTTTAAGTGTGGGGGAGTTTGATACATATATATTTTATGATTAAATAGGTGTATATTTTATTTTACACGTCACATTTTTTGTCCCATCCGATTGCTTCAGTGCTCAACATCACCGTCTATTTTGCTTCTTCTTTTTTTTTTGTCTTTTACATCGAATTTCAGCGGTTTTGCTCCCTCGAAGCACAACTTTTCTTTGAGTTGTGTGCCTTCTCTCTGCTCAAAATGAGCCCTCTCTCATTTTTTACTCAAAGAGCCTTCTCTCTTTGAGTTGCTGATCAGAACACGTTGTCTCTTCCCTTTTACTCGTTTCTCTTCTTTTTTTTCCGAACTCATCGTGCTCCGGTGTCGTTTAGTCTATCCAGATCTAGCCAATGATCGCTCTTCTTCCTCATCCTGTAGTTTCTTTGAGATATTGGCGCCTGTCCGTCCAGATGTCACTGCAACAAGATTCTGGCACCGATTCTCTGTGTTTCTTGTTTTCCGATTAGCTGGCCGTTGCTTTAAGATCCATTTCTTGTTTGGATGATTTCCGTGCTCATTTCTAGTTTCCAGCCTCTGCTATTTTTTTCTCGTTTTCTTTTTGGGTAAGCTCAGTTGGTCGTTGCTTTAAGATCCGTTTCTTGTTTGGATGATTTCCGTGCTCATTTCTAGTTTCCAACCTCTGCTATTTTCTTCTCGCTTTCTTTTCGGGTAAGCTCAGTTAGCTCGGCGATTTGCTCCGGTTCACCCCGAGTTAGCCGGTTCAGCGGGTGACCCCGATTTCTATAACGGATCGGATCGGTTAAACGGTCGGTTCTCCAGTTTCCAGTCTGAACTGGCCGGTCCGGTCCGGTCCGGGTTTGATAACCATGATATAAACACATCATTAGGACGTTAATCAAGGTTTAAATAAACAGCCCCTAAAGTTAATAAAAAGGGGGCGCATGACACATGAAAAGATTCAGATGGAATTGATCATTGAATAAAAAGTTATTGGCTATTTGAAAACACAACAAATGACTCAAAAAGGAAGCATGTCAATACATATATGGAAGGAAGGAGGATTTATTATATAATAAAGCTTAGCTTTGAAAAGTCAAATTTAGTTAGCCAATGGAAAAAAATCAAGGAAAATGGCTTAATCCTCATGGAATTAAAGAAACCAATGAGAGACTTAGGCTATTGTAATTATGACACACGAAAAGCACAATGAAATGGAACTATTCACTATTTGGTTTTTAAAAAAAACATATATTGAAATGGCTGATGGAAGGGGGTGTCGGCATGCATCTAAATGGAGGGGATTGAGTTTCAAAAAGTGCAATTTAATCTAAGGGTTAAGAGGAGTGTTAGGCAAATTTAATTTCCTTTTGGGTCCTTGAATTTTTCTCTATAAATAGAGACACCCCTCCTTCACAAATTCCTCACACGAAACACAATCACTTCTAATCCTTAGTGATAGGGAGTGAGACGTGAGTTCTTTTTGGAGGAGAAGGAGCAAGCTCTTCAAGGGTTAGTCTCTAGTTCTTGAGTCTTTGTATTGATTTTTGGTAAAATTTTAGTTTAATCTAGGAAATTGTTAGGAAAATTCATTTACTTGTTTTTAAGGCCTCTATTGCATTTAAAACGCAAAATGGGGGTAAAAACATGTTGGGAAATAATTTTTGATATTAATGGAACAAGATTGTGAAAATTTCCAGACTTTGATCAATGGGCACTGTAGAATAGAGAGGCGCTAACATGCAAAAAAGCCTCCTTTCGGGTGGCGGATGTCAGCGGTTTAAACCCAAGTAGCTGTGGCCCATGATCCAAACGCAAGCAAGCTCTAGTTGAACCTTCTTCGATCTCTTGAAGCGGGGAGGAACTTACTGATGAAACTATTTCTAAGTTTTTGATGCTTGCTATCTGCAGTGAAACAATTGAGAAGGATCTTTGCATGACGGGGAAATAAATTCATTAAACAGCCGCTCGATATTCGGAACCACTAGACAAGAGGTTCTTCTTTCATCTTCCGTACGGGAATGGAAAGTAGGGAATGGGGCGCATTGAGCGTTCCTCTCCTTAAACTAGGGCCCCCTTTGCAAAGAAAACTGGGTTGTTAAGTCAGTCACTTTGTGGCTATTATTTTATGCATGAAATAATCTTTAAAAATCATGAAATTTTACATGAATAGAGTAGACATGTAGGTATTTCTATATATATAAAATATGTAGCAATTAGAGTTATGTAGAAGGAGATAACAATTCTAGAAGTTGGGTCACATTTACTGGGAGAAAATAAAATCTGAGCAGTGTTTGGAAAAAATTAAACTGGGATTGATACATATATTTCGAGTTAAAGCCGTTATTTTTCTTAGAAAACATAATTATCAAGGGTCATTTAGGCTTTGGAAGAACCTCATTTCGATTTGTTTGGAATTAATTATGATTTTTCAAAGTTACCAAAAAAGCTGGGCAGAAATGCTGAAATTTAAGGAAATGTAAAGGTAAAATTGGAATAACAAATCCACTAGGAGTAAAAAGGTCATAAGTGGTGAAAATATCTATTAGGATATCGTTCTAAGTCATATGGTATTTATTACAATGCGGTGATAATTATATAGGATATCCGGGAAAGTCGGGAATTGGTACAAAAAGGAAGTCGTACCGCTAGCTACGTGAAGAAAGGTACGGACGCGTACTGTAACTTTAATCGTCTATATCTTGTATGTATATATGATTGTTTGATTCATGATTGATTGGAGTCATGGGCAAGACTAGGTCTTGGGCCATGCACGGTGACAAGGACTTGGCCCGAGGTCACATGTATGTTTACATTCAGTGTAGCTGTAAATTATTGTTATAATGCATCCTGCTTGTTTTCCTAGCGCTGAGGATCCGTGACAGGGTCACGAGGCACGGGTGAGTGCTTAGACGATAATGATACATGTGTTGTAGGCCATTGTAGTCGGGTATCGATGTGTTTGCTGAATGTTGTTGTTATCCATGTTATGAATATCTATCATATATTATATCTGCTATATAGGTTAACTGTTACCTAAGATTCAATCCGATTGAATCTCAGACTTACCCCTAGCTTTAGGATCGGGAGGATCAGGAGCCGGTAGAAAGGGTAAGCAGCACACTTGAAGACTCAGCCATAGTTTATATTTTTGGACTGTAGCTGGTATTTAAATATTGGATAATTGTACCGTTATTATACCCGACCGAATACACCGCAACTAGATTAAAGTTATAATCCACGTCTATGTATCAGTTACTCAAGCGCTCAACCCAACAGGTACGCTATATCACTTTACTCTGATGATATCCACATATACTACATGTTAATACGCATAATATATATGTAGTATCGGATTTGGGGTGTTGCAATATGTATATATATATATATTCTTAGTTTTATATTTATATTATGCTTTTGTAGTTAAAGGATATGTGACGAAAATCTTTTATCACACTAATGAGTGATCTATAGACAATCTACAATAAAGGCATTGAAAAATATTGTGGAATTAATTTATGATTTTATTTTATTTTTGTAACACCCCAAATTCCAAACCTCAAATGGTGTCGGTTGACACTTGGTTTTAGAAAATTCAACAGAGTTTGAGGTGCTACATCAGAGTAATGCGGAATCGAAGAGCATGTACTAAAAATTGGACAATTGAGTAAATGAAATAAAATACCCCGACATATGATGATGCCAGGCGTATGTTGGTTAAATTGAAATTCCCGAAGGAATATGAAGGGTGGAATATCACCCAGAGGGGGGGTGAATAGGTGATTATAAAATTCTTTCGCTGATTGCTCAAGAACCTTTTGCTGAATGTTCAAGAACACAGTCACCCACACAACAGATGTAAGTTAAGGCAAGGTAGAGATAGAGAGGAGAGGATTCACACAGAGAAGTTATACTGGTTCGGTCCAAATCTTGACCTACGTCTAGTCCCCGGAAACACTCCGAGATTTCACTAACTCACCTAGAAACTCTAGGATTTTACAATTGCCCAGAAACACTCTAGGACTTTTCACTACCTAGACACACTCTAGGACTTTTCACTTTTGACTACACACTCTGTAACTCTTGAGTAATCCTCTCTAGGACTTACTCCTCTTTACAAGTTGTAATCAAAGATACAAACAATTACACACTCGTACTCGAGATGATCCTTTCCCTAGGACTCACTCCCCTTTACAAGTTGTAATTGTATACCCTTACTTAAGGTTCCACAACCTTAAGATTTACAGATAATCAAATAGTGTTTAGACTCCTCACTGAGTAGATATATGATAAACACTGAAGCTCTAAGTATCAAAGATACTGTACAGACAGAAAACTAAAGAATAATGAACTACTAAAGTGTATTTCGTTTTTGTGTGTTGTCTCTCTTATTGAAGACTTGATTGCAGCTCTATTTATAGCTAGAGATCATTAAATGACCGTTGTAAATCATAATGTGACCGTTGGAGACATTAGAGGATGATTAGTGAAGCTTTTGGTCTTCTTCTCTCTCTACTCTTTGATAAATTCAGCTTTGCAGAAATTCAGAGTTGACTCTCTGATTATTAATCCGTTGGAAGAGCAGTTTGCTGAATGTAGAAGGCAAGCATTAACTTCTCCAAAACGTGTGGAGAATGTTTGTCCAAAAGCATGCAAGGTTTCTGCACTTTTCATTAAATGTGCTGACATGCTTTTTGCTTAATCTCCATTTAAACCTGTCTTTAACCATCTGAAACTCACTAACAAACTGATTAAACATAGTAAAGAATAGTTATGAGTAATGGTAAAGAGTATTGAGATCAAACACAAAAGACCGAAACTCGAGTTTTCTCTTCACAGAGACAAACATCGCGATTGGGCATTTTGGACAAGCCTAGTGAACAGTGCAAAACTCGAGTCATTAAGTGACTAACTCGAGCTTTGGACTTTTAGATGAAAAATCATGTTTTAGTCCAAAAGCTTAAAACTGGAGTTTCCAAAACATAACTCGAGTTTTCAAAGGTTCAAAATTGGCAGAGCTCTCTGCCTGGCCAAAACTCGAGTTTTCAAAACTCAACTCGAGTTTTTACTTTCATTGAAAACTTTGAAAAACTTCTCTGTAAATCCGAAACTCGAGTTTCAAAACGGAAACTCGAGTTTTCTCTTTTATGAGAAAACTTTGAAATAGTTTGTTTGAATGATAAAGAAGTTCTCACAAGGTCAAAGGCGAGCATTGTTCTCAGGAGATGTAAACTCGAGTTTTCAATCTTTAACTTGAGTTTCCATAAAAACGTTGGAAACTTGGAGAACTCTCTGGATGACCAAAACTCGAGTTTCCAAATGGAAACTAGAGTTTTGGTATCTTTGAAAAACTTGGTTGCTCTTTGCCAATGGAAAACTCGAGTTTGCAACTGCAAACTCGAGTTTACAAGATTTGTAAACTCTTGTAGATTTTCAACAAATAGCAAACTCTACTCAAAAATAAATACTGTAGAGTTTAAAGAAATGGTTTTCAAATGAAAAACTTTCCGCTTGAGAGACAAACTCGAGTTTGTAAATACAAACTCGAGTTTACACATTTGTAAACTCTTTGAAATCATACTGGAGGTTTCAGGCTTGAGTTTAAATGCTAAAATGGTCTATCTTGCTCTCTGTTAGTAGCAAACTCGAGTTCACACATCTAGGCTCGAGTTTGGCGCTGACAGAATGTTTTTGGCTTGAAATCAATTAATTTAAGTTATTAAAAACATTCATACTTGTTTACAATTGTCAGTTATCATCAAAACACATTGAGAACTAACAGAATATTCATGTGATACAATATACAGAGCTTTGTATAATTACAACTTTTACATGGTAACTATACAATCTAGACCAAGCCTTAACTAGACTTGGGGCAATGAACCAAACTCAGTTAACCGAACAGAATGGCCAGGTAGGTGTCCACCATGGGGGCCTCACCGAGTTCACGGCGACTTCTTAGATCCATGCCTAACAATAGGCTCTGATAATCTTCTTCCGGCCCTTGTCTCGACCCTCGGTGCATTATTAAGGCTTTACCCCTTGGTTCCTTTCTATGGCTCCATCTACCGATGCCTTCTCTGTTCCTGATCCTTACATGTACTATTATTTAAGACTGAGGTCCAATGCCCATTAGACCTCAGGTAATGGTTAACCTCATGCTTATGTAAACAACATATGTATGACATATATTTATGACATTTCAGCAATAATCACTACAAAAGCCCATAACAGATGTAGGAAATACATAATCGGATATGTAAGGCAACAACAATACAATCAGATGTAAAGTTATTTAGTCTGCACTATTAACCAGTGCCACGATGTACGGTCGTCTCCTCAGCACTAGGAAAACTTAACGGTGTTAATATGACTATAACCCGTGTAAACTGAATGTATAAGTAGTGATCTAAGTCCCATACCTTAGTCACAGTGCATGACCCAAGACCAGGTCTTGTCCATGTCTTTATGAAATTGTCTATCACATATAAATATACTATAAGCATCAGAGTCAGTGTTACAGTACACCGTGAACGTACCTTTCACCGTGTAATGGCCAAATGTCTGGCCTTTTGAACCCGACTCCGTACTTCCCGGATATCCTAAAGGGTAATACCGTATCTATTAAATCATAAACAATATCCTAAAAGATATCTTAGTCATAAATGACTATTCTACCCCTGACTTCGCTAACCGACAAAATTTTGCCAGAGCTTCGCTACTTTGACTCTAATCTTCCGAAAATTTTGCTATAACTTCTACTTCATCAATTTTTTGAAATAAATACAATTTTAACCATAAAAAATAAAAACAAAATCATACTTGGAAGATTAAAGATCAAAATAACAAGATAGCTAAGAACTTAAACTAGAACTCTAAGAACTCCAAACTAAAGACTAGAACTTACCTCTTGAAGAACTTCCTCTTCCTTCTTGCTTCCCACTTCTCTCTAGCTTCTCTCTACCCTTTCTTAGAATGGTTTTGGTGTGTGAATTGTGAAGAGGCAACCCCTCTATTTATAGTGAAAGCCCAAGGATTTCAACCCTTGGATCATTTTTTCATCAATGGTTTAGATTAGACATGTGTGGCCTCTTGAACATCAGTCATTTTCCTCCTCCTCCTTCCACCAATATCATCCTCTCTCTCTCTCTCCTTAACTCTTCCACTTTTCACACTTGTTGGCCTCTTTATCTCCATATCTTTTACTTTATGTGTAATTTGCATGTGCTTATAACACAAATATTCTTAGATGTAATGTTTGAAGTTTATGTAGTCTCTTGAGAAGAACTTTAAATAACAAGAATTATGGTTCAATTTGGGGTTTTTGCTAGCCTTTTAGCCATTTTAGGATAAATTCCAAAAGTTACGGAAATGACTTCGGAGGCAACCTACTTCGAGCTAAAAATACACCTGTTCATAATAAGTCCTTATATTTGATCTATGGTTAACATATTTCAGTACACAATTTATTTTCTATCAGTTCTCATTTACCTGAGTCTTGAATTAATCCTAATAGCTTTTGAACTCAAAATATCTTCTCCAATTTGCTAGGCTCTCCTTCTTCCACATCACTCCTTTCTCTCCTACAGACACACAAACCGGCCCCTCCCCCCTTTTTTCCTTTCCAATTTGTTTTCTAATTATTCTTATATTGTTTAGGAAGTAATCTCTCATTGGTTAATTAGGGTTTACACGGATTCAACTTTATGGTTGATTTTAAACCTTTAGATCTAGCTTTATGAGATTTAATCCTAGCCTTTGATTTTAGTTTGACTTGTCAAAGTTGCTTAATAAGTTTGATTAGTGTCTTAATCTTATGCTTAATAATCTTTAACATATCCTCTGTTGGTTAATTAGGCTCTAGGGATTATATGTAATTAATCTTATACATTTCTTAATCCTGCTTAATTAATTAGCAATTATCTTTATGATAATCTTGACCATTGGTCTCTAATTAGGGTCATACATCCCTAATTGTGCATTTAAAACATGTTATTTAATTAACTATGTAAGTTTTTGGAATTACTTTAATAAATGAAGATTTAATTATCTACTAATTGTTGGCAATTTTCTTTAATTGGATTAATTATTTTCTCACAACTTTTAGGTTTACTTTGGTAATTTATGCTCCATGCATTAATTTAAAAATCATAGGGCAACTTATGTTCCCTAAAATAAAATTGGGTTTTTGCTTGTTTAAATTCCAAGGAAAATAAACAAATAAATTCCTATAATTAGAGACAACATGCTTTCCTATTTTAAATAGGTATTATTTATCAAAATATAATATTTAAGATAAATAATTATCCAAGTATTACATTTCTCCCCCCGTTAAATTAAATTTCGTCCTCGAAATTTGAACATATAACCTCGGAGAAATAACCTAGACATCTAGTCTAATGTCACAGGACAATTAGCATTTCACACAATGCTAAATATTATCAGTCTTATGGCCTAGGGACACAGCCCCGTGCATCTTTGCACATTAGGCCTTATTGCCTCGAGCCTCTGCTCGTCTGTCTATTTGAGCCTTTCCCATTCAAGCTCTCAGACTACTTTCTTAACACTATAGCTAACATCTACTAATTGTCTTAACCTCGTTCTAGATCTTTCTAATAGTTCTGTTCCTATATCAAAATTTCCAACTACACCGCTTTTCAACACAATAGCATTGACGAACACGTCATCGCTACCCAAAACCATTATGTTGTCTCATTTTTCAAATTTCACACAATGAAAATTTTACGTGGTCTCAGTACATTTCGCAATCCGCATTATACCAAAAAGTAATAGTGTTATCACATTTCCAAACTTAATTGCTGCCAACACAAATTTGTGAAAACATATTCATTGCCGAATCAGTTTCAAAAAATTTTATGATCGACACATATCTTTGAGGAGTGTAATTCATTTCCCAAAGTTTTTAACAATTTAGAATTCACGCCACCACTTCAACCATTTGGTACAGTGAGCGCTCTATCCCAATCCGGCCTCTGCATACGCAGTACCGTTAAATAATGTGGGAGAACCCCTGTCCCTCCCATAAGAGACCCAGTGTTCCTCACTGGAACATAAAGTAGTAACCCTATCTACCAGAAACTCAGTCTAGACATAGTCAAGTTCCACTTAAATAAAACATACGCTCTCGGCGAAATGTTATAGATTGGGTGCGTTTACTGCTGGTGCGGTTTTCATTCTCTCAAAACAAATCCTCTCAAAAAATCTTTGTTCAAAAAGAACCTTTATCAAAGGTCGGCGATTTCAAACATTTCAAAACATCTCGCAAGACCCAGCAACCTGTGTACATCTACAATAGCTTCTGTCCTTCCAGTTTTGTACTACCTTTATCACAACATAGTTGAAAACCCAGTTTCAAACTTTGGGTTCTAATAAAACCCCTTTTTATAAGACAGCATCATTTCAAAACTGACCATCATAGTGGTCTCAAATTCCATTGAAACATTTCACTTGAAAACTTTCTTTCAAAAATTCACAAGTTTGAAAATCGATTTCAAAGGTTTTCACAAACATAGCAGGTGTATTGGCAAGTTTAAAGGTAACCTTACTCATACTTCCTCAGGGTTCCTACTCTCAGGTATTGGAACATAAGGTAATGCTCAGTCATATATTGACCTAAACACTATCTCTGCTTCGATCAGGTTTAAGCCTATCATTACTCTATCATTTCTCATGGTATCCCAAAAGATTACCATGTTTCATACCGCAAGGTATTCAGGCTTTAGCTTAAAGGATCTCAAATCCTTACGCTACATCCCAGGAGTTAAAAATCCTTAGATTTCTCTCGCCTAGCACACTTAACTTTGAAACGTCAGTCAAATCTATGTACAAATACCGGTACACATACCACTGGGTACCGAAAACTCTCACAGGTACTAGCACAGTATATCCACCTCCCCATAATTGCTGGATACTTTCCCCTTTCTATCTAATGACCAACATCGTCAAGGACTTAGTCAAAGACCTTTGTCCCTGGAGCCACGCCCTGTTGCATGCAAGGTGTCTGGCCTCTACAAGGCAGGGATTGTCCCCTCAGGTTAACTTAGCAAGTTACTATGGAACTTAATCAATAGGTCATTGTTTCTACAGGGAAACCTAAATAGTAGGTTTACTGTCTACAGGAAAACCTAAGCAGTACCGACTTTCTGTACCGCTTCCCCTTGAAACACTGGGCGAGGATTCAACTCAGACTCCGATTTCCACATCAGAAGTCCTAGAGTTTAGTATCAGAACCAGAATATGGGTTCTTAACTTATATCAGAAATATCTAGGGTCTTAACTTACCCGAGCCTAACCCTTTTTTCCTTTAGGGTATACATCCTTTTTGTATCACAATACCAATATTATATCAGTACTCTTAACCTAGTTGTCCATACAATGCTCTGAGACTAGCTATGAAGCTAGCTCTGATACCAAAATGTAAGACCCCAAATTCCATACCTCAAATGGTGTCGGTTGACACTTGGTTTTAGAAAATTCAACAGAGTTTGAGGTGCTACATCAGAGTAATGCGGAAACGGAGAGCATGTACTAAAAATTGGACAATTGAGTAACTGAAATAAAATACCCCGACATATGATGATGCCAGGCGTATGCTGGTTAAATTGAAAATCCTGGAGGAATATTCATGTGATACAATATACAGAGCTTTGTATAATTACAACTTTTACATGGTAACTATACAATCTAGACCAAGCCTTAACTAGACTTGGGGCATTGAACCTAACTCAGTTAACCGAACAGAATGGCCAAGTAGGTGTCCACCATGGGGGCCTCACCGAGTTCACAGTGACTTATTGGCTGACCCACGTAGACTAGCCCTGCCTTCGGCACCAAACTGTTCGTAGTAACCTTATTAGATCCATGCCTGACAATAGGCTCTGATAATCTTCTTCCGGCTCTTGTCTCGACCCTCGGTGCATTATTACGACTTTGCCCCTTGGTTCCTTTCTATGGCTCCATCTACTGGTGCCTTCTCTGTTGCTGATCCTTACCTGTACTATTATTTAAGACTGAGGTCCAATGCCCATTGGACCTCAGGTAACGGTTAACCTCATGCTTATGTAAACAACATATGTATGACATATATTCATGACATTTCAGCAATAATCACTACAAAAGCCCATAACAAATGTAGGAAATACATAATCGGATATGTAAGGCAACAACAATACAATCAGATATAAAGTTATTTAGTCTGCAATATTCACCAGTGCCACGATGTACGGTCTTGTCCAAAGTGCTAGGAAAACTTAACGGTGTTAGTATGACTATAACCCGTGTAAACTGAATGTATAAGTAGTGATCTAAGTCTCATACCTTAGTCACAGTGCATGACCCAAGACCAGGTCTTGTCCATGTCTTTATGAAATTATCTATCACATATAAATATACTATAAGCATCAGAGTCAGTGTTACAGTACGCCGCGAACGTACCTTTCACCGTGTAATGGCCAAACGTCCGGCCTTTTGAACCTAACTCCGGACTTCCCAGATATCCTAAAGGGTAATACCGTATCTATTAACTCATAAACAATATCCTAAAAGATATCTTAGTCATAAATGACTATTTTACCCCTGACTTCGCTAACCGACAAAATTTCGCCAGAGCTTCGCTACTTTGACTCTAATCTTCCGAAAATTTTGCTATAACTTCTACTTCATCAATTTTTCGAAATAAATACAATTTTAACCATAAAAACATGAAAACAAAATCATACTTGGAAGATTAAAGATCAAAATAAAAGATAGCTAAGAACTTAAACTAGAACTCTAAGAACTACAAAACTAAAGACTAGAACTTACCTCTTGAAGAACTTCCTCTTCCTTCTTGCTTCCCACTTCTCTCTAGCTTCTCTCTACCCTTTCTTAGAATGGTTTTGGTGTGTGAATTGTGAAGAGGCAACCCCTCTATTTATAGGGAAAGCCCAAGGATTTCAACCCTTGGATCATTTTTTCATCAATGGTTTAGATTAGACATGTGTGGCCTCTTGAACATCACTCATTTTCCTCCTCCTCCTTCCACCAATTTCGTCCTCTCTCTCTCTCTCCTTAACTCTTCCACTTTTCACACCTTGTTGGCCTCTTTATCTCCATATGTTTTACTTTATGTGTAATTTGCATGTGCTTATAACTCACAAATATTCTTAGATGTAATGTTTGAAGTTTATGTAGTCTCTTGAGAAGCACTTGAAATAACAAGAATTATGGTTCAATTTGGGGTTTTTACTAGCCTTTTAGCCATTTTAGGATAAATTCCAAAAGTTATGGAAATGACTTTGGAGGTAACCTACTTCGAGCTAAAAATACACTTGTTCATAATATGTCCTTATATTTGATCTATGGTTAACATATTTCAGTACACAATTTATTTTCTATCGGTTCTCATTTACCTGAGTCTTGAATTAATCCTAATAGCTTTTGAACTTAAAATATCTTCTCCAATTTGCTAGGCTCTCCTTCTTCCACATCACTCCTCTCTCTCTCCTACACACACACAGACACACACACACACACAAAAACCGGCGCCCCTCCCCCTTTTTGCCTTTCCAATTTGTTTTTTAATTATTATTATATTATTTAGGAAGTAATCTCTCATTGGTTAATTTGGGTTTACAAGGATTCAACTTTATGGTTGATTTTAAACCTTTAGATCTAGCTTTATGAGATTTAATCCTAACCATTGATTTTAGTTTGACTTGTCAAAGTTGCTTAATAAGTTTGATTAGTGTCTTAATCTTATGCTTAATAATCTTTAACATATCCTCTGTTGGTTAATTAGGCTTTAGGGATTTTATGTAATTAATCTTATACATTTCTTAATCCTGCTTAATTAATTAGCAATTATCTTTATGCTAATCTTGACCATTGGTCTCTAATTAGGGTCATACATCCCTAATTGTGCCTTTAAAACATGTTATTTAATTAACTATGTAAGTTTTTGGAATTACTTTAATAAATGAAGATTTAATTATCTACTAATTGTTGGCAATTTTCTTTAATTGGATTAATTATTTTCTCACAACTTTTAGGTTTACTTTGGTCATTTATGCTCCATGCATTAATTTAAAAATCATAGGGCAACTTATGTTCCCTAAAATAAAATTGGGTTTTTGCTTGTTTAAATTCCAAGGAAAATAAACAAATAAATTCCTATAATTAGAGACAACATGCTTTCCTATTTTAAATAGGTATTATTTATCAAAATATAATATTTAAGATAAATAATTATCCGGGTATTACACTTTTAGAATTCAAAGCATTATAAGATAATGTTTTAATGTGAGAGTGTTTAAGTTATTAATTTCTTTTAAATTATATTGTATATTATGTTTATCTTTAATGCTTTGAATTTTGAATCATGTAGATATAATTTTCTTATTTAATATTATTATCTTATCAATAATTATATTGTTTCTTAATTAGATAATAAATATTAATAGTAAAAATAAATAAGAACAAATAAAAAAAATAAGTCAATACATTAGGGTTATTAACAAAGAATCGTTATATATACCCTTAATATATTACAGTTTAGAACCATTATTTATCTATATAGACCATATATAGCATCCACATATAACCGATAATAACCGCCATAAAAAGCCTTTTCTATAGTAGTGTTTAAGAATACAGAGAGAAAAATGAGAGTGGAGCTTAATCACCAAGAGCGGGGTGAATTGGGGATTATAAAACTTTTTCGGTTGCTCTATTTTTCGGATATGAAACAGGGATGAAAACAGAGTGAAGAGAAGAATAGCAAGACACAATGATTTATACTGGTTCGGTCTAACCTCTTGACCTACGTCCAGTCCCCAGACTCTCCGTGGTTTCTCACTATCAAGATTGATTACACACTCTGCACTCAAGAGTAATTCTCTCACTAAAACTTACTCCCCCTTACAAGTTGTAATCAATAACCCAATCTCCAAGTCCCTTGACTTGAGATACTTTACAATAAATGATTTACAATCAAGAAACTCTCTAAGAGTAGATAAGATAAACACTGAAGTATGAATGTATCAACAGATACTTTACACAAGAAAACTCAAAGAGTAGTTGAAACTTTAATGATTTTCGTTTTCTCATAGATTGGTTGTGTAGAGAAATTGAATGCATCTCTATTTATAGCTAGAGATCATTAAATGACCATTATAAATCCTAATGTGACCGTTGCCAACATTGGAGGATATTAGTGAAGGTTTTGGTCTTCTTCTCTCTCTACTCTTTGGTTAATCCAGCTTTGCAGAGGTTCAGGGTTGACTTCCTGACTTTTAATCCGTTGGAAGAGCAGGTGCTGGATGAGGAAAGGAAGCTTAATTCCTTCAAAATGTGTGAAGAATGATTGTCCAGAAGCATGCAAGATTTCTGCACTTTGCATTTAATGTTCTGACTTTTACTTTATGCTTTTTGTTAATTCTCCGTTTAATCCTGTCTAAACCATCTGAAACTCACTAACAAACTGATTAAACATAGTTAGGAATAGTAATGAGTGATGATATAAAGTATCAGGATCAAACATAAAGATTTCGCAAATTCATGTAAGCTGAAATTTGAATTCAGCGATGTAAACTCGAGTTAGTTCTTCCAAACTCGAGTTTTCATGTTTCAGTAAAGGCCTAAACTCGAGTTTCAAAATCTTAACTCGAGTTTTCTCATTTCAGAGAGGAATATCGCGATTTGGCATTTGGACAGGTTTAGTGAATAGTGCAAAACTCGAGTCATTAAGTGACTAATTCGAGTTTTGGACTTTTGATGAGAAATCATGTTTTAGTCCAAAAGCTCAAAACTGGGGTTTCTATTTCAAAACTGGAGTTTTCAAATGTTCAAAATTAGCAGAGCTCTCTGCCTGACTAAAACTCGAGTTTCCAAATTTTAACTCGAGTTTTCTCATTCTTTGAAAACTATGGAAACTTCTCTGTAAGGGCCGAAACTCGAGTTTTCAAAATCAAACTCGAGTTTCCTCGTTTATGAGAAAACTTTGAAAGACTTTGTTGAATCGAAGAATAAGGTTTTCACAAGATTGATAATTGAATATTTTATACACTTATTTTTGTCTCTTGAGTAATAACTTAGGACCCTTTATCTAATAAATAATGGCTTTTATGTTTATTTGGGCCTTGGGCCTTTTATTGCATTTTAGCCATTTTTAATAATAAAATTCCAGTTTTGTATTACTTCACTATTTCTACCATAACTCTTGAACCAGACATCGGATTTGCCTCATTTTTGTCTCATATTTCAGATGATTCAGAGAGCTACAATTGTTATGAAGACATCAAGAGCCAATTCGGTCAAGAGGGCGGTCGATTTTGGAGCCGAAATCGGATGCACAATTCTGGATATTATTTGGACCCGAATTTTGTAATTTAAGTCCAGTTTTATTTTATTTCTGTTTTGGGCTAAAACTATTAGGGCCCATTTTCGTTTTAGGTTATTTTTAAGTAAGGCAGCCGCCAAAGACAGAGGCATTCACGAATTCAGGATTTTGACATTAGGGTTTCACGATTTTATGAAAATTCTCTCTACCGATTTTCGCATGTTCTTAGGGTTTTTCGCGTTCTTCATCTTTTCTTCAGTTTTTCCAGCCATGCTCGGCTAAATCCCCTGATTGACCCAACGATGAGGATTCCATGATTCGTCCGAGAACTTGTGCCTAATCGGTAACTTAATCAATTCTGTTTTCATCTTATCGATTCGATTCGAAAATAGTTCGAATATTAGATTTAATATTCGGTTTGGTTCATCCCAAGGACTAAATTCGGACTAGGTTTTAGTGTTGTTGTGCGATTGCACAGTGAGACGCCACTGTTCGGATAAATTCTAGGCGATCGTCTAGGTGAGGGATTCTCCGGATGAATGCAGAGATTTCGATTCATCCGCAACCAAACGTGAGTTAGTTATATTTCGCTCAATGATGCATGATTCTCGAATCTGATCGTTGGGTTGGTCGTTTTTAATCTGTTTAAGTCCATCAACGTTTTTCTGTCTGTTTATTTCAATTTATTTCGTTTTAATCTTCTGAATCATAAAACCTTAAAACCCCCAATTTCACCATTCTGTTTGACTATTGTTATTAAATCGAGCCCGCTGCAAATTCGTTGGGAAACGACCCAGGTTCCCTAATTCTGCAAATCGTTTTCGAACTTGGTTTATTTTGGGAGACACGGCAAATCTCTTTCCAAAGATCATAATCGAGCAATGTTCTTTGTAAAATGTAAACTCGAGTTTTCAAAGTAAACTCGAGTTTCCAACTTAGTGTGGTACCTTAGAGAACTCTTTGTGTAACCTAAACTCGAGTTTCCAAATGGAAACTGGAGTTTTGGTATGTTTGAAAAACTTGATAGCTCTCTGTCTTGTCAAAACTCGAGTTGGTTAAATTAAACTCGAGTTTGCTTTGTCTGTGAAAAACTCAGAAGCTCTCTGTATGGTCAAAACTCGAGTTTTCAAAACTAAACTCGAGTTTGTCTTTTATTGCAAAAACTTGAGCTTTTCTCTGTCAAGTCAAAACTAGAGTTTCCAAAGTGAAACTCGAGTTTGCCTTTGACTGTAAGTTTTTCAACTTACAAAGACAAAGTTCCATCTGTGTTTACAATTATTCGTTATCATCAAAACCAATTATAGAACTAACAAAAAAGACACCTCACTAGAGATGCAATGCTGGTTGGCAGCCAGAGCTTCGACGGCAATCAGCAGGCAAAAGCTTCAGAGGCTGGCAGCGGCGGGAGTTTCGGCAACAATGGCTAGCTTTTTGGGGGACTAATTTTTTTTTTTTAAAAATTGGGGCCATGGTGGTGGAGATGGAATTTGATGCTACCCCCCACCTTGGTTCCAAAAAAGATGGTTGCCATTCGCCTTCCAAAATCCTTTGATAATATATTACATAACCTTTTTTTTTTCTCTGCAGATAATATATTCCATAACAATATATATAATACATGCAACACTGTAATGTTTTAAATCACTAATTACACTTATAAAGTAAATGACAACATCTGAAATGGTATCAACCATTTCAATAATGACATTTAATACTACTTTTAACAAGTTTCTCATTTGAGGAAACTCAACCAATTAGTTAAGGGAGTGGGAATTTGACTACACTTGTGAATTTTTAAAATTAAGAATATAATGTTTTAATCATTGAATACACTTGTAAAGTTAGAGCCATGAAATCGGGGCGGGCTTATGATTTAATTAATATGTCCAAGTTTCTCGTATTCATAGCAGATAATTTGATCTTTATCCTTAAATTCACGTCTGCTACTTTGACCTCCTTTTTGAAATCTTTGGAAGTCTTGGTCCTTTTTGTAGAATCTTTTAAACCTTCAGACAATCATTCCAAGTTCATCATCTTCTTATGGTTCATCCTCTTCTTTTACGACATTGAATGCTACTCCTTTGTTTTTGTTACTGATGTCATCTAGACCTCTTTTGAACTTCATATTTCTTTTATATTTGGAAAGACTTCCAAATATAGCAACAACAAATGTCATAGATTGTCCTCTTGCTTCTTCAATAGCCGTGACTTTGGCCTCCCATTCTTTTGTGAGACTATTTAGTATTTTCTCACTTGGGAAGTTTGTTCATAGGTCTTCCCCAAAGTTGCTAATTGGTTCATCAGATGAGTAAATCTGAGTTCAAATTCAGCTATTGATTCTCTATGATAATTCTCTTATACGAATTTTTTTTATTTTTATATCCAGAACGTTAAGGGCATTCCCTCAACATTCATTCTATAATCATCAACATTCATTTCATAATTAAATATCATCTAGTGGACAACATAATCATACTTATATAATATCCATAATCAAATATCTTCTACCAGTATTATGTTTTTTGAAATATCAAATTTTATTATGTATATTTTCACTAAAATAATAAAAAAGGACTCAAATTACAGATTTTTTTTTTTAAAAATGTAATATTTTTGTAGCAGTTCTATAACCGCTACAAATTTGGAAGAAAAAAAAATTGGCGAGATTTTTAAAATTTCACCTAAACTTGTAGCAGTTTTTCAACCCCTACAAACTTTCCATATTTTGTAGCAGTTTGATAATCACTACAATGTTTATTCCAAATTTGTTGCGCCATTTTTACAATTTCATGCAATATTGTAGTGGTTTTAAAACCACTACAAACTTTTTCCGCCAAATTTTAGAATTTTGTGCCACCATTCAAACTTTTGCCGCCAATTTTTAAAAATTCATGGACGTAATTAGTAGTGGTTTATAAACAGCTATAAAGTTGTCCAATTTCAACTTGTAGCTGTTTCTTGACCGTTACAAAATGTTAACACAATATAGCATCTGAATGTCATCATGTAGTGATAATATCTAATCGCTACAGTATTAGTAGCGGTTTAGTTACGTGGGTAGCTATTTTTATGAACTGCTACAAAATAACTTGCAATGATGCATTTTGTAGCGGTCTATCAATCGCTACTAATATCATTTGTAGTTATTAAAACCACTAAAAAACGTTTTTTTTTTTTTTGTAGTGACATACCCCACTTTGGTCAAATTTAAAATATTATATGTATTTTTTAAATAAAAATATAAAATACTTAAAATAACATGAGTTGTCTAGTGTTTGATTTAATGATTCATTATATAAAAAATATAAAAATTATGACATGGCAAAAGCCGTTAAAATTAACAATAATTTTAATGGTATGAGAGTTGATAACCAAAACATGAAACATCAGGGTTTGTAATTTAAATTTTTGGTTAAGGTTCAATTTTGCCCTAGAAGTAACCACTCAAGAGAACTAGGTATTAAAAAAAATAAAAAAATTTGAGGAGCAATTTTGCCTTCGAATAACAAAATGTAGTCATTTTGCCCTTTATCATGAAAAATGTTAACAGTCAATGTTTGTTTTTTAACGATTAGGGCAAATTTTCACTTTTTTTAATACTTGCAGGGCAAATTTACTCCTAAAAAACTTGTAAATATCCCACGCTCCTAAGAGTGGTTATGTTCGGGGCAAAATTACATCTTAACCCTTCAACTTTTAAAGGTTAGGGGATGATGTGCAATTGAACCATATTTTTTTTTGGGGGGTTGTGTGTCTAACATGTAATGCTTAACATTTTTTAAAGAATAAAATGCTCACATACCCCACTTTGGTCACATGTAAAATACATAACTGCATGCCAACAACTCGTACCGACGTTCTTGTATGAGACCAATAAATGTGAAAGCCAAAACGTGGGGTCCTCGAATTTTAGAGATATCTAATTACCTTTTTACTTGTGTATTTTTCCTTTATTACACATACACATAAACATACACATACACACACACACACACATACACACACACATACACACACACACACACACACACACAGACACACACACATACACACACACACACATACATACACACACACATACATACATACATACATACATACATACATACATACATACCTACGTATACGTACGTATGTATGTATGTATGTATGTATGTATACATACATATCTATATATCTATATGTGTGTGTGTATATATATATATATATATATATATGAATAAATTTAAATAGAAAAAAAATGAAATTTAAAATGATTTATTGATGCAAGGTATTTCCTATATATATCAATTGGCCGGGCTTGATCTGATGAACGTTGGTAGTTGTGTATATTAACTGTTACGCTCCAAATTTCTCTAAGGAAAGTGAGATATTCCTAATTGATTGCGAGTGTTATGTGTGTTGGTATCTATATATAGGTGTCTATCTTGCCCTTCTCATATACTTCAAAACAAAACAAAAGTATAGTTCATAGACAGACGCAAAGTATGGCTTCAAGACCCGGAATCCTCACTGATTGGCCATGGAAGCCTCTTGGAAGCTTTAAGGTTTCAGCTGCTTAACCCATGCTTCTTCCTCTTCTTCTTCTTCTTCTTCTTCTCTCTCTCTCTCTCTCTATATATATGTGTGTGTGTGTCGGTATGTATGTATGCACACACACACACATATATATATGTATACATACATACAGACATATATGTATATGTGTGTGTATCACAGAGAGAGACACAAAAGGAACAAAGCACACACACCTCCTTGGTATATGTAAATGTATTTCTATTCATTTAGAGAAAACCCAAAGATATATGTTTGTAATTAAGAAATTTCCTGTTATTTTATTTCCACTATAAGTACTATCATATGTTTTTTTTTTCAGCCTACGGACTTGTTTCATCACGTGAGTATAAAACTTAAGTTTATAGTCGTCTGTGATACTCACGTAAAAGTGCCAAGGCTTTGAAGATGTGTGTATCAGTGTTCTATAATGTACAAAGGGAGAATCACTTCAAAGTCTAAAAGTAATGAGTGTAATATAATTATCACAAAACAAAGTCTCATAACAGGTTTTAACACCGGAAATAAAAACAGGTCCATGCTGTTCATTTATTTTTGAGATTTTTTTGTTAATCTCGTGCATTCTTTGAAACCTCTTGGTGAATCTCCTGAACATAAAAAGCAGTAGTTTAATGTTGATATTCAACTTCACGAACAGATTTCGAAGGATCTGATTGCAATACTCTCTCCTTCTCTCTCTCTCTCTCTCTCTCTGTGTCTCTCACACACTCAAATACGCATGAGGGCCATGGCATTGAATATTTTTGTGTGTGAGGGATTGTGTCTTAAAATTATGTGATCTCGTGATTTAAAAATGTTGTTGGTTTGCAGTATGTGATATTGGCTCCATGGGCGATTCACAGCACATATTCTATGTTTGTGAAGGACAAAAGTAGTGAAAGGGACTTATCAACATTTCTCATTCTTCCTCTGTTGCTATGGCGAATGGTTCACAATCAGATTTGGATCACTCTCTCTCGTTATCGAACCGCAAAAGGCAACACAAGGATTGTTGATAAGCCCATTGAGTTTGATCAAGTTGATCGCGAAAGAGACTGGTTAGCTTCTGTTTCTTGTTTATATTATGGCCCTGTTTAAGTTGGCATTGAAAAATAATGTTTACGCATATTAGAAAAACCGTTTCTACCAATAGATTACTTTTCGTATTTTTGGTTTTTCATGACAAACATTTACTCGTGAAAAGGTTAGGTCGTTGAATCCTTTCTATAAATGAGTATATTGTCTCATTCTAAGAATAATACTTTTTTAAATGACTTTCCCTTTGGTACTTATTGCGAAACTCCACCAACTTTTGTGTACAACATTAAATTTTTTTTAGATTTAAATTTACTTAAAACGTAAAAGTCATTATTTTCGAACTAAAAACTAAGGATAGTTTTTAAAAGTGTGACAAAATTTTGACGCATTTATATATATGTATATATATTTAGTTTTTTATTTATTTATGTCCAATAGTCCTATTTATAAGTCATTTCTAATATATTTTATCATATATAACATAAAAAAACCTTAAACCCCTTGTTAACTGTCTTAAAAAAACCTTAAACCTTAAAATTTAACAACTTTTAAATTTCATTCCTATTCAATAAATATTATATTACAAGTCAGGAGAACAAAGTCGTAATAATAAATAAAAAATAAAATTATACAGTTATATAAAAAAAGTAATAGCGTGACTTATATACATAAGACAAAAAACATTTATTCTCTCTCTCTCTCATGAATAAATAAGAGTAGAGTATTACAATTAATATATATAAAGGTTTAATAGAGAGTGAATATATATAGGTATCTGATTTGGAGATATAGTAGACCTATAGATGAGAGAGAAATCACTCTAGGCATAGAGGACCACCCATAGATGCAAGTGCATGAAGATATAGAGAAAGAGAGATCAAGAGAGAAATAGAGCCTAACTTAATTAATAGGAGGGGTCACCAAAATATCTCTCTCCCTCTCCACCCATATGCTCATATGAATCTGCAGGCCACCCAAGTGAACTGAGCATTCTCTATCCTATATAGTTGGAGAAATAGAGCTGTTAAAATGGAAAAAAGATAAACACATAATAAATCTCTTATCTCCCTTTTTGTTGAATGAAAATGAAGCTCACAGCTTGTAAATTACAATACATGAAAGACAAAAACAAGAGAGAGCAACTAGATTGCTTTTTTTTATCAATTGCAGATGAGTATAACATTATATATATTCTGTAGAATAGTCATGTCTTCGTTACGATGATGGGTTATTTATTATTCAATGGTCAGCATAATTATTACTGAATCTTTTATGTTTTATATAGGGAGGGGCTACTCACCGACTCACTGTTCCGGGTCATAAATAACTGACTCCGCTTCTTAATTAGCCATGCTGAACTTTACTGAGTAGTTTCACCTACCTCAACATACTTCAATCATCCTCACCATAAATTAACATATCATTTTATTTACAATTTAGAAATAATACATGAAAAACATATATCTTGCCTATCTATAAGTTAACCACTTTAATAAATCATATTATTTATGAATTATAACTAGTATATTTTATTTTTAAATTTTATGTAGCTAGAACACAAGTTCACAATAGTTACCATTATAATAATAAATCAAACAAACATGGTCATATATCTTGTTGTACTTAGCTATGAGCCTATTTTTGTTTTAATTTTTTCCTTTTGTTGTTGGATCCTTGTGCATTAAAATTAATTAATTTTCACATATATGCAGGGATGACCAAATATTATTTAATGGAATATTAGTCTACTTGGCATGCTACACCCTGCAAGAAGCATCTAACGTACCAATGTGGAGAACAGATGGTGTGGTCATCACAATATTGTTGCATATTGGTCCAGTGGAATTTCTTTATTATTGGCTTCATAGAGCTCTTCATCACCATTTTCTCTATTCTCGCTATCACTCTCATCATCATTCTTCAATTGTCACTGAGCCCATTTCATGTGAGCCTCCTTATCTCATCTCTTTAATTAATTTGCCTTTAGATTTGTGTGTTGCTTATGTGTATTGCATATATAAAAGTTCACATTTAGTGTTCTAAACTACTACCATAACATTTTAATTTGATTCCTTAAAGTACAATTTAAAGCATGTGTTCTTCAAGGGAAACTTATATGTTAAAACCAAGTTATAGAGAAAGTCTTTTTTTTTTCTTTTCTAACCACTACATTTTATCTTCATAATATAAAATATAGTATATACATATAATATAAAATATATGTAAGAAATAGAGATTCGTGGATCCATGTGATTTTTAATGCATGGCAAATGTACAACCCCACCTATTTTGACTTGTGGTGCATGATTTGCCAGAAAGGCAGAATGCTGCATGCATTTGTCTTTCTTATTTATGTGCTTCGTGATGAGTGGGGGTGCAAATTTAAATTTTAAATTTAAATCCTCTACTGAAGCAGACATCAAGTTGTAGATGTGAGCAAATGAATATTATGTCTTTCTTATTTGGTATTGATATTGATG
Organism: Acacia pycnantha; assembly: GCA_025563575.1. NCBI lineage: Eukaryota > Viridiplantae > Streptophyta > Magnoliopsida > Fabales > Fabaceae > Acacia > Acacia pycnantha. Next base: position 931,458 of record JAMWYP010000107.1, on the reverse strand, counting down.
AACGGTTTTGGCGTGTTGATGGTGGAGTACAGCCGTGATCCACCCATTTGCGGAGCACATAATGTATTTCATATTATTCGCCATACCAATGCTTACGGTGGTGCTGACGGAAACAGTATCGGTGGTAGCGATTGCTGGTTATTTGACTTTCATTGACTTCATGAACAACATGGGTCACTGCAACTTTGAGCTCATTCCTACCTTCCTCTTTCGCATATTTCCTCCCCTCAAATATCTCATGTACACTCCATCGTAAGTTTTCTTAGCCCCACTTCATACTGCCTGAGACTCTGTTTTTTGTGGATAATATTGATACAAATCAACAATTAGGCTTCGATTTTCAATTGAGAGAAAGCACATGTACATGCAAAATGCTTTTCCTATTTTTTATTTTTATTTTCTTTGATTTGTAAACTCTGATATGATATCTTATCTTATCAAACACAAATTTGTACTAACAATTATGCATTTAATTTTTGTTTTTTTAACAGGTTTCACTCTTTGCACCATACACAGTTCAGGACAAACTATTCTCTGTTTATGCCAATGTATGATTATATATATGGCACAGATGACAAATCAACAGATGAATTATATGAGTCTGCATTTAAGAGGCAAGAAGACTCCCCAGATGTTGTGCACCTAACACATCTCACAACTCCTGAATCTGTGTATCATCTTAGACTTGGATTTGCATACTTAGCCGCACAACCTCACACATCAAAGTGGTATCTAAAGTTAATGTGGCCTGTAACGTTGTGGTCCATGGTCTTCACATGGGTCTATGGTCGTACCTTCATTGTGGAGAGAAATCGTTTTGATAAACTCAATCTTCAAACTTGGGTCCTGCCCAAGTTCACCATTCAAGTAAGTTTCCAAATTTTTTATCTTGTGAGTGTGAGAGAGAAGAGAGCTTTATGTTTTTTTTTTTCCTTTTTTGGTATTCTTTAAATAAGTGTTGTGAAAGTTTCATCATACTTAATGTTTTAAACAAAAATGCATATTTTTAACTTATTCAAAAGCTAAGGTAATATTTCTTTCGGTCTTAATTAGGGTAAAGTTTTAAAATACATGGTAATAAATTATTTTTCTCCTCCCATCTTGTCACTCCTTATTAATTGCAACAAATTGTTGACATATCTGGAGAAAAGTTTAATCATTAGTATGGTCATTAATTTTAATGGAGCGCAAAATTGGAAAGTCACACTTTTTTTCTACATTTAAGAATGTGAACTACCACTTTAAGGATCATGAAGTCAGTTAACTTGAATTATCTTATAATTAGGACTAGAGGAAGTATGGTTGAAATTCAACAACGTATAATTATTTTCATTATTTTTCTTAATAAAACTATATTGTGTCTTAAATAATGAGTAGCATTTTGAGCAAAATGCATATTTTGCACGTATTAAAATATCATATACGCTTTGAAATTTAATGTAGCAAGTATGATTATTTTCATATTTTTAGAAAAGTATAACTATCTGTTATTTAATATTACGTACTACTAATTAACTCAATCATATATTCATTTCACTCTCTTAATTGTTTGATTATTTGCATTTATCAAAGAAATTATATATTGAAAGTGATTTCATTTATAAACTTACAGTACTTGATGCAATGGCAAAAAGAGGCTATAAACAAAGTGATAGATGAGGCAATAGTGGAAGCAGAAAGGAAAGGAACAAAAGTGATAAGTTTGGGTCTAATGAATCAAGAAGAAGAGCTAAACACATATGGAGGGCTTTACATAAAGAAGCATCCAAAGCTAAATGTTAAGGTTGTTGATGGAAGCAGTTTGGCTGTTGCTGTGCTTCTTCACTCTATTCCAAAGGCAACAACTCAAGTCTTACTCAGAGGCAAACTCACCAAAGTTGCTTCTGCCCTTGCCTTTAATTTATGCCAAAGGGGTATTCAGGTCATTTCCCTCACTATTTTTCCTTTTTTAATATTTTTTTGACACACTATTCGGTATGCAAAAGTACTACTCATTGGTGCAAGAAGGCTTTTTCATAGTGGTTTAAAAAAATCGCATTAGTTCTGTAATTAATATATAGATCATGTTGGTGTAGAAAGTCTAATTAGACTAATACAACCGGTATATGTGGAAATAAATTAAATAATTAAAATAACTATGTACACATATTGTTGCTCTATCTTTTAGCTTTTGTTTTCCTTTTATGGACTTCATATCTTTTAATAGCTTTGCTAGTTAAGTATTGCAGGTAGCTACAGTTCATGAGGAGGAGCACATGAAGCTCAAAAACTCATTCAACAACAAATGTGGAAGTAATTTGATTATCTCTAAGAGTTATTCTCAAAAGGTAATAACTAATACAACGAACCCTCTCAGTTTATTTTTCTGGCTGAATAATCTCAGTAATATTAATGTTTAATCATATGTCTAAATGGATTTATTGTTGTGTTCGTGAGTTTAATTTTCAGTAATATTTTCTCTAATGTTGCATGCTACTCTAATTAAACCAATGTCATTTTAAGTTAAGCTTGGGTCTGACTTGGCATGATGACAATAGGTGACATGTCAACATAATACTCCCTCATGTCCTAAATGCAAGAACTACCTAACTAATTTATAGATATTAAGGAAATTAGTTAGGTTAATTATTTAAAAAAATTTGTATTACTCTAAAATATTCTTATAGTCATTTACATTGAAGTTACCTTCATTGATTAAAACAATCCTTTAATATTGATAGTTTGTGAGACAAAGTGAATTGGGTTATTATGTTGAGCACGAAAACAAACCTTCCAATTAAGTCAAGTGAATTGGGATAAGAGGGAGTAGTAAAAACATTTCTAATTAGATCCAAATAAAAAAATTTGAATCGGAATGGAAATTCTATTATATATATCCCCAAAAGATAAGCTAGAATTAACTTATCACAATCTATTTGATTTCTAGACGAAATGAAAATATTGTTAAATTTAATTTGTAATATCCTCCTTTTCTTTGGCATGGATAGATATGGTTAGTAGGAGATGGAGTGAGTGAAGAGGAACAACAAAAAGCACCAAAAGGAACAACATTCATCCCATACTCACAACTCCCACCAATCAAATATCGCAAGGATTGCTCTTACCATTCCACTCCGGCCATGCTAACTCCTTCGTCCCTAGAGAATGTTCATTCTTGTGAGGTTAGTTCGATCACTCTCCTCCTCTTTATTATTTTTTTAAAAACTCTCTTACTTAGCTAGCCAGTGTGGGTCCCATGCGTTACACGGGGTCTGAAAAACGAGTCATACTAAAGCATCTTAATTAATTGCTTATTATTATTGTTATTATTATTATTATTATTATTATTATTATTATTATTATTATTATTATTATTATTTTCAATAAAGGTCATGCGTTCCATGTAGCCGATCCACCCCGTGGATTAAGGAGGAGTTGTTGTCATCATCGTCACTGCTTGTTATTATTGTTGTTATTATTATTAATTGCAGAACTGGTTACCAAGAAGGGTGATGAGTGCATGGAGAATCGCAGGAATAGTGCATGCTTTACAAGGATGGAGTGAACATGAATGTGGATTTGCAATGCTCAATACTGACAAGGTTTGGAAGGCAACTCTTCAACATGGCTTCCAACCTCTCATTCACCCTAATTAATTAAACCACTCATATAATCTTCAACAATTAATTAAATTGCATTTTGTGGTCATATTAGAGGGGAGACAAAGACATAATGAATAATTATTAGTGGACCTTCACTATACATGGGAAGCCCACATTCTCATATCTTTTTCTTTCATGTTGTACGGTATTACTTTCCGAACTCGCTAGTTATATGAAACAAATGTGTGAATGCAGTATACCATAACATCAGTGTGGAACTTAGCTTGCAATTTGGTTTGTTTTTAAGTTTCATATGTACTCCTTGTTTCTTTGGTGTAGTTAGGTTCTGAAAAAAGGAATTAATGACAGTTATGTTTCCCAAAAAAATTTCTGCAAAATGAATTGCATGCCAAATTACGAGTCTCAATTGCAAACAAGGCATTTTATGTTTCAAGTGTCATCAACTCTTAATTAGTAATTGAGATTTCTATTTGCGATTGTCTAGATCAATATTTGCAACTCACTTTCGAAATTTTTTTCAAGGACTTAAGTAGCTTTAGTAAAAAATGACTGAGACATTCCTGATAAAATATTGTTTCCATCAGAATGGATGGATGCACTACTCACTACTACTGATATGTAAAATCTTTTGTTTCTATAAGAAAGGGCTACCAAAACAGCGCTCACGTTCTTGATCTTTTACCAATTGATTATAAATTATAATAATAAAAAATTATAAATTTTACCGACAACAGAATTTGTCCGTAATTTTTACGACGGGAAAAATTTGTCAGTGATTTCGTAGGTAATAGCATATTTTTTTGTAGTGATTTGATCATAGGCATTTCCATGCCTTCAAACGTTCTTAGAATTTGTAGTGCTTATAGAACTTCTCCATTCATTTTCCAATGAGAAAATTACTACTAACGCCAGTGAGCGATTTGACCAGAGGAGCCTCCATCGTTCCTTCGTTTTTCCATCGCTGAACCATCACTCCTCATCACTTCCACCGTTCTTACTCCAATCCTCCATCAATCTCATTCATGATTCTCTAAGGGAGTGAGCAATGGCTGGAGCTTGGAGCTTTATAAGGGAGTGTTATTTATCCTTTCAACATATTTTCATTACATTATCTTCTCTAGGTCTTAGAGTTAGATTTTTTAAAGTTTAGGTTGTATTTCACTAGTTATATTGGATTATGGATTTGTAGCCTTTTGAACCTCTAATTTGCATTTAACAGTGGGCTTTGATTAGCTTCAATTTCTTTACATTTTCTCCACCAATAACGTTTTGAGATTGTTGTGAAAATTCAGTGGTAATTCAAGGGGTTGGTTATTGTATTATAATTTGAATGCATTTTTTTGTTCTCTAATTGCTAGAGAATTGATTGAGTTTCGGTTAGAGGAATAAGGCCTTGCTCGGTGTGAAAGTGTCTTATTAATCTAACTCAAGTTAGTTCAAATGGTCTTTAGGACATATTTGAATTAAACTAGCTAATTCCCATATTATTTGAAGGAAGGTAAGGCACAACTCATTTGCCGAAGAGGATATCCATTTCATCGTTATCTCATCATTAATTCGCTCACTCATTTTCATTCAACCAAATCCATTCACTAAAAAAATTGACTTTCGGTGGCGACAAAAGTCGCCACTGAAAGTGGTTCAGCGGCGACAAAAAGTCACTATTGAAACCATTGTCGCTGATACTTTCGGTGGCGACATTTTAATGTCGCCGCCGAAAGTAGACTTTCAGTGGTGACTTCTTGTCGCCGCTGAAAATATATCAAAATTCACGGAAGCAAGTGTCGCCACTGAAAGTAGGGTTTCGACAGCGACAATTGTCGCCACTGATAACCTTTTTGGCGGCGACAATTTTGTTGCCGCGGATACTTGTTTCAGCGGCGACAAAATTGTCGCCACTGATAGTCTTTTCAGTGGCGACAAATAGTCGCCACCGATACAGTCTTCCGCGGCGACATAACCGTCGCCGCTGATAGTCTTTTCAACGACGACAAATGTTGCCGCCAAAAGTGAATTTTTTTTAAAAAAAAAAATTAAATGTAAATTGATCAAATTAAAAAAGAATCTATTACTGATATAATTATTCAGAGAAAGGGTTACACTAATATAACCTCCAAGAGAGCTCTCAGAGGAAAGATTGATGGGATTACAAAATAAAGAGTGATTACAGTCATTGAAAAACCTTTCCTAAACTAGAACAACTCACAGATCTTAACTTTGGCAGTGCATGAGAGGATCTTGCAATTTTAAACACAATAAGAAAAGAAGCTAACAGTAATGCCTAAGTCAAAGTTCTAACCAAAAGATGAACCAAGTTGTAGACTTCAACTTATTGTAGATTGTGAAGACACTAACTTTGCAGACCAAGACTCTACCCTTATGAACCATAATTTGCCAGCATCGATCCTACATCCCAAAGATGTTAGGTTCAGAGATCTTAACTAAGCCATTGCAGGTGGAATAAGAAAAGTGTAGTATAGTTCATCTAATCTTAATGACCAACTTACCGTCAATATTCTCATCTCCATCATCCTCATCCTCGTCATCTTCATCCTCCACCATAGGTTCATTAGGCTGCAAAAGATTTTATTCAAAAGTTCAAGTACTTGAACGAACTCAGTGTGGCATTAAATTTAGGGTTCAAAAGTACTTTAGCTCCTATTATTGATTAAAACACAATAGATATGGTCGTGAGAAGTTATATCACTTTATAAATTACATCCAAACACAAGAATATTTAATTCTTTCATTATCCAGTTTATGGTTTTGATCGTCATCATAAATTTAATTGCATAATTTACTTAAAGATATCAACACAATTTTTATTTCAAACACCAATCCAGATCATAATAATAACTACGTTAAAAACAATAACGTGAAAATGAAGTCCTTAAATAACAACAGAGAAAGAAAACCATGAATCAGGTTTATATTTCAATTTTGATATTTTTACCCATATGTCAAGATTGAGAAATAAATTCAGACTGACCTTGCACCATTACGCCAGAAGCCACTAAAGCCAAATAAAATTTGAAGAGTTGAAGCAACGATAAGAGCCCCCTGGATTGCCCTCATAATCCTCTTGAATCTCTGAATATAGTTTTTTAAAAATAAAGATACAAAAAATAAAAGTGAATAGACAATTTTGATCAAATAAACATATAGTATTCCAAGGCCTTAATTTGGACTGGAACTAAAATTCATGCCCGTATTTCAAATGATCTGAACACCAGAGGTTAATCTTCTGATGAAAGATAAAACCTAGGCTATAATTGATAAAGCAATTTGTAACATCCCAATTTCAGAGCCAATTTTTTTTTTTAAAAATCAATCAGAGTAGAGCATCGGAATAAAAACATTGAGTAACTGAATATAACAATAACAGTGGCGTATCCGCCTGTTCATAAAGATTAATACATTATCTGTTTATGACTTTAAATCTTCTCGGCCGATCATTACTCGGTCTTCACGTGGTCTTCATCTTCATGTATGTTGTCCGCTCTGCTTACTCTTATCCTCCGTCCTTGGTCTCTCTCTGGACCTTGATGTGATGCTATAGTAAGAGCTGAGATCCAATGCCCATCGGATCTCAGGTAACGGTTAACCTCATGCTTATATAACAAGATATGATCAACGATATTTCTAAAAATAAATACAAAGAATGATCCTTGATCATTTAATAACAACTACCCTACAAGCAAAGTTATCTGCCCGCACTATTCACCAAAGCCACGATGATCGGTCGTGTCCTCAGCGCTAGGAAAATATAACGGTATTATCAAAACCATAACCCGTGAAGCTGTATAGTGATTATCTAAGTTAATTACCTTAGTCACTGTGCATGGCCCAGAACGGAGTTCCACCCATGGCTTATGAAACTATCCATATCATATATAAGCAGACTATAAGCATCAGAGTCAGTATTACAAGATGCGCGCGAACGTACCTTCGTTTGATGGTACTTCGGTACTTTTTACTGGAAAATGGCACGTTTACGGAAAAGCGGCGAAACGTCCAACAATGCTCGTCGGACAACGTAATTAAGCAGCAAATCGAGTTTTTGATGTCCTATAAGAGTAATATCACTTTTATTAGTGATTTGACATCATAACTGGCATTTTAGGTAAAAATTACCATTTTGCCCCTATACCCCTAATTGGCGGAATTTCGCCAGCACTTCGTTACTTTGACTCCGATTTTCCAAAATTTTGTCAGAACTTCGACGCCATTTTGATTTTCGAAAATAAAGACTAAAATAGCCCTCCCATATGATATCCAATCATACTTGAAAATTTAAAGGCTATTCTAGCATTACAACCCCTACTTTTGAAAGAACTACAAAAGCTTCAACTTTTCGGAGACTCGATACCTACCATGTTTTTACCTCTTTAAGCATATTTTTCAATGCAATGAGGCCTAAACACAAGAATAGGAATTTCATCCCCTACTTCCTAAATCTAACTAACAATTCTACCAACTACCGAACTAAAAACTAGAACTTAAAAGCTAAAGACCGAAAGACTTACCCGTTGAAGACTTTCTTCATAATTTTTCCAGAGCTTCTCTCTCTTCTTTCTCCCTCTAGATTTTGGCAACGAGGAGTGGGAAATGATGTGAAAAATTTGAAGAAGAAGCATGGGTATTTATAGACAATTCAAGGGATACAAGTGGAATTTTTGAAGTTGTTTACAACCATGGAAATTCAACACAAAATGGTGTTTAATCCTTGTCCATGGAAGCTTGTTTGGCCGAAAATAAGGGGTGATGTGGCTGTCCAAGATTGGCCCAAAAATGGTGACTTGGGTTGCTTTAAACCCGGTCTAATAGAATTTCCCCGATCGGTACCCGATTCGCGTGATTTCGGAGAAATCTCAAACTTATGGGTTTACAACTTTGAAGACATGTTCTCACTTACTAGAAATGTCCAAGTTAACCTAAATTTTGATTTCATATAGGGCTCCAACTGTCAGTCTGAAGTTCCTCGAAAAACGTGTCCGTACGGGTCCGGTTACGAAACGCGTTTCGAATCATCAATCTCTAGAGAAAAATTCACTGATTCCAAATATGTCCAAATAAATTCAAACTTATTCCTAGATGTTGAGTTAGAATTTATTTTCTTCATATAAAAAAATATGCCTATTTGCATTTTTCTCTATTTCGTCTTATTAGGAAAATGCACATTCGGACTCAGAATTAACTTTCGGAAGAGTCTAACGGAAGATAAAATCCCACTGATCAATATTTTACCTTGACTTTGGAAATCTCATTCCTAGATCTCTAGATAGGATCCGTTTCCTAATTATTTGAATTACTATTCACCAAATTAAATTAAATTATATAATAATCAAACTTTTTCAAAATATTATATTTATTTTTATTATTATTATTTTTTCTTTTTTTTCTTTTTTTTTCTGCCCATTTTTTTTAATTTCTTTTTTTAATATATTTGATTAATTATTTAATTAATTAAATAATTATTTTTACATAATTTTTACAAAATTTTCCTATTGGTCTATTCTTGCATTTAGGCTTAAAAAAAAAATACCTAAACTCAATTATTTTTCTCAAAACTTTCCAATTAATTAGCAAATATATTTTTACTAATTTTAAGCCAACAACCACCAATTTTAGGGTTTTACATAATTACCTGTGAATTTCCTTTGCTTATACTTAAGTAATTAGCCCAATATTACCTAATTACTTAATTATCACAAGTTGATAATTTTCTTAATTATAATACCACATTACCTCATAACTTTAGCCCTGACATTTTTGTTTTCATGTCTTCTGCATTATATTAGAATTTACAAGGGTAATTTAGTCATTTCAATACTTTTTGAGCATTCTTATTCAATTTCTCCAAGTTCATAATCTATTAAATTACCATAATTAGAGATAATATACTCTCTCAATTTTAATAATTATTTTCCTCGCCTTTTAGGATTTTTCACAATTTTCCTAAGTATTTATGTCCCTTAGGGGCATTTTCGTCACTTGGCACTTTGGCCCTTAAATTCTCTAATTTCCAAGAGATTTTCCTTTAGAAAATAAAATAATTATAACTTAATATTTGATATCTCATATTCACCTACTTTCTATAGGTTTAACTTTACCAAATTATGATATAGATTTTTAGGGTATTACACAATTTTTATTACAAAACATATGGCAATTTGCTTATTGGTTGCATCTAATTATATTACCACATTAAATGATATAATAAGTATATCAACCATGCACCAGTGTTTGGATAACTTTTGCCATCTCTTCATGCAAGAAAAAGTAATGTTGATTTTCTTTCTTTTTCTCTTCCAAGTTTTGGCTGAATAAACATGATTTCAATCTGAAGGTTGGAATTTTAGTCAATATAATCCAAACTAGATCTAAAAATTGTTGCTTCTATAAAACTTATTGCTTATTGTTTGACATAGTTTAAGATTTTAGTCTTACAAACCACAATTTCCAGATTTATATACATTTTAACATGAGCCACTAATCTTGCTATCGAGGAACATGTATGAGTAATCTCCAGCAATGAAATTAACTGCATTTTTCTTTTGGATTAAATAAAGAGGCCACACAAGCAGGGGATGGAAATACATAACAAGAGAGTAAGGACAAGGAAAGTTATCAAAAAAGGGACAAGGAATCATAGTAAACTAGAAGGAAAACATTTTTGAAAGAAGAAAAGTACTCATGAGCAGAAACGCACGTAACAAATATGAAACAACGTGTCTGATAAATCCCAATTTTAATATTTTTTATCCCACCTTATTTATTTATTTTGGGGATTATTTTAGGCTAGTTTGGATATATTAGATAATATTTGGATTGTTAGCCAATTTTAGGAAATAATATAAATATGAATTAATTATGAGATATTGGGCCTAAATTATTAATATTCTGATTAATATCTTGTGATTAAATAATATTTCTAATATATGATAGATCATGATTTTATCATATTCAGATCCTATGGTGCAGAATTTTTCAGGGAAGTTAAAATGAAATCCAATGATGGAATTTTATTGGGCTTCTTATATTTTATTGGACTCAAGTTGGTACCCAAAAGCCCTCTCTTCCTCTTATAAATTAACCTAACCTAGCAGCCAGAGGAAAATTGACGCTGAAGCAAACACGCAGAGACGCAGCAAGGAGATTGAATTCATTCATCCATTAATTCAATCGACGGGACCCACGATTTTGCATATTGCACCAATTGATGCATTCATATATTGATTCATCTACGCACGGGACCCACCACGGTTTCTTGTTGCATTGATTGATTGATTCTTCAATTCATTAATTCAAATGGCAGTGGCGGTAATTAGGGAGATTGGAGTGCAGAATTTCATGGCAGTGTAAGCATTTGGAGGCAACTTGGGAGGAACATAGAGGAAGCTAGAGCCTAGAAGCTTACACTCGAAGACCATATGGGAGTGTTTTTCATTTTATCGATTTGTTTCAAGACTAAAATTATTTAGTTTTAGATAATTTTGAGTTGTTTTATTGAGAACAATCTAGTTTTAGATTGTAGACACATTATTTGATTTGGATTAAATTGATAATTTGGATTTGAATTGTGCTAAGATATTTGTTGGGATTTTTGTTTGCAAACTGTTTGATTGTCAATTATATTAATAATTGAGTTTTCATTATTGATTTAATTGTCAATTTAGGTTTATCCTCTTAGTTGTTTAATTAGATTGGTTAATTGTCTAGTTGTTTAATTAGGCAATTGTGAACATGATTCCCAGAACAATCTTGACACTATTTAACTGGTTTTAGTGGGTTTTAATTAACTAGCGCTAATTCCATTATGAGTTTTCTAGTGGATTAGGTGTTGTTGAACTTGAGGGTTTCCCATGATTCAATTAGTTAATTAAATTCATTAATTCCAATCTCATTAATCTCCCTGTGGTCTAATTAATTGATTTGGACTAAGAAAGATAACTCCATATGAATCCTAAGTTGTCCTCTTTATCATTGTAACTGAATTAGATCTTTATTGTTTGATTTGTTTTTAATTAATATTTTTCTTAGGATTTTAATTCTTCTCTCATAACCAACCCCCCTTGCATTCAAATTCATATAGATTAGTTTCATCTTCATTTAGGTTTTAGAGTCAATTGCATCTTGCATTTAGTTAGTTTAGTTTCATTTTATTGCATTTTTCACTACATTTTATGTCGCCACTAAAAGTCCATTATTTTGTAGTGATTTTATAAACAAAAATACCAAAAAGAAGTAGTTTATATCTTAAAAAAAGAGCTCTTTCCATTTTATTGTTAATTTTGATATTTAGTTTATTTAGGAATCATTTTCATTTTCAGTTCCATAAAGTAAACACAACTCGGATCATGCTACTACTAAAGGGAGTTTTCAAATTGGCACCATTGTAGGGAGCCAAAAAAATTGGTCCCCTTTCATTGACTAGGGTGTGTTTGCTAATAATTAGTGTATAGGAAGTTTGTTTAGAGTTGAGTCAATCGGTATATACTATCTTGCATACCAATTTGCATTCATTCGTAAAGGAAACTTTCTGGAAAGAACTAAACAAAAAAATTTCTTCATCTGTGTTTATGATTTTAGTTTTGTTAGGTGTCCATTTTAATTTGTATTATATTCTGATTTTCAAAGTTATATTATGATTTTGTTTAAGTTCTTATATTTGCTTATTTTTATTACACTCTAGTATATATATGTGCACACACACATATGTGTGTCTATATATATATATATATATATATATATTCTTAATTTTATATTTATATTATGCTTTTGTAGTTAAAGGATATGTGACGAAAATCTTTGACTGCACTAAAGCGTGATCTATAGACAATCTACAATAAAGGCATTGAAAAATATTGTGGAATTAATTTATGATTTGATTTTATTTTAGAATTCAAAAAAACATTGTAAGATAATGTTTTAGTGTGAGAGTGTTTAAGTTATTAATTTCTTTTAAATTGTATATTATGTTTATCTTTAATACTTTGAATTTTGAATCATGTAGATATAAGTTTCTTATTTAATATGATTATCTTATCAATAATTATATTGTGTCTTGATTAGATAATAAATATTAATAGTAAAAATAAATAAGAACAAATAAAAAAAAATAAGTCAATACATTACGGTTGTTAACAAAGAATCGTTATATATACCCTTAATATATTACAATTTAGAACCATTATTTATCTATATAGAGCATATATTGTTGGAAATTATGCCCTAGGGGCAAGTCATTGTACTTTAGATGTTTAAGTTAAAGTATTCTCCTTTAGTTATCAATTCATTTGCATGTTTATAGTGATAAATCATCCTTGGATATATCTTATAGATTATCCTAAATGTGCCTGGTCAGTCATCTGCGCGGGAGCGAAGATGAAATAAGACCAGTATGACTTTGATGAGTATGGAGATACGAGTCAAAATCATAGGCACTTGTAAGAGTACAAGGTGCTGAACCGACCCAATATGAGAAAGCTGCATGGAATAAGTCACCGCGTCACAACGCCCGTCGACCTGAGATCATCATGGATTCCTACATGATGAGTCGTTGATCTTTGACTTAGTCAAAAGTCACCTTTGACCGGGTGATGATAAAGGCTATGATCGGGATCAGTGGTTTTCATGCAGAGGAATGTGAATGGTCAAGATGGAATTTGTCCCTCATATTTGCAGAGAGATAATACAGTATTGGCCCGCTGCCAATCTCATGTGGTCCTGCAGGGTCGCACACAAGAATAGCCCAACACGAGCAAAAGTGTCCAAATTCATTGAATCTTAGATATGTCTAAGGTTTAATGAATAATGTATTCAGTCTAGGATGAATATATATATATATATATATATATATATATATATATATATATATATATAAAAAATTCGAAATTAATATTATTTAATAAAGATTATAATATTATTATATAATATTTGTTTGTATTTAATTTATTTGATAAATTAAATATCTAAAACAAATAGAGATATTGTATCTCAGATTTAATTTTTGAATAAAGATATCATTTAATTTAAATTGAGATATAATATCTCAGATTTAATTAAATAGATAGATATCATTTCTCGGATTTAATTTATAGAGATAAATTAAATCGGCTTCTAATTTGGATTAAATAAATAGATTAGATTAGATCTATCAGATAGATTTAATTCATATTTTTTTAATCCAGATTCAAAATTCGAATTTCAAAATTAATGAGGATTAATTTTGAATATAATACGCCTACCAGGTTTAGAAAAAACCTACGGGACTTTTGTCAAGCGTATTAGAAAGTCACGAGAAACCTTAGAGAGAATAGAGAGACGCGAGAATACTGAAGGCGCTAGCATGCTGCCGTCTATGTTCAAGGTTATTCGTGTGGATACCGGTAGAGGAAGGCGATTCTAAGAGTCGACTTCTACTGATCGAGAAGGTAGCCCACCAGTCCAAATAGTTCGGCATAGGTACGATTCAGATTCTTTTAACCTTGATTTAAACGCCGTTAATGGATCCTCCGATGGGATTCGTAAGTTTTTAATTCCGCTGCGTGTATGGATCCCAACATATATAACATCCACATATAACCGATAATAACCGTCATAAAAAGCCATTTCTATACTAGTGTTTAAGAATACAGAGAGAAAAAGACACATCACTAGAGTTGCAATGTTGGTTGGCAACCAGAGCTTCGACGACAATCAGCAGGCAAAAGCTTCAGAGGCTGGCAACTGCAGGAGTTTCGGCAACAATGGCTAGCTTTTTAGGGGACTAATTATTTTTTAAAAAAATTGGGGCCATGGTGGTGGAGATGGGATTTGATGCTACCCCCCACCTTGGTTCCAAAAAAGATGGTTGCCATTCGCCTTCCAAAATCCTTTGATAATATATTATATAACCTTTTTTTTCTCTGCAGATAATATATCTATTCCATAACAATATATATAATACATGCAACACTGTAATGTTTTAAATCACTAATTACACTTATAAAGTAAATGACAACATTTGTAATGGTATCAACCATTTCAATAATGACATTTATTACTACTTTTAACCAGTTTCTCATTTGAGGAAACTCAACCAATTAGTTAAGGGAGTAGGAATTTGACTACACTTGTGAATTTTTACAATTAAGAATATAATGTTTTAATCATTGAATACACTTGTAAAGTTAGAGCCATGAAATCGGGGCGGGCTTAAGATTTAATTAATATGTCCAGGTTTCTCGTATTCATAGCAGATAATTTGATCTTTATCCTTGAATTCACATCTGCTAGCTACTTTGACTTCCTTTTTGGAATCTTTGGAAGTCTTGGTCCTTTTTGTAGAATCTTTTGAACCTTGAGACAATCATTCCAAGTTCATCATCTTCTTATGGTTCATCCTCTTCTTTTACGACATTGAATGCTACTCCTTTGTTTTTGTTACTGATGTCATCTAGACCTCTTTTGAACTTCATATTTCTTTTATATTTGGAAAGACTTCCAAATAGAGCAGCAATAGATGTCATACATTGTCCTCTTGCTTCTTCAATAGCTATGACTTTGGCCTCCCATTCTTTTGTGAGACTATTTAGTATTTTCTCACTTAGGAAGTTTGTTCATAGGTCTTCCCCAAAGTTGCTAATTGGTTCATCAGATGAGTAAATATGAGTTCAAATTCAGCTATTGATTCTCTAGACTTCATAAGAAGCAAGTTGTATTCAGTCCTTAAAGTGTTGACTCTGTTTTCTTTTATGCCAAATGTTCCTTCGTGAGCGATTTTGAGAGCTTCCCACGTTTCCTTAGCAGTTGAAAGATTGCATATATATAAGTACTCTTTTTGGCTGAGAGCACTTTGAATCATTAGAATTGCCTTGTTGTTTAGAGTAACAAGCCTTTGGTTGATATTGTCATATTCTGAAGAAGGCTTTTGCATTGAACGCTCACCCAGAGTTTTCATAGGCGTATAGTCACCTTCTTCGATGACTTGCCATAGCCCCTCTTTTGAGGCCAAGATAAATACTCTAAATTTTGCTTTTCAAAATGAATAATGTTCCCCATTAATTGAAACTAGGTGGTCTCTTGATAGATGCTCTATAGCGTAGTATACCTTCTATGGATCCTTCTCGGGATGGTAATCCTGTAAAGAGAAGACTAGGCTCTGATACCAAATGTTAGTCTCAGTGTATCACCTAAGAGGGGGTGAATTGGAAGAACTATAGAAATTAAAACAATCTTAACAAATAATTAATTTACGAAGAAAGAAAACGTTTGAGAGATATCACCAAAGCATGCACAGAGATTTATATTGGTTCAGCCTTAATATTCTGACCTACGTCCAGCCTTCAGAGTGTCTCTAAGATTTCCACTATATTTCAACAACAATTACAATAAGCTTAGAGTAATCCTCACAGGACTTACTCCCCATTACAACTGTAATCGGACAACCACACTTAAGGTCCCACTACCTTGAGATTTTATAACAATCACTTAATGATAAGAACTCTCTCACAGAGTAGATATATGATCACTGAAAAGTATTAATAAATATCACAAGATATATCAAAGAGTACAAGCAATAATTGAGCAACGAATATTTTCGCAGTTGGTTGTTGGCTCTGAATTGAATGCACTTCGTATTTATAGTTGAACCTTATTAATGATCGTTGGTGAAACTTCTAACTATTCGTTATGAGAATTCAAATATTTTGTTTAGACTTATAAGCTTTTCGTTAGACACAAGTTGAAGTCGTTGGAAGTTTTGAAGATGTGTCGCTTTTTGTATCACTGCTACAAATCTTCGCATGACATGTCTTTGGTCTGTGTATTTGTCTAAGGTAGAGTCACTTTCACTTTCGTTGGAATAGGTGTCTGAACACATGATCATTTGACCTACTCTGACTCACTTTTCGTGTCCATGCTCTATTTCTACCATAGCATTAAATGCTTCTGACACAAATCTTTATTTTTGGAGATTTTCACGTAATCCTTCATTTAATCATCTGAAACTCACTAATAATCATGTTTAGAAGCATTAAGAATAATAATGATTCATAATATGAAGCATCAAGATAATAATCAGTGAATATGAATCTACAAAGATGGAGAATAAGTTCAGAGACATGTGACACTCGAGTGTTACACTCGAGTGTTGATGATGAACTTGCACTGGAAGAAAACTTGTTAAAAAACGAAGCTCAGTTGAAAATATGTGTTTTCTTCCAAACACTTGAGTATTGGAATTCCACACTCGAGTGTCTTTTATCAACACCGGAGTGTTGATGTTTGTGAGTAGTTGAACACTAGTTCAAAAGATAGAGATTGGAAAGAATAAGTTGATCTCTACCAGACATTTGAATGTTAAGAAATCACACTCGAGTGTCACACTCAAGTAACATAAATGACACTTCAAGTGTGCCACAAACCATTCAGTTTATCAACGAGTATCATACACTGAACTTAGAGATATTACCTTGACACTCGAGTGTTGATACTCACACTCTAGTGTTAATTAACTATATTGTTTCAAGAATGAGTTTGACTGAGAGGCACTGATATTGTTGATTTGGAGCAACACTCGAGTGTTCAACAATTTTTGAATGACAGAAACGAGTATCGAGCATTCTTCCTGTGATTTTTTAGTTAACACTCGTGTATTGAAGAATAACACTCGAGTCTCAATATTAGACACTTTAGAAACTAGCTTTCTGATTCAAGTTTTGGTTTCAACAACTATTGTACACTCGAGTGTCATTTAATACACACTTGAGTGACTTGAATCATCAAGTCTATATCTTATTGCAAGTGTTTGTTATCATCAAAACTTATCATCCGAGAACTAACAATTTCATTTACTATTTTACTGATTGATTTAGACCAACTGTGAATTCTTTGAGAGACAATCCAGTTTCCCTATACTACAAATCTCTGTTAAACATGGTTATTTTGCGTGAATTCAACAGCTCTAGTCAGTAGTTCGGAGACATCCAGTATTATGGAAGCTTCTTGATGTCATCAAAATAAATTACCAAGGTCGTTTCAACGTGACATTGTTCAAATGTTTGTGGGCAAATATGACAACTTCCCAGGGACTCACAACTGACGACCTGACTCTAGTCAGTAGTTCGGAGACATCCAGTATTATGGAAGCTTCTTAATGTCATCCAAATAAATTACCAAGGTCGTTTCAACGTGACATTGTTCAAATGTTTGTGGGCAAATATGACAACTTCCCAGGGACTCACAACTGACGACCTGGCCAATTCACACTGGGGGGCCAAATATTTATCCCAAGATCATAATATTTGGTATAGATCGGCAAATACAGGGGAGTGACAAATCCAGTTTGAGTTGTGAAGACAACAAAGATATCTATTACTATCATTTATCACCGACAACAAACAAAATCAAAGAATGAAAATAAAGAAGGTGTTACACCCCTACCAGCCTCGCCCTTTCGGGTGGCGGGTTAGAGGGATTCCTTTACTTAGTTACCTTTCCTTCATTATTAGGTCCATTTCACTTGTATCGGAGTGAGCACAACAGAGCATTTAACCGGTTTGGACAAACTATTGAACTGGTAAAACTAAAATAAACAGAAAATAAAAGTCCCCGAAGGGTTAAGGGTACAGTCATCCCAAAATGAATACCATAAATAATATACAGTCATCCAAAAATATCAGTACAATATATAACAGGGCATCCCTTATCCTTCACCAGCACTGCTATGCCTACCTTTACAAAAGGGCCTTTATTAGTCATGAACATGCCTCTGTATCAACAAAAGCTTCTGGAGTCCATTGTTGGTCCCCAGAGTAACCGTCTGTACTCAAATACTAAATGTGTAGAGTGTATGGAGGTAACCATGTCGGATAAAAGTCAAAAGTTTCATGCCAAACATACCATATATGCAAACAGAATATACACACAACACCGACTACCACGTGCCATCATACTGCCTTACCAAGGCAAGCCCCAGACTTACCGGAGTCATGACCCGTAAAGCTGCCTACACCAGGACAGCCCCATACCTATCGACCCGTACAGCCGCCAATCAAGGCCGGCCTCGGACCAATCGTCCTCAGCGCTAGGAAACACATAACTCTGTATGCGTATTTGGCAAAACATATACAAAAACACATATGGAAAACACAAACATACAACAAACACATAAAGATATCTGAATAAAGTGGTTACTACCTGGTGGGGGTGTGTACCGCCTTATTATTTATTGTGCCTGATCACTTTTCCAATTATGCCATTGCCCTAAATAACACCAAAATACCTTATTTTTGGTATTTCCAAAAATACCCTTACATTAATCACAAAATCCGAGCCCTTTACAACTTTTCCAGAAAAGTCTGTGATTTTGGTCCAGATTCACAGATTTTTAATAAATTCCAAACAAATCATATTTGCACAAAATCAGAGCCATATGAGCCACTGACATGTCTATTTTACAGGAAAAATATTCCCAGAGGTAAAAAGTACACATATGTTTTCGTGTATCCCATTTAACATCCCCTGGTCCAGATTCGCCTGGTTGCTTCCTGGTTCAACTTTAACAATTTTTATCTCTTGGTAGAAAACTATAAATAACAAAAAATTATACATCATGGTGAACCTCAAGATGTATAGTTTCTTCCTGTAAAATATCAGATTAAACCAAGTTCATTTACTATTTTTAAGACCGAGTTGAAGCATCACTGCCAGAAATTCCAGAATCAATGATAAGCTTGGTTTTAGGGGTTTTTCGGTGTTTTCAAGCTCGGAAACTTAAACCATGACCATAACCCCTACAAAACCACGTTCCAGGACCATTTTAGACCTTAAAAACTTTAAAATCCAACCCCAACACCAAGCCCTAGCCTTACGCTCGAAAATCTCAACTTGAACTTCAAAGAGTTGAGTTTTCGGTGTTTACCTGAAATCAGAGATCCGGCTTGGTGTTCTTGATGATTGGTTCTTGTTCTTGGCCATGGAGGTTGGCTGAACACTCTCTATTTATTCTGAAAATTTCGTGCTTACTTGGTCTAGGAGAGAGAGACCATGTGTATTTAATAATAATAAAAGTAACTAATCAGTCCCAAATAACTGTGGTAATATCCTGTCCTGTAATTAATGGAGTTCTTCTGGCTTTATTGAATTTTTCTCCAAGAATTGCAGAACTCTCCATGGGTGTGACATGTGGCGAAATCCCCTTAAAAGAGAGCATATTTTTATTTGCTCTTGGGGCAAATTACCCGTTTTGGCCCGAAACTTTCAAAAAGTACAATTGTGGCCCGGAACTTACTAATTATTTATGAATTTTCCCATGTACTTTGAACTGCCCAAAATGACATATGTTGCACCATTTAGGGCCCACACACCTGCTCCAATTATTTTCTGTACAATTATTCCCATTTTGCCCTTATGTTTGAAAAGTGGGACCCGCGCTTGACTTTTCGACTGGTTCTTCTTTTCTCTCTCTTCTAGCACGTTTTTAATCATTATGGGGGCTAGGTGGCGCTTCTTTGAGCCCACCAAATCCGTCCCCTTACTTTTCCCCTATCTTTTCCACTTTATCCGGCTCAATCTCCTTCTACCGGTCCACGTGGGTCCCGCTGGTCAACAGGGTGTCTCCCTTTGCACTTTTCTTCAACATTTCAGATATTTTCCTTCTGAGTGGACATACATATGTGGCGCCATATTATTTATATATATGGCCCCACATTTGTCTCATTTAATCCAAAATAAAGCCCCTAACTGGTCCTTATCGGTCCGCTTTCTACCGGTTAACAACATGTGGGACCCGCATTGTGTTTGGGCCTGAGTATGGATAAAATCATCTGATTTTCCTTCTCTCTCTCCATGTGGACGAAAATGGATCCTTATGGTAATCATTACTTACTTTTTGCTTTCCAATCCTGCAGTGACACGTGTCCCAATGTAATCATCACACTGACTTTTCCTCTTCAAAAACACAGGGGATCTTCATCTGTCCAGGAAATGTCATGTGCATATTTATTTTAGCATATTTATGCTCATCCAATTGTCTCAGACCTTAGGACATAGCTACATGACATTTTTACCAACCGATTAACACTGTACAAGTGTCTTTGTGCCCTTCTGCACTGTCACTTTACTTCTACATCCTTAAGCTCTTGGTCAAAATACTCATAGGATATCAATGTTTTATTTCCAATTTAATATCACACTTCCTGAATAGGGTCTAGTTATATGCCTGATACAGGCTTATTCCAAGTCTCTAGGCTCAAAATTCAAGATATTACATTTCTCCCCCGTAAAATAAATTTCGTCCTCGAAATTTGAACATCTGTATGTCAGGGAATCGGTCTAGGCATTCTGCCCTAATCTTTCTTATATATGCTCACTAAGCATACAATATGCATTTATATCGTTCTTATTTATCTCGTATCCAGGTGTAATATTCAACCATATAGGACTTACTGGTCCATTTCCAGACCATTTGGTTATGCAGGCTTACCACATCCTAGCTTTCCAGCTTATTCTATTATCAGAACGCTGGATTTTCTAGCCCTACTGTCCAGGGAATCACCCTCAGCCCTTAGGCATCTCATTTAACACCTGGTACTAATCAAATGTTTTGTTAGCCTCAAGAAATGTTCTAGAAACACTGGTTTAAAGTCACAATGCTAACCAGCATTCCACACAGTGCTAAGCATCACAGGTCTTACAGCCCAGGGACGCCACCCCATGCATACTTGCACATCGGGTCTTATTACCTCGAACCTCTGCTCATCAATTTTATTCGAGCTTCCTCAATTTTAAGCTCTGAAACCATTGTCCTCTAGCTTAGCACTGTTTCTAGATTTTCAAACCATTCTATCAGTTGCTGTTCCTGTATCAATTTAATCACCAACTGCACCGCTTTTCATTCCCGTGCAACAGCGATGACGATCATGTCACCGCTTATTATGTTGTCTCATACTCAACATTTCAATTTTTTCAAACATTAAAATTTATGTGGAAGCAGTATATTTCATAATTTCACAAAACAATATTTTCACATTTTCAATAAACTATAATCGCTGCCAGCTCAAATTTCAAGAAAACAATTCACCGCCGGTCCATTTTTTTTAGAAAACATTTACTACCGGCACATATTAATGAGTGGGATTATTCATTTCACAAATTTAACATTCAAAAGCTTTCGCCACTACTTTAGCTTTTCGATACAGTGGCATATCCCAATCCTTTCATACACAAACCTGTCGGCCAATGTGGGAGAGTTTCCGTCCCTTCCGGGACCCAGTGTCTGCACTGGCACATACAATACCAGGCCACCCACCAGAATCCCATACCGAGACAAAGGACCATCGTCCACGGAGCCCTGCTCCAAACGTCTGCATGGGTGCCGGCCAGACAAGGCAGAACACGCGCCCTCACAAGGCAAACTACTCGGATTGGGAGCACACACTGCTGGTGAGAGTATCATCTCTGCAAAACTAATCCCCTCAAAAGAATTTTCAACAATGGCCAGCGATTTTAAAACATTTTCAAAAACATCTGGCAAGATCCAGCAAACTGAGTACATCTACCACAGTTTCTGGCATCTTCTAATTCCGTACTACTTCTACCATTAGCATGGTTCAAAATTCAATTTCAAATCTAGGTTCCATCAGGACACCCTATCTATGAGACAACATAGTTCAAAAAAAAACCATTTCGAACTGTTCTCATTTTCTGAAATACATTTTATTTGAAAATTTAGTTCAGAAAATCCTGTTTCAAAATTTCACAAACATAGCAGGCGCATTGGTACATTCAAAATTCAATTTTCACATATACAGGGACCAGAAAACTGACATAGAAGGTCATCAACTCCAACTTACATCTCAGGCTCTATCCTTGGCTACTCAAGCCATCCATAGGACACCCAGTCCATTTTGTTTCATTTTTCAAGCCAATCCAAAATAATTCCTGTAACTCTTAGGCTTACAACCTTTTTGGCACTCTGTCGGCATTCATGATTTAGTATTTGTAGGCTTCTGCCAGCCAATGAACATAATTTAATTTGCCACATAAGAATTTGGCCTTACACATATCAAATTTTAAAAACCCAAAATATTATTGGTATAGTAGGTCTCCTTACCTACTGTATGTTTAATTTATGTCTCAATTTCACTCCAATAATTTACATAGTACTGGAGCACCCCATGTCAATAAATTAAATCACATAGATCCTGGCTGAGGTTATTATGTATGTGAGTTTCCATTGTTAGTCAAGCTCCAAACATATTAACCAATATCAGCTTTCCCTATCGGATACTCAACCCATACGTTCAGGGGGTTTATTAGCCACGGTTATCCCTACCAATTTCTGTCTCGACCAAGAGATCATAATTTGTGGCTGTCGAGGTTCTAGCTATCATTCGGTTCTATTGAGATACTAATTCTCAAACACACTTCCTCAAGCAACATTTTGTATTCAAGATCTTTCCCTATGCTAATACAACAACTATCAACCTCAAAATACCCCGTATCATATAAGTACTATCCTCAAACATACCTCAAATAACATGCTAACAGTATCAATCAATGTTATCAAGGGTTCTATCCTCAATCATTCTTTCTAAGGGAAATTTTATAAGATCAAAATCATTCCCTAGCAACTAGTAACCTCCAAATACCTCATACACATGGGTTACTATATTCTAGTGCCTCAATGCATATCGATCAATTAAATGCCTAAAGAATCTTTCATTATCAAATCAAATTCTTAGGTCACTATTCAATTGGCAGCAACCCTAAGGATGCCTACCAAATCTTAGGTTCATCAACCTAATTCTAAAACCTCGACCATACCCAACAAACATGCTACGATCATTATGATTCATAGTTTACAACATTCAGGCACTATCCTCAAAATAACCTCGAATCATTAATTGTCAGATACACAATTGACTCTTAGAACCTCAGTATCAATTAGGCTAAGGAATCATATTACCTCAACAATACCCAAAACACAAACTAGGATCATAATTCACAATTCCTAGTCTAATCCTCGAAACAGTCAAATAACACTATTTACGAGGTTCTAAACTCAATCCTCAATATCACACGGTATAATCTACCATCATTCTATTACCTCAAGGTTAATCATTAATCCTTAATCATACCCAACCATTATGACAATTCAGTATCAATTAATATTCACAAGGTTCCTATCCTCAAGTATTGATACCTCAAAACAACTTTAATCATGTTTGACCTAGGCACTAGTTCTGTTTGAAATCAGATTCAGGCCTAGTCTCAATCTAACATCCTCATAACATCTCTAAGGATCACCATAAGTAATACCTCAAAGTACTATGTCCTTAAGTCAAGGAAATCTCAAATTCCTATGACACTTCTGTTGGAAATTATGCCCTAGGGGCAAGTCATTGTACTTATCAACGATCCCCATATGAATTGGGTAGTCGCAATGTCTTGCTAGAGGCCGCTTGCGACTTGTGGGCTGGTACGGTATTGGCCCGCTGCCAATCTCATGTGGGCCTACAGGGTCGCACACAAGAATGGCTCAACACGAGCAAGAGTGTCCAGATTCATTCAATCTTAAATGTGTTTAAGATTTAATGAATACTTATTTAATCTAGGATGTGTGTGTGTGTGTGTGTGTGTGTGTGTATATATATATATGCATATATAAATATATTAAATTCGAAAATAATAATGATATTACTTATTGACAATAATATTATTATATATAGTATTTAATTTATTTGATAAATTAAATAACTATAATAAATTGAGATATTGTATCTCAGATTTAATTTTCGAATAAAGATATTGCATATCATATTTAATTTGAACTGAGATATCGGATCTCATTTTAAATTAAATGTAATGATATCATATCTTGATTTAATATATATTAAATTCGAAAATAATAATGATATTATTTATTGATAATAATATTATTATATATAGTATTTAATTTATTTGATAAATTAAATAACTATAATAAATTGAGATATTGTATCTCAGATTTATTTTTCGAATAAAGATATTGCATATCGATTTAATTTGAACCGAGATATCGGATCTCATTTTAAATATAATGATATCATATCTTGATTTAATTTATAAATATAAATTAAATCTAAAGGCTTTTAATTTTGGATTAAATAAATAGATTAGATTAGATCTATCGATAGATTTAATTAATATATTTTTAATCCAAATTCAAAATTGGTTTTGAATAAAATACGCCTACTAGTTTTAGAAAAACCTACGGGACATTTTTTCGAGCGTATTAGAAAGCCGCGAGAAATCCTAGATAGAAAATATAGAGACGCACAGTTCAGAGGCACTAGCACGCCTCCGTTCGTGTTTCTGAAGGCTGTTCGTGTGGATACCGGTAGAGGAAGGCGATTCTAAAGAGTCGGCTTCTGCTGATCTAGAAGGTAGCCCACCGCTTCAAATTGTTCGCAAAGGTACGATTCGGAAACGTTAAACCTTGATTTAAACGCCGTTGAGCGATCCGCCTAAGGGATCCGTAATTTTTTTACTCCGCTGCGTGTACGGATCCCAACAGTGGCATCAGAGCCAACTCAACCGTGCGTTTAAATTAGGTTTTACGCGTGTTTATATATATGATATATATGCTAAAACCGATCTTTGTATGCGTTTGAATTACAAAACTCGCGTTAGGATTTCTACGGATAGCTAGTCGGATATTGCGGCAGTTCTCAATTGTTCGAGATCGGACCGTGTAGCCGATTCGCGTGGATCTCAAACGTTCGATCCGATGTCGATCGCGATTCGTTAGGGTTTGAAATTTTCGAAAAAAAATCACGTTTTTTTTGGAAATTATTTTCGAAAAATCACGTTTTTTTTTTGGAAATTATTTTCGAAAACATGAAGTTATTTTGATCTTGTAGGGATCCCTACGATTGTCGATGCGCGAGATTTTAAATCATGAATATAAATTAGAGAATTTATATCATGATAACTTTAACCATAATATTTTATTGCATAACTGTATGAATTAAATATATGGTGTGATTTAACTTGTTTGGGTATAGTGAACAATATGGCTCTAGAATTTACAAGTGTTGTATTTTTTTTTTTTTTAAATATGGCATGCTATGTTGAAACGAGGTTTCTCATGAAGTATTTTTCTTTAATTTTATCTAGAGAAGTCCTCTCATTGGCTTGAGAGGATTCTAGGTTAGGTGAGCCATGTTGTGTCGTAGTCCTTGATTATGTTTTGGATTTGATCATTGCATAATTAATTTAGAATTTTTAATTATGTTTTGATTAGATCACTCATAATTAATTTATAATTTTTAATTATGGATTGATTAGATCACTCATAATTAATTTAGAATTTTAATTATGTTTTGATTAGATCACTCATAATTAATTTAGAATTTTAATTATGATTTGATTAGACCACTCATAATCAATTTAGAGTTTTAGTTATGTTTTGGTTAGATCACTCATAATTAATTTAGATATTATATGAGATACAATAGTGATTGCATTCATATAAGTATAATTAATAGGATTAATCTAATTATACCCTCTAAATAAAATCTTAAGTCATAATGCCACCAATAAATGAATACTTGTCAAAACCTAGATCGCCCATTTGTATGTTCCACCAAAGTGGATGCATCTGAGTTATCTTCGTGAGACAAGAGTGAGTAATGGTGATACTCAATATTCATTATTGTCCTGACTTAATTGAGATTATCAAAACGGTTTTGGATCTCAAGGCATTAGATGGGATTAAACATGACACGTCATATGATGATTGAATCCCATAAAGATCTAAGAGTTACATATGATGTAATTGGCAAGGGGTTTGCCTACCTAAATAACTTAATTTAAGCGTCCTGCCAAAGCGGACTTAAATTTAAGCCAAATATGGATCTTAGCCCACTAATTATAATGAGGGTTCTTAATTCAGTGGGAGGTTACTACTTAAACTTTGCATACCTTTAGTTGTAGAATAATGTAGTCTAGTAATACTTCAACATCATCAATGCGATCAGTCCTTGAGAAGGACGAACTCGATGAGACAAACTCTATTGACATGTTTGGGAACTTAAGCGTTGATCCTAAACACGAAAGAAAAGAGTATCTCATCAATCAACTCATTCTTGACGAGCCTT
The DNA here is from genome assembly GCA_025563575.1 of Acacia pycnantha. Taxonomy (NCBI): domain Eukaryota; kingdom Viridiplantae; phylum Streptophyta; class Magnoliopsida; order Fabales; family Fabaceae; genus Acacia; species Acacia pycnantha. Next base: position 904,727 of record JAMWYP010000107.1, on the reverse strand, counting down.
CAGCTACTGATTCAAGAGCTCAGACTGATGCTTATACGAAGCATAAAGATGACTCTGTGGATGCAGGATGCCTGATGCTTGCCACTATGCTTCTAGACCTCAATAGAGATCTAGAACATGTGGAGGCTTCTGAGATGATTGTTCATCGTAGTAAAATGTTCCAGTAACAGGCAAGGCAAGAGAGGTATGAGACCACAAAGGCCTTTCATTCCTGCAAGATGGCTGAGGGTGCATCAGTTAGTCCTCATGTTTTGAAAGATGAAGGGCTACATTGATCACCTTGAGAGGCTTGGATTCCTTATGTCCCAGGAGTTAGCTAAAGATATGATCTTAAACTCACTCCCAGGAAGTTATGATAACTTTATCATGGATTACAACATGAACAACATGAAGGAATCAATTTCTGAACTGCATGGGATGCTCAAAACTGCTAAGCTGAGCCTTAGAGAGGCCCAGTTCTGTTTTGTCCGTTCAAAAAGGGAAGGGGTATGAAACCGAAAGCCAAGAAGGCAAAACCTCCGAAGGATAGAGTCTGCTTCTTTTACAATGACCTTGGTCATTTGAAAATAAATTACAAACTCTACTTCGAAGATCTGGAGAAGAACAAGAAGGATAGTGGGGCTATCGCTTCAAGTATCTATGTCATAGATATTCGCTTTTCTACTTCCTCAACATGTGTATTGGATACTACATGTGGATCTCACATTTGAATAAATGTAGGATCTTACGGACAGTAGAAAATTGAATGGACATATCTATGACATAACTACTAAAAGGTTCAAGTCAAATGATTTGAATCCGACCAACCCATGGTATTGTCGTCTAGGCCATATAAATAAGAAACACATTTCGAAACTCCATCCAGATGGATTTCTTAACTCATTTGATTTTGAATCATTTGATACATGCGAGTCTTGTTTATTGGGAAAGATGACAAAGGCACCTTTTACTGGACACAGTGAGAGAGCCACCGATCTATTGGGCCTCATACATACTGATGTGTGTGGACCAATGAATAGATCTGCCAGAGGAGGTCATTTGTACTTCATTACATTTATAGACGATTTCAGTAGATATGGATATATCTATTTAATGAAATATAAGCTGGAATCTTTTGAAATGTTTAAAATATTCCAAAATGAAGTGCAAAATCAACTTGGCAAAACAATTAAGACACTTCGATCTGATCGGGGTGGTGAATATTTGAGCAAGAGTTCATTGACCATCTTAGGAGTTGTGGGATAGTCTCGCAACTTACTCCTCCAGGAACACCTCAATGGAATGGTGTTTCTGAGCAGAGGAATCGAACTCTATTAGATATGGTTCGATCTATGATGAGTCAAACAGATCTTCCACCTTCCTTTTGGGGCCATGCCCTAGAAATAGCTGCATTCACACTAAATCGTGTTCTGTCAAAGGCAGTTGAAAAGACACCATATGAGATATGGACTGGGAAGAAACCCAGTTTGTCATTTCTTAAAATTTGGGGATGTGAGGTTTATGTCAAACAACAAGCCTCTGATAAATTATCATCCAGATCCTCAAAATGCCTTTATGTGGGGTATCCTAAGGAAACTAAAGGATACTATGTCTACAATCCCACCGATCACAAAATGTTTGTTATTCAGAATGGTGTCCTTTTGGAAAAAGAGTTTATATCTAAAAGAACCAGTGGGAGTAAGGTGAACCTCGAAGAAGTTCAAGAGTCACAAGACGACATAGAACCACAGATGGAAAACGGAGAAGACTCACAACAAGTTGTTGAGCCTACTCATGTAACACAAGACCCACGAAGGTCCGATAGAACACAACTACAGCCTCGAGATATGGATTTCGATTCTTGGAAGCCGTGATGTTTTGCTTATTGAGCACAATGAGCCAACTACCTATCGCGAGGCCATGGTGGAACCCAACTCCGAAAGATGGCTTGGTGCCATGAACTCTGAAATGCAATCCATGTACGAAAGTGAGGTATGGGCCTTAGTCGATTCACCTGAAGGTGTAAAAACCGTTGGGTGCAAGTGGGTTTTCAAAGAGAAAACTGACATGGATGGCAAAGTAAATATCTTCAAGGCACGACTGGTTGCAAAAGGATTCACCCAAACTCATGGTGTAGACTATGATGGAACCTTTTCCCCAGTTGCAATGGCCAAATCAATTAGAATCCTTCTTGTCATTGCATCATATTATGACTATGATATATGGCAGATGGACGTTAAAACAGCCTTCCTTAATGGAAATCTCCTTGAGGATGTGTACATGACACAACCTGAGGGTTTTGTGCGTCCAAAGGACTCTGGTAAATTTTGTAAGCTTCAAAGGTCCATTTATGGATTGAAGCAAGCATCTCGGAGCTGGAATCATCGTTTTGATGAAGTAGTCAAAGAGTTTGGATTCATTCAAAACATAGATGAACCTTGTGTTTACAAAAAGGTTAGTGGGAGCACAGTTGTATTTCTAGTGCTTTATGTTGATGACATCCTACTCATTGGGAATGACATTCCTACCTTGCAGAGTGTCAAGTCTTGGTTAGGAAAGTCTTTCTCAATGAAAGATTTAGGCGAAGCCACTTACATCCTTGGGATTAGGATCTATAGAGATAGATCTAAGAGGCTGATAGGCCTAAGTCAGACCACATACATAGACAAGATACTACATAGATTCAGTATGTAGAATTCAAAAGGGGGTAATATGCCCATGTCTCATGGCATCCACCTCGGTAAGAATCTGTGTCCTAGTACACAAGATCAAAGAGACCGCATGAGTAAGATTCCATATGCCTCCGCCATTGGATCTATCATGTATGCCATGTTATGTACTCGACCCGATGTGTCATTTGCCTTGAGTATGACCAGCAGATATAAACAAGATCCCGGTGAGGGTCACTGGACTGCTGTCAAGAATACCCTTAAGTATTTGAGAAGGACTGAGGACTTATTCTTGGTATATGGTGGCTTGGAAGATGAGCTCTGTGTGATTGGTTACACAGATGCGAGTTTCCAAACTGACCAAGATGATTCAAGATCGTAATCAGGATATGTATTCCTGTTGAATGGTGGTGCGGTGAGCTGGAAGAGCTCTAAACAGAGCATTGTAGCTGATTCTGGGTTCCTACCATCTCGGATCCAATAGAATTCCTTGTGACAATAGCGGCGTTATTGCGCAGACCAAGGAGCCTAGGTCACATCAAAGGACCAACCATATACTCAAGCGATTTCATCTTATCAGAGAAATCAATGATAGAGGTGATACAAAAAAAAATTTATTATGCAAAGTACCAGGAGAAAGAAAGTCATTGTACATTAGATGTTTGTATTTAAAGTATTCTCCTTTAGTTATCATTCCATTTGCATGTTTATAATGATAACTTATCCTTGGATATATCTTATAGATTATCCTAAATGTCCCTGGTCGGTCATCTACACTGGAGTGAAGATGAAATAAGACCAGTATGACTTTAATGAGTATGGAGATACGAGTCAAAGTCATGGGCACTTGTAAGAGTACAAGGTGCTGGACCGACCCACTATGAAAAAGCTGCATGGAATAAGTCATAAGCTTTTCTCATGTATAACCGCGTCACAACGCCCTTTGACCTGAGATCATCATGGATTCCTACATGATGAGTCGCTGGTCTTTGACCTAGTCAAAAGTCACCTTTGACTGGGTGATGATAAAGGCTAGGATCGGGATTAGTGGTTCTCATGAGGAGGAATGTGAGTGGTCAAGATGAGATTTGTCCCTCACATTTGTAGAGAGATAATATTGGGCCCCTCGATGAGTAAGTCTAAGAAATGTATGGCCATACTACGATGGAAAGGAGTTTCCATTTCAATTGTTAGACTACTCAAGAATCGAGAAAGTAATGGTCAAGAACAGGAAGTTGACATTTTTCATGCCTCATCCTTGACCAAATTATCGCGTGACAAAAGGGACGTGACATGGTTGTACGATAGGTTATATCGCATAAACAATGACGTTGATCCTCTTACTAAGCCGCTTGCACAAGTAAAACATGAGCGTCATGTTAGGGCAATGAGAATTAAGGTAATTAATGATTGCACCTAGTGCAAGTGGGAGTCTGTTGGAAATTATGCCCTAGGGGCAAGTCATTGTACTTATCAACGATCCCCATATGAATTGGGTAGTCGCAATGTCTTGCTAGAGGCCGCTTGCGACTTGTGGGCTGGTACAGTATTGGCCCGCTACCAATCTCATGTGGGCCTACAGGGTCGCACACAAGAGTAGCCCAACACGAGCAAGAGTGTCCAGATTCGTTGAATCTTAAATGTGTTTAAGATTTAATGAATACTTATTTAATCTAGGATGTATGTGTGTGTGTGTGTGTATATATATATATATATATATATATATATATATATGCATATATAAATATATTAAATTCGAAAATAATAATGATATTATTTATTGACAATAATATTATTATATATAGTATTTAATTTATTTGATAAATTAAATAACTATAATAAATTGAGATATTGTATCTCAGATTTAATTTTCGAATAAAGATATTGCATATCATATTTAATTTGAACTGAGATATCGGATCTCATTTTAAATTAAATGTAATGATATCATATCTTGATTTAATATATATTAAATTCGAAAATAATAATGATATTATTTATTGATAATAATATTATTATATATAGTATTTAATTTATTTGATAAATTAAATAACTATAATAAATTGAGATATTGTATCTCGATTTATTTTTCGAATAAAGATATTGCATATCGATTTAATTTGAACCGAGATATCGGATCTCATTTTAAATATAATGATATCATATCTTGATTTAATTTATAAATATAAATTAAATCTAAAGGCTTTTAATTTTGGATTAAATAAATAGATTAGATTAGATCTATCAGATAGATTTAATTAATATATTTTTTAATCCAAATTCAAAAATTGGTTTTGAATAAAATACGCCTACTAGTTTTAGAAAAACCTACGGGACATTTTTTCGAGCGTATTAGAAAGCCGCGAGAAATCCTAGATAGAAAATATAGAGACGCACAGTTCAGAGGCACTAGCACGCCTCCGTTCGTGTTTCGAAGGCCGTTCGTGTGGATACCTGGTAGAGGAAGGCGATTCTAAAGAGTCGGCTTCGCGATCGAGAAGGTAGCCCACCAGTTCAAATTGTTCGGCAAAGGTACGATTCGGAAACCTTAAACCTTGATTTAAACGCCGTTGAGCGATCCGCCTAAGGGATCCGTAATTTTTTTTACTCCGCTGCGTGTACGGATCCCAACAACTTCCAAGGAGGTCACCCATCTCGAGATTTTCCTCGCCTAAGCACGCTTAACCTTAAGGCGCCTATCAGATCTGGGGTACTAATTTTGGTACAAATCCACATATCACTAGGTACTGATAACTCAGATATCTACTATGGCATATCTGCTCCCAGAAATGCTAGGTATTACCTCACAAGGAAATTTAAGCAACACTAGCTTCTCCATACAACTCCCCTTTTATTTTATAAAACACTAGGTAGGGATTCTATTCAAACCCTTATTTCCATATCAAGAGTCCTAGGGTTAGCAACAGAATCCATATTTTGTGTCGCCACTTCAATTATAAGAGTCTTATCTTACCGGAGTACAACCCTTTCCTTAGGGTGTATATCCTTTCTGCTCTATTTGCCAAAAGTTATATCAATACCCATAACGATTTTAATTTACCAGTACCGTCCAAACCATGCTCTGATATAAAAATTGTTACACCCCTACCGGCCTCGCCCTATCGGGTGGCGGGTTAGAGGGATTCCTTTACTCAGTTACCTTTCCTCCATTATTAGGTCCATTTCACTTGTATCAGAGTAAGCACAACAAAGCATTTAACCGGTTTGGACAAACTAGTGAATTGGTAAAACTAAAATAAACAGAAAATAAAAGTCCCCGAAGGGTTAAGGGTACAGTCATCCCAAAATAAATACCATAAATAATATACAGTCATCCAAAAATATCAGTACAACATATAATAGGGAATCCATTATCCTTCACCAGCACTGCTATGCCTACCTTTCCAAAAAGGCCTTTATCAGTCATGAACATCCCTCTGTATCAACAAAAGCTTCTGGAGTCCATTGTTGGCCCCCAGAGTAACCGTCAGTACTCAAATACTAAATGTGTAGAGTGTATGGAGGTAACCATGTCGGATAAAAGTCAAAAGTGTCATGCCAAACATACCTATGCAAACAGAATATACACACAACACCGACTACCACGTGCCGTCATGCTGCCTTACCAAGGCAAGCCCCAGACTTACCGGAGTCACGACCCGTAAAGCTGCCTACACCAGGACAGCCCCGGACCTATCGACCCGTACAACCGCCAATCAAGGCCGGCCTCAGACCAATATAATAGTCCTCAGCGCTAGGAAACACATAACTCTGTATGCATATTTGGCAAAACATATACAAAAACACACATGGCAAACACAAACATACAACAAACACATAAAGATATCTGAGTAAAGCGGTTACTACCTGGTGGGGGTGTGTACCGCCTTATTATTTATTGTGCCTGATCACTTTTCCAATTATGCCCTTGCCCTAAATAACACCAAAATACCTTATTTTTAGTATTTCCAAAAATACCCTTACATTAATCACAAAATCCGGGCCCTTTACAACTTTTCCAGAAAAGTCTGTGATTTTGGTCCAGATTCACATATTTTTAATAAATTCCAAAAAAAATCATATTTGCACGAAATCAGTGCCATATGAGCCACTTACATGTCTATTTGCATGAAACTTTCAAAAATTACAATTGTGGCCCGAAACTTACTAATTATTTCTGAATTTTCCCATGTACTTTGACTTTCCCAAAAGGACATATGTGGCACCATTTAGGGCCCACACACCTGCTCCAACTATGTTCTGTACAATTATTCCCATTTTGCCCTTATGTCTGAAAAGTGGGACCCGCAGCTTGACTTTTCGACTGGTTCTTCTTTTCTCTCTCTTCTAGCACGTTTTTAATCATTATGGGGGCTAGGTAGCGCTTCTTTGGGCCCACCAAATCCGTCCCCTTACTTTCCCTTGTCTTTTCCACTTTATCCGGCCCAATCTCCTTCTACCGATCCACGTGGGTCCCGCTGGTCAACAGGGTGTATCCCTTTGCACTTTTCTTCAACATTTCAGATATTTTCCTTCTGAGTGGACATACATATGTGGCACCATATTATTTCCATATATGACCCCCCATTTGTCTCACTTAATCCAAAATAAAGCCCCTAACTGGTCCTTATCGGTCCCTTTTCTACCGGTTAACAACCTGTGGGACCCGCATTTTGTGTTTGGGCATGAGTATGGATAAAATTATCTGATTTTCCTTCTCTCTCTCCATGTGGACGAAAATGGATCCTTATGGGGTAAGGAATTGACTTTTCTACCCCTGTAATCATTACTTACTTTTTGCTTTCCAATCCTGTAGTGACACGTGTCCCAATGTAATCATCACACTGACTTTTCCTCTTCAAAAACACAGGGGATCTTCATCTGTCTAGGAAATGTCATGTGCATATTTATTTTAGCATATTTATGCTCATCCAATTGTCCCAGACCTTAGGACATAGCTACATGACATTTTTACCAACCGATTAACACTGTACAAGTGTCTTTGTGCCCTTCTGCACTGTCACTTTACTTCTACATCCTTAAGCTCTTGGTCAAAATACTCATAGGATATCAATGTTTTATTTCCAATTTAATATCACACTTCCTGAACAGGGTCTAGTTATATGCCTGATACAGGCTTATTCCCAAGTCTCTAGGCTCAAAATTCACATACATTTAATTTCTCATTGTGGGAATTGTTCAACCATTTAATTTCTCCTTGTGGAAATTAAACCTTTTGACATAATTGGAATAATTAATCAATCAATTAATCACATACATTTAATTTCTCATTGTCCATTAAATTTAATTAAATGGTTGAACAATTCCCACATTATGCAGCTTAAACCAAAAGATCTCACATTCCCACATTCAATTTGCATGATTAATTTTTTTTAGGGGGGCCTGTTGGGATCCATACACGCAGCGGAATAAAATTCCTATGAATCCCTTAGGCGGATCGCTCAATAGCGTTTAAATCTGGATTTAGGATTTCCAAATCATACCTTTGCCGAACAATTTGAACTGGTAGGCTACCTTCTCGCACTTCTTGATCACGTGGGCTAACGCCTTCTTGTTCGACCAGACAGGAGCAGACTACGCGTGTCCTCTCCCTCTACCGGTATCCACATGAACGGCCTTCAACACTGACGGCAGCGTGCTAGCGCCTCAGTATTCTTGCATCTCTCTCTTTTCTCTCTAGGGTTTTTCGCAGCTTTCTAATACGCTCGACTAAAAGTCCCGTAGGTTTTTCTAAACCTAGCAGGCGTATTATATTCAAAACAAATTTTGAATCTGGATTAAAAAAATATATTAATTAAATCTATCTAATAGATCTAATCAAATCTATTTATTTAATCCGAATTAAAAGCCTTCTGATTTAATTTATATTTATAAATTAAATCAAGATATGATATCGTTATATTTAATTTAAAATGAGATTCGATATCTCAGTTCAAATTAAATCTAATATGCAATATCTTTATTCGAAAAATAAATCTGAGATACAATATCTCAATTTGTTATAGTTATTTAATTTATCAAATAAATTAAATACTATATATAATAATATTATTATCAATAAATAATACCATTATTATTTTCGAATAATATATTTATATATGTATGTATATATATATATATATACACACACACACACATCCTAGATTAAATAAGTATTCATTAAATCTTAAACACATTTAAGATTCAATGAATCTGACACTCTTGCTCGTGTTGGGCCATTCTTGTGTGCGACCTGCCGCAGCCCACATGAGATTGGCAGCGGGCCAATACTGTACCAGCCCACAAGTCACAAGCAGCCTCTAGCAAGACATAGAGACTACCCAATTCATATGGGGATCGTTGATAAGTACAATGACTTGCCCCTAGGGCATAATTTCCAACAGACTCCCACTTGCAGTAGGTGCAATCATTAATTACCTTAATTCCCATTAACCTAACATGACGCTCATGTTTCACTTGTGCAAGCGGCTTAGTAAGAGGATCATCGTCATTGTTTATGCGATATAATCTATCGTACAACCATGTCACGTCCCTTTTGTCACGCGATAATTTGGTCAAGGATGAGGCATGGAAAATGTCAACTTCCTGTTCTTGACCATTACTTTCTCGATTCTTGAGTAGTCTAACAATTGAGATGAAAACTCCTTTCCATCTTAGTATGGCCATACATTTCTTAGACTCACTCATCGAGGGTCCCAGTATTATCTCTCTACAAATGTGAGGGACAAATTCCATCTTGACCATTCACATTCCGCTGCATGAAAACCACTGATCCCGATCCAAGCCTTTATCATCACCCGGTCAAAGGTGACTTTTGACTGCGTCAAAGACCAGCGACTCATCATGTAGGAATCCATGATGATCTCAGGTCAAAGGGCGTTGTGACACGGTTATACATGAGAAAAGCTTATGACTTATTCCATGCAGGTTTCTCATAGTGGGTCGATCCAGCACCTTGTACTCTTACAAGTGCCTATGACTTTGATTCGTATCTCCATACCTCATCAAAGTCACACTGTCTTATCTCATCTTCGCTCCGCGTAGATGACCGACTGAGGACATTTAGGATAATCTATTAGATATATCCAGGGATACAGTTATCAATGTAAACATGCAAGAAAAATGATAACAAAGGAGAATACTTTAATCGTCAAAAGTATAATGACTTGCTTTCTCCTGGTACTTTGCATAATAATTTTTTTGTATCACCTCTATCATTGATTTCTCTGATAAGATGAAATCGCTTGAGTATATGGTTGGTCCTTTGATGTGACCTAGGCTCCTTAGTCTGCGCAATAGTGCCGCTATTGTCACAGAACAAGTCTATTGGATTTGAGATGGTAGGAGCCACCCCTAGTTCATTAATGAACTTACTAATCCAAAAGGCCTCCTCAGCTACATCCGATGCTGCTATATACTCAGCTTCTATTGCAGAATCAGCTACGGTGCTCGCTTAGAGCTCTTCCACTTACCGCACCACCATTCAAAATGAATACATATCCTGATTGCGATCTTGAATCATCTTGGTCAGTTTGGAAACTCACATCTGTGTAACTAGTCACACAGAGCTCATCTTTCAAGCCACCATATACCAAGAATAAGCCCTTAGTCCTTCTTAAGTACTTAAGGATATTCTTAACAGTAGTCCAGTGACCCTCACCGGGATCTTGTTGATATATGCTGGTCATACTCAAGGAAAATGACACATCCGGTCGAATACATAACATGGCATACATGATAGATCCAATGGCGGAGGCATATGGAATCTTACTCATGCGGTCTCTTTGATCTTGTGTACTAGGACACAGATTCTTACCGAGATGGATGCCATGAGACATGGGCATATTACCCCTTTTTGAATCCTGCATACTATATCTATGCGTATCTTGTCTATGTATGTGCTCGACTTAAGCCTATCGACCTCTTGGATCTATCTCTATAGATCCTTATCCCAAGGATGTAAGGGGCTTCGCCTAAATCTTTCATTGAGAAATACTTTCCTAACCAAGACTTGACACTCTGCAAGGTAGGAACGTCATTCCTGATGAGTAGGATGTCATTAACATAAAGCACTAGAAATACAAATGTGCTCCCACTAACCTTCTTGTAAACACAAGGTTCGTCGATGTTTTGAATGAATCCAAACTCTTTGACTACTTCATCAAAACGATGATTCCAACTCCGAGATGCTTGCTTCAATCCATAAATGGATCTTTGAAGCTTGCAAACTTTACCAGAGTCCTCTGGACGCACAAAAACCTCAGGTTGTGTCATGTACACATCCTCAAGGAGCTTTAGTTAAGGAAGGCTGTTTTGACGTCCATCTCGCCATATTTCATAGTCATAATATGATGCAATGGCAAGAAGGATTCTGATTGATTTGGCCATTGCAACTGGGGAAAAGGTTTCATCATAGTCCACACCATGAGTTTGAGTGAATTTTTTTGCAACCAGTCGTGCCTTGAAGATATTTACTTTGCCTTCCATGTTAGTTTTCTCTTTGAAAACTTGCACCCAACGATTTTTACGCCTTCAGGTGGATCGACTAAGGCTCATACCTCACTGTCGTACATGGATTGCATTTCAGACTTCATGGCACCAAGCCATCTTTCGAAGTTGGGTCCCACCATGGCCTCGCGATAGGTAGTTGGCTCATTGTGCTCAATGAGCAAAACATCACGGCTTCCGATGAATCGAAATCCATATCTCTGAGGCTGTAGACGTGTTCTATCGGAACTTCGTGGGTCTTGTGTTACATGAGTAGGCTCAACAACTTGTTGTGAGTCTTCTCCGGTTTCCATCTATGGTTCTACATTGTCTTGTGACTCTCGAACTTCTTCGAGGTTCACCTTACTCCCACTGGTTCTTTTAGAGATAAACTCTTTTTCCAAAAAGACACCATAACAAACACTTTGTGATCGGTGGGATTGTAGACATAGTATCCTTTAGTTTCCTTAGGATACCCCACAAAAAGGCATTTTGAGGATCTGGATGATAATTTATCAAAGGCTTGATGTTTGACATAAACCTCACATCCCCAAATTTTAAGAAATGACAAACTGGGTTTCTTCCCAGTCCATATCTCATATGGTGTCTTTTCAACTGCCTTTGACAGAACACGATTTAGTGTGAACGCAGCTGTTTCTAGGGCATGGCCCCAAAAGGAAGGTGGAAGATCTGTTTGACTCATCATAGATCGAACCATATCTAAAAGAGTTCGATTCCTCCGCTCAAAAACACCATTCCATTGAGGTGTTCCTGGAGGAGTAAGTTGCGAGACGATCCCACAACTCCTAAGATGGTCAATGAACTCTTGGCTCAAATATTCACCACCCCGATCAGATCGAAGTGTCTTAATTGTTTTGCCAAGTTGATTTTGCACTTCATTTTGGAATATTTTGAACATTTCAAAAGATTCCGACTTATGTTTCATTAAATAGATATATCCATATCTACTGAAATCGTCTATAAATGTAATGAAGTACAAATGACCTCCTCTAGAAGATGTATTCATTGGTCCGCACACATCAGTATGTAAGAGGACATCACTGATCGAACCATATTTTATATGACTTTTCATAATTAAATTGGGATTTTTAATGCCTTTTCTCGGACATTATTGCATGATTAAGCACTAATTTGAGTTAGGGACATTTGTATTGAATTAAATGTAATTAGGGGTAAAATGATCATTATTTATTAATTATTCATGCAAATGATTTCTTGGACTCTTGATGCTACATTGTGTTTAATCTTGCATTGTAAGTGTTTAAGAAGAAAATGGAGATTTTTAGGGTCAGAATCAATGTTTTGAGGACTGGGGAAAATTACAAAAAAGGTCCCAACAATTTCTGAAAATTGTAATCAATGAAGAAAAGGGCCAGAGACAAATTACAGAAAAGACCCAGTTGTTTTGGGAAATATCATTTCTGCCCCAAAAAGATTTTGAATATTCTCACTTTAGTCCCTCCACAAAACGTTTTGAACTTTGCACTTAGGTCCCTGACCTAAACTCTGCGTTTTGAGAAGCAGAATTTTAGGTCAGAGATTGATTCATCTGGAGATTAAATTTTGGGAGACGCGTGAACAGAGGGGGACCCGAGACTTTTTTTTGGAGAACGAGCTGCAGGCCGTGAGAACGAAAGGGAAAATTTTGAGCAGAAAGAACGCCGCGAAAAACCAGACCCTCGGACCTGAGACCTTCTTCTTCTTCTTTCTTCATCGATCCTCCTCCACCCTGGCCCCACTCTCGCCGGCGGCTTCCACCTCACCCACGGTCGCCAGCATGCGAGCTTCTTCCCCAGCCCAACAACCAGCACCGCGAACAAACCCAAAACCGGAGACCTGAGCGACCTCCAGTCCTTCATCCACCGTCAGCCTCACCATCCCTTCCTCAATCAACCACCAAACCTTCCTCCTTCCTCTGATTTCGACTCCGGCGAGATTTCTGAATTTTCCAGCGGATTTTCCAGATTCCGGCGACTTTTTCCAGATTCGGCGAGTGTCCTGATTGCTATGTGTGGCTGATTTCTTTTGGTTCTTGGAGATGAGGATATGTTTTTGAGCTTATGGACTTCATAGGGGAGTTACTGTATCATTCTATTAGTCTAGATTTATATATTTAGGTTGCCTAGTCTTAGGAATTATTGTGTATAAATCTGGAACTGAGATTAATGTTTATTGTCTCTGTTAGTTTGATAATTGTAGTTGAGATTGGATTTTACAGTGTGAAAAATATGTGTTTTAATTTCTTGTGGTTGCAATGAGATTATATTAATTAGCGTGTTATTGTCTGGTTAATGTGGTTGATTTGTGCCCTTTGAGGGACTTTATTATGCACTCAATTTCAAGAAGACTCATATTGTATTATTCCAATTTTAATTACACATCAAGTGGGTTTTAACAATTTCTCAAGAGGTAGTAGTTAAATTTATGTTTGTAGGAGCTACTATTAATTAAGAATATTGGACTCAAGTGTTATCTTGAGGTTTTTCTTAAGACTTGATGAATTTTAACTCCCACAATCTTTTATGAGCAAGGATAGTCATTTCTTCATTACCAAGAGCATTCATCATTCATATTTTCACTTCATTCATTCCACTCACTCATTCACAATTTTATAAAGAAAATACCAAAAATAATAGTTTAGCATTTAATTAAATTGCATTTTTATTCTAGTTTGTTAATTGAAAAAGCTAAAACCTATTTTTCCCTTGTTTTATTGCATTTGCATGACATTTAGATACTTAGGATTCAATAAAAGGCTCCTTGAGAGAGAGAACGATCATAGGTTTGCCTATACGCAATCCTTGGTTATTTTTGATTGTGGACCCAAGGCTAAAGACAAAAAGGCCCTCATCAATCACCACAATAAGTTGTATGGTGCAAAATTAACTTTGGTATCCCAGTCTAAGTAAATCATACTCATCACGTCTTTGACTTCTGCAATGGTTATTTTTGAATATTTTATGTTTTATATAGGGAGGGGCTACTCACCGACTCACTGTTCCGGGTCATAAATAACTGTCTCCGCCTCTTAATTAGCCATGCTGAACTTTACTGAGAAGTTTCACCTACCTCAACATACTTCATTCATCCTCACCATAAATTTTTTTGCTCAAATCCTCACCATAAATTAACATATCATATTATTTACAATTTAGAAATAATACATGAAAAACATATATCTTGCCTATCTATAAGTTAACCACTTTAATAAATCATATTATTTATGAATTATAACTAGTATATTTTATTTTTAAATTTTATGTAGCTAGAACACAAGTTCACAATAGTTACCATTATAATAATAAATCAAACAAACATGGACATATATCTTGTTGTATTTAGCTATGAGCCTATTTTTGTTTTAATTTTTTCCTTTTGTTGTTGGATCCTTGGGCATTATAATAGGTGAATTATTTCTAGTTGTATATTAAAATTAATTAACTTAGAACAACACAATTACCCATCTAAACTATCATCCTTATAAAAACATATTGTTTTATTAAAAAATATGAAGAGCAAGATTAATTATATTGATATAATTACACTTGGAGTAAGTAACTAAAATTAATTAATTTTCACATATATGCAGGGATGACCAAATATTATTTAATGGAATATTACTCTACTTGGCATGCTACACCCTGAAAGAAGCATCTAACGTACCAATGTGGAGAACAGATGGTGTGGTCATTACAATACTATTGCATATTGGTCCAGTGGAATTCCTTTATTATTGGCTTCACAGAGCTCTTCATCACCATTTTCTCTATTCTCGCTATCACTCTCATCATCATTCTTCAATTGCCACTGAGCCCATTTCATGTGAGCCTCCTTATCTCATCTCTTTAATTAATTTGCATTTAGATTTGTGTGTTGGTTAGGTGTATTGCATTATCCAAATAATGTAGTGTTTGTTATGGGTTTTATATTTTAGATTGGCTAAAAATTATTCTTGAGCAGAAGGCATATTAGCAACAAAATTATTTAGTGGGGCCCAATAATTTTTTTTGAGAAAAATGATTAAAATATAATATTTTACATTTAGTGTTGTAAACTTCTACTACAACATTTTAATTTGATTCCTTAAATTTTTAGTATATCTTTTTAATCCTCAAAATCTACTTTAAAGCATGTGTTCTACAAGGGACACTTATATGTTAAAACCAAATTATTTAAAAACAAGTTGTAGAAAAAGTATTGTTTTTTTTTCTAACCACTATATTTTATCTTCATAATATATAATATAGTATATACATATAATATAAAATATATGTAAGAAACAGAGACTCGTGGATGCATGTGATTTTTAATGCATGGAAAATGTACAACGCCACCTTTTTTGACTTATGAGGCATGGTTTCCCAGAAAGGCAGGATGCTGCATGCATTTGTCTTTCGTATTTATGTGTTTCGAGATGAGTGGGTGTGCAAATTTGAATTTTAAATTTGAATTTAAATTTAATGTAAATTCTCTACTGACACATACACAACTTGCAGGTGTGAGAGACTATGAATAAATTATTAATAATTATCATACTATATATACAATAAAATATTTTTATGAAAAAAGACAAGTGCTAACATATAAATCTCATGATATATATCATTAATATCATGGACCTTCTAGCACACTAGAAGAAAATCAATGCAGTCTTCTTCTTTTTTTCGTTCATGCGCATGATTTATTTAAAAGAGAAACGAATTAATAAAAAGTATTACTTGAATAATATGTAATTATATATCTTTCTTATATATCACACATTGAAATTCTCACTTATGTGTAGAAATGTTGGGCTGCCCACTTATTAAAAATATAACAACACACATCACGTCTGATATTTAGTCTAAAAAGTCATACTATAGGGTCCATTAATTTTTTTTAAAAAAAAGTGATTAAAATATAAAAGTGCACATTTAGTGTTTTAAAAAGTCATACTATAACATTTTAATTTGATTCCTTAAATTTATAGGATATCTTTTCAATCCTCAAACTCTAATTTGAAGCATGTGTTCTTCAAGGGAAACATATATTTTAGAACCAACTTATTTACAAACAAGTTATAGAGAAAATATTGTTTTTTGCTAACCATTATATTTTATCTTGATAATATAAAATACAGTATACACACTTTTTTCTTAAAAAAAAAGATTCGTGGATGCAGGTGATTTTTAAAGCATGGCAAATGTACAATCCCACCTTTTTTGACTTGTGCATGATTTGCCAGAAAGGCAGAATGCTGCATGCATTGTAATTATGTCCTAAATAACAGAAGAAGAAAAAAAGAAAAGAAAAAATGGTCCCCAAAAACATTAAAATTGCATTCAAATTCCGTATGATTGTTAATGTGCATGATCTATTTAAAAGAGAAAATAATTAATAAAGATTATTACTTGAATAATATGTAATATTATATATGCTACTTATATATCACGCATTGAAATTCTCACTTATGTGTAGACAATGTTAAGTAGCCCACTTTATATATATTTGGTATTGGTATTGGTATTGATATTGATGAACGGTTTTGGCGTGTTGATGATGGAGTACAGCCGTGATCCACCCATTTGCGGAGCACATAATGTATTTCATATTATTCGCCATACCAATGCTTACGGTGGTGCTGACGGAAACAGTATCGGTGGTAGCGATTGCTGGTTATTTGACTTTCATTGACTTCATGAACAACATGGGTCACTGCAACTTTGAGCTCATTCCTACCTTCCTCTTTCGCATATTTCCTCCCCTCAAATATCTCATGTACACTCCATCGTAAGTTTTCTTAGCCCCACTTCATACTGCCTGAGACTCTCTGTTTTTTGTGGATAATATTGATACAAATCAACAATTAGTCTTCGATTTTCAATTGTATGTACGAAAATTTTCGAAAAAGAAAATACCTTATATATATCAAAATTCCAAATCAGTTTAATTACTACAATTCATTAGTTATTTACCACATTTAATAAGTAAATGACAACACGATTTAGTGAGAATAATTAATTCAGGATTTTCAAATTTTGAAAGTATTTTATTGATTTTTGTTTTACTTATATATATGTGTGTGTGAGAGTTTGTAAATTTATGTAGTGTGTGTATATATGTATATTAATTGGTGAAAACAATGATGAATAAAAATATACTAGTTTCTTCATTTCTTATATCAGAGCTTATTTGGATCATCTGTATTTCCATGATTCAGTTTTTTAAAACAATTTTTGAGAGAAATAATACATAAAACTAACTTGAATTAATGAGAATTATTTGTATTTGATTGTATGGTATTGTTAAGTGATGGATATGAATCTCCTGCCCTTTTTCTTTTTTATTATGCACCAATTTTTCAGTCCTATCTTTTATGTATTTTTAATAATTTCACCCTGAAAAACATTAAATGAACCAGAACATATATATGTCAGAGGAGATTGCCCACTTGACTGGGACACATCAAAGACAAATTCATTAGCTCGAAACAGAAAATGACATATGTCATATCATAGTTGTTGACCTATCATAATCAATTAATTAGGCTGCTGTTCGATTTATGTATTTTCAGTCCTATCTTTTATGTATTAGTCCAATCCTTCTGCGGTAGTTGATCAGCCGCCATCTCCAATACGTCGCGAGGACTTGTGGTTGTATATTCGGCAAAAGTCAAGCGGCGCCTACACGAGTGAAAAAACTCGTGTGGTTGCTGAACGAATTGTAAGTATCGATATTGTTATTTTTTACTTACTAAACATGTTTCATCACTAAGCTTCTCGTTATCTGTATCTTATAGGAAGATCTTAAAAAGAAAGAGGCAGAGGGATCTTTTGCGTCGGACGGGAGGAATGATGTTCTGACCGTTCGACCGGAAAACCATATCACTCGGGACGTGCAAGGGGGATTGGAGGACGAGTAGGCCTAAAGCAATACTTTGGTAAATCCCAACGCCACAGACAAAGTATGATTACCCGGGAGGAGATGGATCAGACGGTTGCAAAATTAAATGAGGAATCAGCGGCCAGAGAAGCTACATTGAGAGCAATGTTTCAAGCTCAGTTGAAACAGATGAAGGAGGAGATGGATCGAGAAAATGCAGTGTCTCCTGAGCTCTCGGCCAGAGACCATTGTGGATCCCTTGAAACCTTCAGCTGCACCTATGCAGCAGCAGAGCACTAGAGGGAGCTGCATTGTTGGACAGTCAGAGTAACCTTGTCATCTATATGTGAAGGATCGTGATAGTCTTAGACAATTGGTTGCTAAAGGGACTGTCCACAACTTGGGATCAACTATACACCACCAACAAATGGATGATGATGAAGTCAGAGTGTCAGTTGAAGAGGTAATCATTGATGACACACCTGTCCCTCTCCCAACTGATGAGCTGAAGCTTGTGAGTGATGTCAAGGGAACCTTCATCTCTTGGCCAGTGAAGCTTGTAGAGCTCTCTACTCCTCCTCAAGCTCCATCCCCTCGTCAAGCACCATCCCCTCCTCAAGTTCCACCCCCTTCTCAAGTTCCATCCCCTACTGCTCAGATGGTTTAAAGATAAATCGTGGCCTGTCAATGAAGTAGTAGGCCTCGATCATCCTCAACCGCTTTTAGTTGATAATGAGGACAGTAGGTTACTAGTGCATGTGTTCAAGTATTTATGAAGTAAGTATCTTCTTCCTTGATTACATAATTTAAATGCACCGTTTAGACACACATACATATATACTAATTCCCTGATCGATGTCATTCTTGTAGGGCATGCATGAGAAACTTGTTCAACAGGGCGAATCGAGGATTTTGGATTCTTGTGCCCGGTGTATGCAAGTACAACATCCAAGGAAATGAGACAGAGTACATATCAAAGAGGGTGTGTGAAGTGCCAAGAAAGGTGTACTTGTTTCCATACGGCTCGGTACATATATATCACAATTCTTGTCTCGCAATTCACTTAATTCTATATATATATATATATATATATATATATATATATACATACATATATATATATATATATATATATATATATATATATATATATATATATATATATATATATATATATATATATCACTGAGTACTTTACTGCTGTATTGAAATTTCAGCAACCACTATCAGTTGGTCGTCATGAACATGGAGTCGCATTATGTTATCTTCTTATGCTCCACTCACAGCGATCCATCGCCTACGTTGAAGCAGATCATCAACAAGTAAGAATGTCATTTTGATTGTCTTGTCGAAATCTCTGTTGTGAATTTTCGGTGAACATTGCGATAAATTTGTGATTTTGATGATAGTGGCATGACGACCTTCCAAAGAACGGTAAAAAAGGCGTGGGTTTGATCTCAAAGACCCTAAATGGTACCAACCAAAGGTTAGTACATATTTGGACATGGCATAACTGTCTTGTGAACTTGGTCAGTAAGCTATATATGCTCTTATATATTTCTTGTTCTTTTTTAGACCCGTCGGCAACCGCCAGAATCGAACTTATGTGGCCCTTACGTCATGAAACACATATATGATATTGTGACGGAGGGAAAGACTAAATTCCTTGCAAAGGTAAAATGTTATGGCTGAATTCAGTCACTGATGGCTTAATGTTACATATGAATATGCACGTAATATGTTATTTCCGTTTCTGTCTTTGATGTTACAGAGGTTTGCCTGTGAAAAGCCATTTGATGATGATGAAGTGGAGCACATACGCCATGTGTTTTGTGAATATCTGTATAAACTGGTCTTAGAAAATCTAAGTCAGGACAATAATTAATGTCCTAAATTAATTCATTTGTAAATAATATATGTTGTAGCAACAATAGCCTTCTATACATACATTTGTTTATTTTTTCGACTAGCTAATTCATTCATTTGTAAATATAACGCAATGCAATTCAATAATAAATTTGTTTATTTTTTCGAACAATTTGTGTGTGTCCATTTTGGGTTTCTGAATGAATGGATTGGTGGATAAAGCTATTTAATTAGTGCTTAAAATTTGAGATACAGGCGGATGTTGTAAATGAGCCATTAGAGACTCTGAAAAGTATTCGCGACTTTTAGGACCGTATATTTGTTAAAAGTCTGGTCCTAAAGGTCTTCGTCTATTTCGTCCATTTTAAGACCGTATATTTGTCAAATATCCGGTCCTAAAAGTCTTCGTCTTCTAAAAAAATATGGGTAGACTTTTAGGACCGTATATATGTCACATATCCGGTCCTAAATGTCTCTAAAATATACGGTTAGAATTTTAGGACCGTATATTTAATTAATATCAGGTCCTAAAAGTCTTCGTAAAATTCCAAAGAATGTGACTAGACATTTAGGACCGTGTATTTGTTAGGAGCCAGGTCTTAAAAGTCTTCGTTTATTTTAATATTGACGAAACTTTTAGGACCGTATATTTATTAATTTTCCGCTCCTAACTTCAAATTTTCGTTTATTTTTAAAATATGGCTTAACTTTTAGGACCGCGGATTTGTTATATGTCTGGTCCTAATATTCTTCCTTTAAATAGAGTTGGTAACTTGGTTTTCAGACAAATCATTAGGGTTCAAGACAATTGAGTTTCTGGCGTTCTTCTCAAGCTTTGTGCTTCGTTGTCCTCGTTTTTACTTAACCTGGATGTGAAAATCATCATCGGTATCCCTTTTCTTTTTGTCGGAAAAAGAAATAAGATAACGAAAAGGACACTGAAAAATTTTCACACTAGGGTAAGTAAGATCGACGACAACGATGGTCCAAACTTGAGAAGAATCGTCACTCTGTTTGTTTTTATTCAAATAAGGTAAACAATGTTTTTTTTTTTTTTTTTGCATGGTCCTAACTGTTAACTGTATTCTGCAAACTTTTAATGTTGATCACCACGAAGAGGACAATGTTTTGTTTGTTTCCTTTTTGTCGGAAAAAAGAAAAGAACATCATAAAGACAAGTACAAGGAAAGCGATTGGGATCTAAACATTTTATTTTATTTCTATTTTTTTCTGCCTTGAGAGGCAGCAGTAGTACAAAAAAAACATAAATATTTCTAATCCTCCCCATCGTTGTCGGAGGGGAGGAATGGGTCAGAGACGTCGTCATCAGAGGTATGATACTCAACGTCATAGGCGTCGAGTACCGTGATCAGCTTCTTGTTGACGGCGTGATAGACCTGAAACAGTTGGCCCAAGCGTCGGTCTATATGATCGACGCGGGCTATCATGTGCTCCATCATCTGGTAGAATGATGGGTGGTGAGGCAACAGAGGAGGGTACGGAGGTGGCTGAGGATTTCGTCGAGAATGAGGACCTCGTGGTGGTGGAGGAGCCATTACAGTGGAGGTTGTAGGAGGAGATGGAGATGAATGTGAAGAACCTTTTATTATGGCAGACCATGCAAAACAAGTGTTCTATATCTCCGATCAAGAAAATAAAATGTGGTCTGTAGCTCTCCAAGGAAAGAGGGTCATTGATATTGATGAGGAAAGTCATTCAAATTATGGTATTCCTGAGAGTACTCCTTTTTCAAGGGGTCTACCGGACATGAACGAAGAAGATGAAGCGGATAATGAACCCGGCATAAGAAATGATCATCAAGAAGGGATATGGGAGGATATCACTTTATAAAAGAGTCAATTCATAAGGTAATATTCATATGCAAATTCTTAGAAAACTTTAAGGTTTTAACTATATTATATTCCTTCTATGTTCTTAATTAAACAATGTCATCATTGACTATATGAATTTATTCTTGTTTTGTTTTTGTGGCAGGATCCGATTCAAAGGGGCATGTTATAAAAGAGGATGCATGTTACGTTGTTGGGTGGGAATCAGATGAAGGCATGGTGAATATATTATATTGGACTACATGTATGTTGATTTACGTGCTGCGTGTATTGTAACTCATTGTGATTGTAATTAGTTATATCTTAGCTTATTGTATAAATTACTTTAGTTGTTGTAGACCTAAGAGGCCACATAACTCATGGTGGATAATATTTGTATTCTTTTTCCCAATTCAATTTATTCATGTTCATAGCTTGTAGCTTAAAGTATATCGACTTTTATGTGCTGTTTTGGATGGTGGATTTGTGTATATATATGATCAGGAAGAACAGAACAGGGAAAAAATTTGGGAAAATTTAGACCGCAAATAAAAAAGACGGTCTTAAATGTTCAAATATAAAGACCGGATGTATTTCTATGACCGCTCTTAAAGGTATTAAGCCGGTCTTAAAAGTTGGTCTTTTAAGACCGGTCCATTTATAAGTCCAGTCTAAAAGTTCAATTTTTAAGACCGGATGTATATAACATCCGGTCTTGAAAGTCAGTCTTTTAAGACCGGGGGACCGGTTACAAGTCCGGTCTTAATAGGGAGACTTTTAATACCGCCTGGAACAAGACCTGTCGCGGGTCCGGTCCTAATATACCTGTTTTGTCCGGTCTTAAAAGCCTTTTTTCCACCCGTGCAATTTCCCTTTACGTTAGATGTCTTACTTGTCAACACAAGTACATAGATATGTCAATAGCCGCACATAGACTTCATGGACTGCCATTGACAAGTGAGGTAGCTAACACTAAGAATATTTGAGTATTTTGACATTTCGATTTTATTATCCAAAAGTCTCAATTGACTTACCTATAAATTAGAGATTTCAATGAACCTTTTAGTAGTATTTTTCCTAGTTTTTGACGTTAGTGCCATTTTCCTTAAATATTTTTCTATTTAAAGAATTCAATAAAGACAAAAAAGAGGTATATATAAGATTATATTAAAAATTGATAGGAAGCACATGTACATGCAAAATGCTTTTTTAAAAAAAAAAAAAAAAAACTCTGATATGATATCTTATCTTATCAAACACAAATTTGTACTAACAACTATGCATTTAATTTGTTTTTTTAACAGGTTTCACTCTTTGCACCATACACAGTTCAGGACAAACTATTCTCTGTTTATGCCAATGTATGATTATATATATGGCACAGATGACAAATCAACAAATGAGTTATATGAGTCTGCACTTAAGAGGCAAGAAGACTCCCCAGATGTTGTGCACCTAACACATCTCACAACTCCTGAATCTGTGTATCATCGTAGACTTGGATTTGCATACTTAGCCGCACAACCTTACACATCAAAGTTGTAATACCCGGATATTTATCTGGAATATTATAAATAAAAGTTGGATATTTCTGATAAGTGAAATTTCAATCTCCGGTCTTGTGTGATCATAGTCTATTTTCTAAGTAGAATTTCTGTAAGAAATTAGGGAGTTTAAGGGCCGAAGTGCCAAAATGACCAAAATGCCCCTGGAAAGGGTAATTAACTTAGAAAATTTATGGAAAAATCCTAAAAGACAGTTAAATGACCAAGTGAGTTACGAGAGTATATAATCTCTAATTATTGTAATTTTATAAATTATGAAATTGGAGAAATTGTTGGAAAATACTCAAAAAGAAGTAAAAGACCAAAATACCCTTGTAATTATGGAATAATGCAAGAGGTATGAAAATACTAATGTTAATACAAGAGTATGAAGGTAATGAGGCTTGGTAATTAAGAAAATTATCAACAAGTGATAATGAAGTAGAGTAAATACCCTTTTTGGTCCCTAGAAAACACACGGATGCCCTTTTTGGTCACTGAAAAAAAAGAAATCATTTTTTGGTCCCTAAAATGGAAAAATAAGGTCCATTTTAGTCCTTTTGGACATTTTTTTTGGACATTTTAATCCCTCATAAATTCCCAAAAAGGTCATTTTTAGTCCCTAAAAAGGACCAAAACGACATTTCCTTTACTCAGGGACCAAAAAGGGCATCCGTGTGTTTTCCAGGGACCAAAAAGGGTATTTACTCTAATGAAGTAATTAAGTAATATTGGGCTAATTACTTAAGCATAGGCAAAGGAAATTCAGTAATAATTATGTGAAGCTCAAAAATTATTGGAAATTAGTGGAATATTAGTAAAAATGTATTTACTAATTAATTGGAAATTTTTATGAAAAATCATTGAGTTTAGGTATTTTTAGGCCTAAATACAAGAATGGACCAATTAGATAATTTTGTGGAATTTTTGGAAAAAAATAAATAATTAAATAAAAAATTAAATAAAAAAAATAAATATTAAAAAAAAAAAGATGGTCCAGCGAAATTTTCAAAGGAAAATTAAAAAAAAAATGAAAATGAAATAAGAAGCAAGTGGACAAGTTGCAACATTATTTTAATATTATAATTAATTAAAGTAAAAATTGTGAATAGTAAATTAAAAATTAGGAAACGGATCCTATCTAGAGATCTAGGAATAGGAACTCCAAGGTCAAGGTAAAATATTGATCGGTGAGTTTTTACCATTAAGTGACCTCTTCCTAAGTTAATTCCGAGGCCGTTTGTGCATTTTCCTAATAAAACAAAATAGGGAAAAATGCATATAGGCATATTTTTGAAATGAAGAAAATAAATTCTAACTCAATATCTAGGAATGAGTTTGAATTTATTTTGACATATTTGGAATCGGTGAATTTTTCGAAGAAGTTGGTATTTTCGAAATGCGTTACAAACCGGACGCGATCGGACACGTTTTTCGAAAAAGACTCAACTGGATTGTTGGAGCCCTATATGGAAACAAAATAAAGGTTGACTTGGACATTTCTACTAAGTGAGAACATGTCTTCAAATTTGTAAATCCAGAATTTTGAGATTTTTCCGAAATTACGCGAATCGGGTACCGATTGGAGAAATTCATCCGGGTAGACTTCTAGAAGGGCCACATGGCCACTTCCCATTGGCCAATTGGTGCCACCTCAGCATGTGGGCAGGTCGGCCAAGAGGAAGGAAGAAGAAGAAAAAACTTTTTGAAAAAGTTACTTTGGACTAGTCCGGATCGTTTCTCATAAAGTTGATCCGACAGTAGAAATCCTTCCCCGTTTCTATAAATACCCCCTTCCTCTTCATTTCTCACAATTCCAAGAGCTCCAAACCGAAAATCTAGAGAGAGGAGAGAGAAGGAGAAGGCCGGGGAAAATCTATAGCGAAGCTCTGGGTAAGTCTTCCTGCAGGAGCTTTAAGCTTTCATAGTTCTTTCAATAGTTAGTAATGCTAGAGTAGTCTTTATTTTTATGATTGGATATCATATGGGAGGGCTATTTTAGTCTTTATTTTTGAAAATCATGATGGCGTCGAAGTTCTGGCAAAATTTTGGGAAGAAAATAGCCTATGTAGCGGAAGCGCTGGCGAAATTCCGCCAAGTAGGGGTATAGGGGCAAAATGGTAATTTTTACCTAAAATGCCAGTTATAATGTCAAATTACTAATAGAAGTGACATTATTCTCATAGGATATCTGAAACGCTGATTACATTCAGATTCTGCGCCGACGTGCCAGTAGGACTTTTGCACGTTTCTCCGTAGAAAGTACGTTTTCCGCGGTAGTACCTAACGTTGCCAACGAAGGTACGGACGCGTCTTGTAACACTAATCTTGTGCTTCTTAAATACTTATATGTCAATGATATGTTCGTAGACCGTTATACGACAGTTATACGGGTTATAGTTTTGATAACGCCGTTTTGTTTTCCTAGCGCTGAGGACACGACTAATTATCGTGGCACTGGTGAATAGTGCAAGTTGTTGTTGTTATTTACCTTATGGGGCTTTACATATTGCTCTGTGCTTATGTTTTGTCGGCATAATGATCATGCATCTCTAGTATGCTTATGATAAACTGTTGTATTAGCTCTAGAATATCTGTTGGTCATATCTTGTGTTGTTTGGGTATGAGGTTAACTGTTACTCGAGATTCAATGCGTTGAATTGAATCTCACTGTAGCTCAGTGGTCGGGAGGACCACGGTTCGTGGATCGAGGCAAGTACCGGAGTAGGCGTGCGCTGAAGACTATCTCTATCTTATCGTATTCTGTTATTACACTATTTCCTTTCTAAACCTTAGGATTACTGTAATCATTACAATGTTACACAATGGTTGATGTTTTGGCTAAGAATCCAATTACTCTTTCGCTCTATTGCTCTACTCTGATTGTTTGTTTGAAAAAAAAAAATTTCCGCATTTCAAACTTGGGATGTTACAAAAGTGGTATCTAAAGTTAATGTGGCCTGTAACGTTGTGGTCCATGGTCTTCACATGGGTCTATGGTCGTACCTTCATTGTGGAGAGAAATCGTTTTGATAAACTCAAGCTGCAAACTTGGGTCCTGCCCAAGTTCACAATTCAAGTAAGTTTCCAAATTTTTAATCTTGTGTGTTTGTGAGAGAAGAGAGTTTTATGTTTTTTTGTATTCTTTAGACAAGTGTTGTGAAAGCTTAATCATGCTTAATGTTTTGAACAAAATGCATATTGTTCACTTGTTCAAAAGCGCTAAGGTAATATTTCCTTCAGTCGGTCTTAATTATAGGGTAAGGTTTTTAAATACAAGGTAATAAATTATTTTGCTCCATCTTGTCACTCCTTATTAATTGCAACAAATTATTGGCATATCTGGAGAAAAATTTAATAATTAGTATGGTCATTAATTTTAATCAAGGGCAAAATTAGAAAGTCACACATTTTCTACATTTAAGAATGTGAACTACCACTTTAAGGATCATAATTAAAGTCAGTTAACTTAAATTATCTTATAATTAGGACTAGAGGAAGTATGGTTGAAATTCAACAACGTATAATTATTTTCATTACTTTTATAATAAAAAAAATTTATAATTACATTGTTTCTTAAATAACGAGTAGCATTTTGAACAAAATGCATATTTTTCACTTATTAAAAAATCATATACGCTTTGAAATTTGTAGCCAGTATGATTATTTTCATGTTTTTAGAAAAGTATAACTATCTGTTATTTAATATTATTACTAATTAACTCAACCTATCCTAACTATATATATTGATATCTCCTAAGGGTTATCATATATTCATTTCACTCTCTTAATTGTTTGATTATTTGCATTTATCAAAGAAATTATATATTGAAAGTGATTTCGTTTATAAACTTACAGTACTTGATGCAATGGCAAAAAGAGGCTATAAACAAAGTGATAGATGAGGCAATAGTGGAAGCAGAAAGGAAAGGAACAAAAGTGATAAGTTTGGGTCTAATGAATCAAGAAGAAGAGCTAAACACATATGGAGGGCTTTACATAAAGAAGCATCCAAAGCTAAATGTTAAGGTTGTTGATGGAAGCAGTTTGGCTGTTGCTGTGCTTCTTCACTCTATTCCAAAGGCAACAACTCAAGTCTTACTTTGAGGCAAACTCACCAAAGTTGCTTCTGCCCCTGCCTTTAATTTATGTCAAAGGGGTATTCAGGTCATTTCCCTCACTATGTTTCCTTTTTTAACAATTCTTTTTGACACACTATTCGGTATGCAATAGTACCACTCATTGGTGCAAGAAGGCCTTTTCACAGTGGTTAAAAAAAAAAGCATTCGTTCTGTAACTAACATATAGATCATGTTGGTGTAGAAAGTCTTATTAGAACAACCGGTATATGTGGAAATAAATAAATGTTTAAATAGATTAAATAATTAAAATAACTGTGTACGCCTATTGTTGCTCTATCATTTAGCTTTTGTTTTCCTTTGAGTAAATACCCTTTTGGGTCCCTGGAAAAACACACTCTACCCATTTTGGTCCTTGAGTAAAAAAAATGTCATTTTGGTCCTTTTTAGGGACTAAAAAGGATTTTTTGGGAATTTGTGAGGGATTAAAATGCCCACAAAAAATGACTAAAAGGACTAAAAGTGACCTTTTTTTTACTGTTTAAGGATTAAAAATTACATTTTTTTTACTCAGGGACCAAAATGGGTAGCGCGTGTTATTTCAGGGACCAAAAAGGGTATTTACTCTTTTCCTTTTATGGAATTCATGTCTTTTAATAGCTTTGCTACTTATGTATTTCAGGTAGCTACAGTTCATGAGGAGGAGCACATGAAGCTGAAAAACTCATTCAACAACAAATGTGGAAGTAATTTGATTATCTCTAAAAATCATTCTCAAAAGGTAATAACTAATAACGGACGAAACCCTCTTAGTTTATTTTTCTGGCTGAATAATCTCTCAGGGGGGCATCTTGAAATTAATATTTTCTCTAATGTTGCATGCTACTCTAATTAAAACAATGTCATTTTAAGTTAATTTTGGGTCTGACTTGGCATGATGACAATAGGTGACAGGTCAAAATAATACTCCCTCAAGTCCTAAGTGCAAGAACTACCTAACTAGTTTATAGATATTAAGGAAATTAGTTAGGTTAATTATTTGAAAAAAGTGTATTATTCTAAAATATTCTTATAATCATTTACATTGAAGTTACCTTCATTAATTAAAACGATCCTTTAATATTGATAGTTTGTGAGACAATTGAATTGGGTTATTATGTTTAGGACGAAAACAAACCCTCCAATTAAGTCAAGTGAATTGGGATAAGAGGGAGTAGTAAAAAAATTTCCAATTAGATCCAAATCAAAAAAAATTGAATCGGAATGTAAATTCTATTATATATCCCCAAAAGATAAGCTAGAATTAACTTATCACGATCCATTTGATTTCTAGACGAAATGAAAATTGAGTAAATACCCTTTTTGGTCCCTGGAAAAAACACGGATGCCCTTTTTGGTCCCTGAAAAAAAATAAGTCACTTTTAGTCCCTAAAATGGAAAAATAAGGTCCATTTTAGTCCTTTTGATCATTTTTTTTGCACATTTTAATCCTCGAAATTCCCAAAAAGGTCCTTTTTAGTCCCTAAAAAGGACCAAAATGACATTTCTTTTACTCAGGGACGAAAAATGGTCAAATGTGTTTTTCCAGGGACCAAAAAGGGTATTTACTCATGAAAATTTGTTAAATTTAATTTGTAATATTCTCCTTTTTTTGGGCATGGATAGATATGGTTAGTGGGAGATGGAGTGAGTGAAGAGGAACAACAAAAAGCACCAAAAGGAACAACATTCATCCCATACTCACAACTCCCACCAATCAAATATCGCAAGGATTGCTCTTACCATTCCACTCCGGCCATGCTAACTCCTTCGTCCCTAGAGAATGTTCATTCTTGTGAGGTTTGTTCGATCCCTCTCCTCTTTGTTATTTTTCAAAAAACTCTCTTTCTTAACTAGCCAGTGTGGGTCCCACGCGTTACAAGGGGTCTGAAAAACGAGTCATGCTAAAGCATTTTAATTAATTGCTTATTATTATTATTGTATTCATTAAAGTACTATGGGTCATGCGTTCCATGTAGCCGATCCCACCCAATGGATTAAGGAGGAGTTGTTGTCGTCGTCATCACTGCTTATTATTATTGTCGTTATTATTATTAATTGCAGAACTGGTTATCAAGAAGGGTGATGAGTGCATGGAGAATCGCAGGAATAGTTAATGCTTTAGAAGGATGGAGTGAACATGAATGTGGATTTGCAATGCTCGACAAGGTTTGGAAGGCAACTCTTCAACATGGCTTCCAACCTCTCATTCACCCAAATTAATTAAGTTGCATTTTGTGGTCATATTAGAGGGGAGACAAAGACATAATGAATAATTAGTGGACCTTCAATTTACAAGTGAATCCCACATTCTCATATCCTTTTCTTTCATGTTGTAAGAAACAAATGTCTGAATGCAGTATACCATAACGTGAGTGTGGAACTTAGCTTGTAATTTGGCTTGTTTTTAAGTTTCATATGTACTCCTTGTTTCTTTGGTGTAGTTTAAATTAAGGGTCGATGACAGTTAGTTTCTGAATAAAGGAATTAATGACAGTTATGTTTCCGAAAAAAAATTGGGAAAATCTATAGGGTAGCCCAAACAACAAAGAAAAATACAAAACAGGCCTAAAGATTCTGCAAATCCCAGAAAAGGCCTCAGGACCTTTATTGGTATAATTTCTTTAAAACGTTAGTTGTTAACAGGGCTGATATAGTTGTTAACAAGTACTGATATAGTTGTTAATGGTACTGATTTAGTTGTTAGGATATTATTGTTAATGATACTGATTTAGTTGTTAATGACCTACCCGTCAACAACTATATCAGGCCCGTTAACAACTCACGTTTTAATGAATTTATACCAGAAAAGGCCCTAGAGCCTTTTTTAGGATTTTCATAATCTTTGGGACTTTTTGGGTTTTTCTTTGTTATTTGGGCCCCATATGAATTTCCCAAAAAAATTCTGTAAAATGAATTGCAAAATTACGAGTCTAAATTGCAAACATGGCATTTTAAGTTTCAAATTAAATGTCAACTCTAAATTAGTAATTGAGTTTTCTATTTGCGAATGTCTAGACCAATATTTGCAACTCACTTTTCGGAAATTTTTTCAAGGACTTAAGTAGCTTTAGTAAAAAATGACCGAGACATTCCTGATAAATATCGTTTCCATCAGAATGGATGTATGCACTACTCACTACTACTCATATGTACAACCTTTTGTTTCTGTACGAAAGGACTTCCAAAACAGAGCGCACGTTCCTTTACCAACTGGCAACTGAGCTGTTTTAACCATGCATTATTTATTCACACACATATATACATATAAAAATTAAGAAAAATTAATATAAATATATATATATTTCGTTTCTTATAATATATTATTTAATATTTTTCTTTTCTTATTTCATATATATATTTAATATATTACATTAAATATTAATTTTCTAATATTTAAGTACTTTTATTTTTATTTTTATTTTTTTTTTATATTATTTTTTTATTTATTATATTATATAACTTATTAAAATATAATAATAAAAAATTATAAATTTTACCAACAACGGAATTTGTCGGTAATTTTTTTGACAGAAAAAATTCCATGGGTGATTTTGTTGGTAATAGCATTTTTTTTTTCCTGTAATGTTTGGTCAGGTATTTCCATTCCTTCAGACATTCTTAGAATTTCTAGAGCTCAGAATTTCATACTTCAATTACAAGGAGAAAATTACTACTAACGCCAGAGAGCGATTTGACCAGAGGAGCCTCCATCAATCTCATTCTGTGAGGAAAAAGACGTTGTGGTCCATGATATTCACATGGGTCTATGGTCGTACCTGTGACTGGACATTATGTGAGGAAAAAGAATGAATTAAATATCATTGATACTCACTGTGTTTATATATACAAGAGTAAGGAAATGTACATAATCATATTAGATACTATACATAACAACTTGTAATAGAAAAATGAAACTAGCTGATACAACTTGCAACTATGTTACACATGTCATCCCCGCCCCCCCAACACAAGCTAGAGCATGTATGTTCTGGAGACCCAGCTTGGATGTGAGCTCATGAAAATGAGTAGGATGCAAAGGTTTGGTAAAAATATCTGCAATCTGATCAAAGGACCGAATTGGAAGGAGGTGAATAACCTTTTCTTGAAGCTTTTCCCTTATCACATGACAAACAAGCTCTATGTGCTTTGTTCTTTTTCATGGAAGGATCTGCAGCAATTTGAATTGTTGATTGGTTGTCACAAAACAGAAGAGCATGAGCGACATGGGAAATATGAAAATCATTCAACAAATGGATAAGCCATTGTAACTCACAGGTGGTAGAAGCGAAGGCTTAGTATTCGACTTCAGAGGAAGATTTGGAGACATTGGCTTGTTTGTTGGATTTCCAAGATATTAAGGAAGTACCAAGAAAGATAGAAAAACCAGTGACGGACCGGTGAGTATCTAAACATCATGCCCAATCAGAATCACTAAAACTATGTAACTGTAAATCAGAGTCAGCAGAAAAAAAATTATTCCAGCACTAGGAGAGGATATAATATATTGAAGAACATAATGGGCAGCAGCCAAATGAGTGTCAAGAGGATTACACATGAACTGACTAAGATGTTCAGTAGCAAAATTCAAGTCTAGCCGAGTAGTGGTGAGGTATTGTAAATGACCAATAAGCCTTCTATAAGAAATAGGATAAAGGCTTACCATGATCCTTAGAAAGCTTTAAATGGGGATCCATTGGACAAGTGGAAGGTTTGCAAGCCAAATACCCAGAATCATCAAGTAACTCAAGCAAATTTGCGTTGGGACAGAAATATGCCATCCTTAGATCTAGCAAGTTCAAGACCAAGAAAGTAATGAAGTTCACCAAGATCTTTAATTGTAAAGGCTTTATCTAAACGCTGTATTACAGAGTTTAATTTATTTCAGCCAAATCATACCAGCAAGCACCACATCATCAACATAAACAAGAATGACAGTAAATGCAATGGAAGATGCTTTGAAAAACAGTGAAATGATCAGAAGCTGACTGAATATAACCATAGGACAGTAAGGCAGAAGAGATCTTGGAATACCACTGGCGACTTGCTTGTTTCAAACCATAGAGAGATTTTTGCAACTTACAAACCTGATTAGGATGAGTTGGTGTAAAACCGGGAGGAAGATCCATGTAAACTTCCTCATACAAATCACCATGTAAGAAAGCATTGTTGACATCCAATTGACGTAGATGCCAATTCTTAGCAGCAGCAATAGAAAGAAGGAGGCGAAGGGTGGTCATTTTGGCAACTAGAGAGAAAGTATCAAAGTAATCCACACGTTCGGTTTGAGTGTAACCTTTTGCCACAAACCTAGCCTTATGTTGTTATATGTCACCATTAGCTTTGAATTTGGGTCAGAAAACCCATTTGCAACCAATGGTGCCCTTCCCTGGTGGTAAAGGAGTAAGAACCCAGGCCTGGTTGTGTTCAAGAGCACAAATTTCTACATCCATAGCTTCTCTCCAAATAAGATTTTTTACAGCTTGCTTAAAAGTAGTAGGATCAGGATGAACAGTAACATTATTTACAAAGGAGTGATAAGAAGAAGAAAGGGAAGAATAAGATAAAACAGAAGATAAAGGGTAACGAGGATGACCTTGCTATGATGATTGGTTAGTAGAGGATGTGAGGGCACAATGAAAGTCCTGCATATATGAAGGGGGTTTGTGGATTCTGGTAGAGTGACATGGGACAGGGGGTGAAGAGAGAGATGGATTAAAGGTAAAAGGCGCAAAAAGTGGAGAAGGGGCTGATAAAGAAGGTGAAGAAGGAAGTGGAACATCATCCAATAAAGGGGAACAAATCTGTAGTGCAGGCAAAGGAGATGAAAGTGATGAATTGCTACCATTTTTAAAAGGAAACGCATGCTCGTGAAAAAGGACATTGCGAGATTGAAAAAAAAAATGATTATTTGATATACCTAACAATTTAAAAGCTTTTGAACCATGGGGAATACCCAAAAAAACAAATTTGCGTGCTTGAAGATCAAACTTGGAACGACGAGCAGACAAGGTAGAAGCAAAACAAAGAGAACCAAAAACTTTAAAATGGGAATAAGAGGGTGCAAAACCATGTAAACGTTCAAAAGGGGTATTGTTTTGAATAATGGGAGAAGGCAAACAATTGATTATATGAGTAGCATGAAGGAACAAAAAAGACCAATATGAAAGAGAAATATGAGATTGAAAAGGATGTGCTCGAGTAACATTTAAAATGTGTTGGTGCTTTTGTTCGAATAAACCATTTTGTTGAGGAGTAGCACCATTATCAAATCATAAAATTTTGATAGTCGTGGAAAATTGTGTTTTAACAAGGGCAAAAAACTGGGTAAGATGACTGGAAGCATCAGATTTATTTGTCATTAAAAAAGGCGAGGTATATCAAGAATAATCATCAACAATGGTAACAAAATAGCGATGACTTTGAATATATGGGATTGAAAAAGGACCCCATATATCAACATGAACCAAATCAAAAAATTTATTGCATGAACTTATGCTTATAAGAAAAGGTAAATGGTTTTGTTTCACAAAATGGCAAGCATCACATGGAAATGTATGAGATACAGGGATATCAGAAACAAGTTTATGTAAAACTGAAAGTGTAGATGCCGATGGGTAACCCAAACGGATGTGCCATAGAGTTGAATTTTGAATAGTAGTGTTATTATATTGGTTTGAAGAACCTAAGAAGGTTTGGCCTGGAAAGGCATATCTGCAATAAGTAAGTATAAGCCCTAAAACATCCTAGCTGAACCAATCATCAGCGAAGGTTGAATTGAGTGTATCTGACAAAAATGAGAATCAAAGGTTAAGAAACAATTATGAGCAGCTGTTAATCGAGAAACATACAGGATATTGAAAGAGAAATTAGGAAGAAACAGAACATGGTGCAAGATTAAAGAATCAGATATCCTAATTGTTCTAGAGAAGCTAGCAACAACTTTAGCACTAGTTGGAAGACTTACATTAATTAGAGAAATTGATGTATAAGAAGAGAACAAATCTAGGGAACAACATACATGATCAGTTGCTCCTGAATCAATGATCCAGGAGACAGAGGAATGAGATACGGATATACCTTCAGCCGGAACAGAAATAGAGGCAAAGAGGTGATTGACTGAAGGTTGTAAAGGCGTAGAGTTTAAGAGGCTAAGAAGACAGTTGTACTAATCTGGAGACAATTGAGGCAAAATAGCAGCTTGTGAAGGCTTGGAGTCTGGAGATGAAGCTGTAGCAGATGAAGATTGATGAACAAGACTAGAACCCGGAG
Source organism: Acacia pycnantha (assembly GCA_025563575.1). Lineage (NCBI taxonomy): Eukaryota > Viridiplantae > Streptophyta > Magnoliopsida > Fabales > Fabaceae > Acacia > Acacia pycnantha. The sequence goes on along the minus strand of JAMWYP010000107.1, from coordinate 870,060 downwards.
TCCCAACTTGATTAACTGTAGGGGAGGAACCATTAGAGCAGAATTTAAAGCCATGAGGGAAACCATGCTTCCGGTAACAAGTGGCTTCATGTGGCGAGGTTTACCATAGTAGGAACATTGTTTTTGTGTCTGACCAGAAGGAGTATATCGAGGAGCCTTGGCCAGCAAAATTTTTGGATCAGCAGGAGTTACCAAATGAAGCTCAAGTTCTTGTTGAATGACAAGAGAGAACACACGAGTAATTAAAGGTAGAGGATCGAGTAGCATGATTTGCAACTTTGTGGAATTATACTACTCGTTAAGTCCTATCAAAAACCTAATCACTTGGTCTTCATCACGATGAATTAGGGCAGTGCTAATCGATCCACAGTTGCAAGTTTTGAATGGACGAATATTCATCAACTCGTCCTAAAGAATTTTCAGGCGAGTGAAATACTCACTGACACTAAAATTGCCTTATCAAAGGTTGCAAATCTCCTCTTGAAGATCAGCGATGCAAAATAGATCCGACTGAGAGAATCACAAATGAAGATCATTCCAAATCTCAGATGCAGAATCGAACCATAGAATACTCTTTGCAATTACTAGAGAAAGAGAACGAGTGAGCCAGCATTGAACAAGGTTGAAAAATCTAGATCATTCGACGACGGAGGAATCACTGATCAGTAATGGGAGTTTGTTCTTCGAAAGGAGAACCATAGGCATAGCTTTGGCCCAACTATGGTAGTTTGAACCATCGAGAGGAGGAGCGACAAGGATGAGGGCCGGATCTCATTTGGGTGAATATAGAATGAGAAGACGGATCAAGAATAGAGGCAGAAATGGCAAAAGGGGAAGTAGTAATGGGAGGCCGATCTGATGTGGAATCAGACGACATGAAATCCGATGAAGAAGGTCGATTTAGTGTTTGGGAGGAGAAGACAAGGCACACATGAAGTGTTGAAAAGGGGAAAAAATATGTGGGTTGAAAGACAGACGGGAGAGAGAAAAAATGGGGAAAAATTAAAAAGCTCTGGATATCATGTGACTGGACATTATGTGAAGAAAAAGAATGAATTAAATATCATTGATAGTCACTGTGTTTATATATACAAGAGTAAGGAAATGTACATAATCATATTAGATACTATACATAACAACTTGTAATAGAAAAATGAAACTAGCTAATACAACTTGAAACTAACTAATACAACTTGCAACTATGTTACACCTGTCAGTACCTTTATTGTGGAGAGAAATCATTTTGAAAAACTCAAGCTTTAAACTTGGTTCCTACCCAAGTTCGCCATTCAAGTAAGTTTCCAAATTTTTAATCTTGTGTGTGTGAGAGAGAAGAGAGCTTTAGTTTTTCTGTATTATTTAAACAAGTGTTGTGAAAGTTTAATCATGCTTAATGTTTTGAACAAAATGCATATTTTTCACTTATTCAAAAGCTAACGTAATATTTCCTTCGGTTTTGATTACAAGGCAAAGTTTTAAAATACATGGTAATAAATTTTGTTTCTCCTCCCATCTTGTCACTCCTTAATATATTTGCAACAAATTGGTGACATATCTGGAGAACAATTTAATAATTATTATGGTCATTAATTTTAATGAAGGGCAAAATTGGAAAGTCATACTTTTTCTACATTTAAGAATATGAATTACCACTTTAAGGATCATAAAGTCAGTTAACTTAAATTATCTTATAATTAGGACCAGAGAAACCATGGTTGAAATTCAACAAAGTATAATTATTTTCATTATTTTTCTTAAAAAATTATATGATATTTTGCACTGCTAACTAATTCACTCTAAATCTTAAATAACGAGTAGTATTTTGAACAAAATGCATATTTTTCACTTATTAAGAAATCATATATTCTTTGAAATTTAATGTAGCTAGTATGATTATGTTCATGTTTTTATAAAATCATAACTATCTGTTATTTAACATTACTACTAATTAACACAAACTATCGCGCGCGCGCGCACGCACAATAATACCTTCCCGAATTCCCAAACATGAACAGATGCGACACACGTTCCAAACAAAGTCCTACAAATATATATGTGTGTGTGTGAATCATTAATCGAATGATGGGAGCAAATGGAAGAAATCTATGATATATTGGAATGAATTATTATGCCCTAATTATTGGGTTCATCGGCGAATAATCAAGATGAAATTGGAAAGAAGCAAATCTCGTGATCAACAAGATTCAATGTTGCCTATTGATAGAAATTTGGACCAGAAAACAATGGCAAGAGACAATTAACACATAGAAGTCCAGTAAGATACTTACAATAACAAATGGTGGTTTGGAGCTGTTGGCATCTGCCACAAAGAAACCTGTTTTCTCCCACCATTCATACCACCTAATTTTTTAGCAAAACAGAAAAGATAAGGACTTTGAAGAACTAAAAAATGTATTCATACGAAGATGGACGCAGCACTCACGACTTCTCCACCGCACGGGGACTATACTGTTTTGCATTTGCCGAGACATATTTTTCTTCTGACCCGAAGGAGTCTCAGGGTCGATATAATCTTCAGGATTCTCATCGTCAGTGCGCTTAACATGACACGGGCTGAGTGGCTGACAATGTGAGAATGCGAGGGAGAACGGTGACGCTGTGACGGGCTGACCGCGATGAATGAAGAAGAGAGAGGGACTAAAGCCGAAGAAGGACGACAGATTGGAGGCGGACTGATGAACACGAGAACGGCGGATCAAAGTAAATGAAGCGAAACGATGACTGCCTAGGTTAAAGGTGTAAATCACGACTTTTTGCGAGGGGACTAATTTTCCTCGCAAAAATTGATCTTTTTGCGAGGGAAACTTAGTTCCCTCGCAAAATGGGACAATTTGGCGGTAAAAATCCCGCCTTCTTGAGAGCAAAAATTGACCTTTTGCGAGGGAAACTTATTTCCCTCGCAAAAGGACGGGAATTTTCCGCCAAATTGTCCCATTTTGCGAGGGAACTAAGTTTCCCTCGCAAAACTTGATCTTTTTGCGAGGGAAAAATTTTTCCCTCGCAAAAAAAATGTCATTTTTGAGAGGGAAGAAATTTTCCCTCGCAAATTAACCAAAATTTGCGATGGAAAAATGTTCCCTCGTAAATTCCGTCGCAAATAATGCATTTTCTAGTAGTGTGTGTGATAACTAATCAGCTGTTCATATTGCTTCCAATCCCACTTTTCATGAGCGCACCAAACATCTTGAGATTTATTGTCATTTTGTTCGTGAGAAGGTTCAAGTTGGAATCATTAAACTCCTTCCGGTTCGTAGTATCAATCAGCTGGCCGACATATTCACCAAACCTCTTGATCCACAACCGTTTCATGGTGTTCTATCTCGACTTGGCATGATTACTATATATGCTCCAGCTTGTGGGGGGTAACGAAGTTAGTTACATAATTATAATTTGTTTATTTGTAACTATTAGTTCAGTTGTAAATGAGTTGGTTACTGATTTTAGTTTCATTGTAATTGTTTACTCCTATATATATAGGAGTCACTGTACAGACTAACTTTTCAAGTCAATGAGTATTTTTCTCAGTTTCCTATTTTGCTCTCAGATTGCTTTATCGTGTTACACTCACCTGAGTGAACTCAGCAGCAGATTCGTCAATCAGCGAAGACAGGTTTATCTTGGATGCCCAGATTTCATTTTTTTCTGCCAAGCATATCCAGAGCTGGAGCGGTTTATGGAGAAGGACAAGATGTAGATAAGCAATATACTCTTGTTGTTGTATAAAAAGAAAGAATCAATCCATCACCCAATTTTACCTGATGATACTGATGTGAGACTTCTTGTAAAATGTGTGTGGCTGGTGTGAATATAATCAATAACATGTGTAGGGATTGAATGAATGAATTCTATTTGGTTGCAGAATGAAGATGGTAAGGAAGACGATGGAGCTAGCGTGAGAGAATAGATGATGCTGGAGAGAGATAAGGTTGGGGAGTGAAAGATGAGGATGAAATGGAGTGGTCAGCTATATATATATACACTAGATAGGAGATGACATTTTTACTCTGTTTGAAAACGTTTTTGTGTTTTTGCACCCAATTAAAGATTATTTCGTAGAAAAAAGGACAGAAAAATACCACATAATTTATCGAATCCCCAAAATGTTTCTTGAACATGCTAAAGGACAAATAAGTGAGAGGGTAGGACTATGGGTTTTTTTAAGTTGGAGTGTTTTCACAAAATTGCCATCAAATTTTTTTCACTACTACATATACATATTCGTGTATATATAACATTTAATAAATAATGGTTACCATGAATAAATATTATATATGTTGAGGCTGAGGGGTCTCGTAAGAATAAATAACACTAAAACCTTATGGTTAAATATGCATACTCTCATGTATTGAAAAGAAAAATTCACAAAAACAAAAATGTAATGGTTGTAATTATTAACCATTACTAACAAAAATGATGGTTCTTACGAAATAACCGTCGTACAACACTTTCAAATAATTTGTTTTCACAAATATATATCAGCAAAACAAATATATAACATTTATAATAATTAACCGTAAAGTATCATTCCTAAATACTTATCTTTTTTAAGAATTTTTAACGGTTAAAAACAAAATAATTGTCATATATAAAAAAAGACATATTTTTTTCAAAAAAAAAAATATTTGATAGGTTTGTTGAATCAGGTTTCGAGATTTCCTCAAGTGTTAATTTTTGTCGATTTTTATTATATTCTGATTTTCAAACTTATATTATGATATTTGTTTAAGTTTTTATATTTACTTATTTTTATTACACACATATGTATACATGTGTGTGTGTGGGTATATATATAGTATATATATATGTACATACATATATGTGTGTCTATATATATATATATATATATATATAGAGAGAGAGAGATATAGATATATTCTTATTTTTATATTTATATTATCCTTTTGTAGTTAAAGGATATGTGATGAAACTCTTGGAGCACACTAATACGTGATCTATAGACAATCTATAATAAAGGCATTGAAAAAGATTGTGGAAATTTTTTATGAATTGATTTTCTTTTAGAATTCAAAACATTATAAGATAATGTTTTAATGTGAGAGTGTTTAAGTTATTAATTCCTTTTAAATTGTATATTATGTTTATCTATAATGCTTTGAATTTTGAATCATGTAGATATAAGTTTTTTATTTAATATTATTATCTTATCAATAATTGTATTGTGTCTTAGATAATAAATATTAATAGTAAAAATAAATAAGAACATATAATTAAAAAAATAAGTTAATACATTACGGTTATTAACAAAGAATCGTTATATATACCCTAATATATTACAGCTTAGAACCGTTATTTATCTATGCAGAGCATATATAGCATCCACATATAGCCGATAATAACCGCCATAAAAAGTCTTTTCTATAGTAGTATTTAAGAATACAGAGAGAAAAAGACACCTCACTAAAGCTCCACTGCTGGTCCGTAGCCAAAGCTTCGACAGCAACCAACAAGCAAAAGCTTCTGAGGCTGGCAGTGGCTGGAGTTTTGGCAACGATGGCTAGCTTTTTGGGGGACAATAATTTAAAAAAGAAAATTGGGTCTGAGGTGGTGGAGGTGGGATTTGATGCCACCCTACCTTGGTTCCAAAGCAGATGGTTGCCATTCGCCTTCCAAAATCCTTAGATAATATATCCCATAACCTTTTTTTTCCGCAAATAATATATTCCATAACAATATAAATGTTTTAAATCACTACACTTACAAAGTAAATGACAATATTTGTAATGGTATCAACCATTTCAATAATGACATTTAATACTACTTTTAACAAGTTTCTCATTTGAGGAAACTCAACTAATTAGTTAAGGTAGTGGGAATTTGACTACACTTGTCAATTTTTACAATTAAGAATATAATGTTTTAATCATTGACTACACTTGTAAAGTAGTTAGAGTCATGGAATCGGGGCGGGCCTATGATTTAATTAGAGTCTTCAGAAGGAGTTAGGCCTAACATCATTAGCCCTATAGGGCCGCAACCCGTTTAAGCTTGCCATTTTTTTTTAATTTTTATTAAATGACTACAAGTTGAATTTTTCTTTCAATCTAATAATTTTTTAAAATTGGGAATGTTTTTCAAATCTGTTTAAGCCCACCAATTTTATTTTTTTTTTTTATTAAATGACTACAAGTTGAATTTTTCTTTGAGGCTAATGATTTTTCAAAATTGGAAATGCTTTTCAAATCATATAGTGTTGCTATTTGAACATTTTTAAAAAGAAACAATTGATTATATTCTTATTAAAAAAGATAAGAGAAGCTTGTTGATGACATTATAGTTAGATAAAAGTCTTCTAATTGATCTTTTTTTTTTTTAATTACTCAATTTTTAAGAATCTTTTATTTGGTTCTTAATATTTCTACAAAGAGACTTTTCCTTATGAAATATTGAAAGAATCATTTTTTATTGATGTAAGGGGAACAAAGAGAACAATTTTTCAATTGTATTGTATTTGAAGAGGTCCGACTATTATATAACTATATCAAAAAGAAAAACTAATAACACATATTGAAAAATAAGAAAGTAGAGTCTTTATCTCATTTAGAATTTGTTTTAAAGCAAATGGTCACTTATTCTATTTATCAAAACAGATAAAACATTTAACACTTTAAAAATAGGGAAAAAGACACTTAAATATCATTTAAACTTACAAAACTCCAAAAAGTATGATAACACATGGAAATGACAGAAAGATTACATAGTAGGAATATAGAATTTTGAAGTTTGTGTGTTTTTACCAAAATGCCCCTAATGTTTCAATTGAAAAAAAGAAAAGAAAAAGGCACCCTTGCCGGAGCAACACTGCCAGCCAGCTGCCAAAGCTCTGGTGTAGGCTAGCACCCTAGGCCACTAGAGCTCTGACCATCAACCGAAGGAGCTCTGACGCCAGTGGCTTCTTTTTTTTTGGGGGGGGGGGGTTAATTTTTTTACCAGAAAAATGTAGAGATAAATGGTGGATTTGAACCTACCCCACTTTAGTTGGTTCCAAAAGCCTCAACTATTGGGCCACCTAGCTACCTTTTGATATTTGCATGTTCATAAGAATACATATGTATAATATATATAAATGTGTAATAGTATTTGACTAACAGAGTAATGAGAATAATTAAAGGCAGAAATATACTAACTAAATGAGTAATAATATTAACTAAAGGTGTAAACATATCGACTAAAAGCGTAATGGTATTGACTAAAATAAGTAATGGTATATTGACTAAAGTTGTTATGGTATAAACTAAATGAGTAATAATATTAACTAATGGCGTAATCGTATTAACTAAATGTGTAACGAAAATGATTAAAGGCGTAATGATATTGACTAGAAATGTAAAGATATTAACTAAATGAGTAATGATATTAACTGAATGAATAATGATATTAACTAAAGGCGTAATGGTATTGGTTAAATGAGTAATGATATTAACTAAAGGTGTAAACGTATTAACTAAAGGCTTAATGATATTGACTAAATGATTAATGATATTAAATAAATGAGTAATGATATTAACTAATAAAGGTGTAATGGTAATAACTAAAAGAGTAATGATATTGACTAAATGCATAATGATATTAACTAAATGAGTAATGATATTGACTAAAGGCGTAAAGGCTACCTTTGTCAATACCATTACACCTTTAGCCATTGACATTATACATTTAGTCAATACTATTACCCTTTAATTTTTTTTTTTTTTTTTTTGCTATATAAAAGTTTTGGAGGGGTTCGACATCAGTCCCCCACCAAGGCCAGGGCACGGCCCCGGGCTCTATGAGCACCCACTGGGGACTTACGAGATCGCCTACCAAAGGAGTCCCAGCGACGGCAGAGGGGATCGAACCCACGACCCAAGTACTCATTTCATTTATACCATTACACCTTTATTCAATACCATTACAGTTTTAGTCAATATGTTTACGCCTTTTGTAACATCCCAATTTCAGAGCCAATTTTTTTTTTTTAAAAAAAATCAGAGTAGAGCATCGGAATAAAACATTGAGTAATTGATTATAACAATAACAGTGGCATAATCGCCTGTTCATAAAGATTAATACATTATCTGTTTAGATACTAGACGTCCTTGATCGGGTCTCCACGCGGTCTTCATCTTCATGTGTGCTGTCCGCTCTGCCCACTCTTATCCTCCGTCCTTGGTCTCTCTCTGAACCTTGATGTGATGCTATAGTAAGAGCTGAGATCCAATGCCCATCGAATCTCAGGTAACGGTTAACCTCATGCTTATATAACAATATATGTTCAACAGATATTTCTAGAAATACAGCAATGATCCTTGATCATTTAATAACAACTACCCTACAAGCAAAGTTATCTGCCCGCACTATTCACCAAGTGCCACGATGATCGGTCGTGTCCTCGCCGCTAGGAAAACATAACGGTATTATCAAAACCATAACCCGTGAAGTCGTAATAGTGATTATCTAAGTTTATTACCTTAGTCACTGTGCATGACCCAGAGTCCCGCTCATGGCTTATGAAACTATCAGTATCAAATATAAGCAGACTATAAGCATCAGAGTCAGTATTACAGTACGCCGCGAACATACCTTCGTTTGATGGTACTTCGGTACTTTTTGACGGAAATGTTACGTTTTACGGAAAACGGCGAAACGTCCAACAGCGGCACGTCAGACAGTGTAACGGCAGCAAATCAGAGTTTCTGATGTCCTACAAGAGTAATATCACTTTTATTAGTGATCTTACATTATAACTGACATTTTAGGTAAAAATTACCATTTTGCCCCTATACCCCTATTTGGCGGAATTTTGCCAGCACTTCGTTACTCTTGCAAATTTTCTTCCCAAAATTTTGCCAGAACTTCGACCCAATGATAATTTTCGAAATTCTAGACTAAAATAGCCCTATCATATGATATCTAATCATACTTTGAAAAATAAAGGCTACTCTAACTATTGAAAGAACTACGAAAGCTTAAAGCTCGCTATTTTAACTTTCAACTTTCAGAGACTCAATCCCTACTATGTTTTTACCTCGTCAGGCATCTTTCAATGCAATGAGGCTTAAAAACAAGAATAAGAATCTCATCTCCTACTTCCTAGATTTAACTAACCGCTCTACTAAAACTACCGAAAGAACGAAGGACTAAGGACCGAAGGACTTACCCGTTGAAGACTTCTGCACAATTTTGCCCATAGCTTCTCTCTCTTCTTTCCCTCTCTAGATTCGGTCAAGGAGGAAAGAAATGGTGTGAAAATGCAAAGGGAGGGGGTATTTATAGGTGAAGGGTTAGGGTTTCGGCCGTCGGATCAACTTTGAGAGAAGCGATCTGGACCGTCCAACACAACTTTTGAAAAAAACCCTTTCTTCCCTTTTCCCTTTTCAAACTTGGCCGAAATTCATGGCCCAAAATTAAGGGTTTGGCCAATAAAATGGCGCCATGTGTCCCTTCCAGAAGCTTCCGGTCCAATTTCCCTGATCGGTACCCGATTCGCATAATTTTGGAAAAATCTCAAAATTCTGGATTTACAACTTTGAAGACATTTTCTCACTTACTAGAAATGTCCAAGTTAACCTAAATTTTGATTCCATATAGGGCTCCAACTGTCGATCAAGTTCCTCGAAAACGTGTTCGTGCGGTCCTATTCTGAAACTCGTTTTCGGAATCATCAACTGGACAAAAATTCACTGATTCCAAATATGTCCAGATAACTTCAAACTCATTTCTAGATATTGAGTTAGAATTTATTTTCTTCAGATACAAAAATATGCCTAACTGCATTTTTCCCCATTTTGTTTTATTAGGAAAATGCACAATTGGCTTCAGAATTAACTTCCGGAAGAGTCTAACGGAAGATAAAAACCCACTGATCAATATTTTACCTTGACTTTGGAAATCTCATTCCTAGATCTCTCGATAGGATCCGTTTCCTATTTATTAAATCACTATTCACAAAATTTAATTATATTATATAATAATATAACTTCCTTATTAAGTTTTCTAAATATTATCCTATTTTATTTTTTTCTTTTTTTTTCTTCTTTCTTGGGCAACATTTCGGATGGCCCTTTTTATTTAATAATAAATATTTATTTTTTATTTAATTAATTATTTACTTATTTGCTTATTTAATTTTTCCCCAAAAATTCCACAAAAATCCCTAATTGGTCCATTCTTGTATTTAGGCTTAAAAATACCTAAACTCATCCATTTTTCTCAAAAATTTCCAATTAATTAGAAAATATATTTTTACTAATTTTAAGCCAAAAACCACAATTTTTAGGGTTTTACATAATTATTCATGAATTTCCTTTGTCTATGCTTAAATAATTAGCCAATAATTACTTAATTACTTTCTTATCAATAGCTGATAATTTTATTAGTTAGAATGCCTCATTACCTCATAACTTTTATACTGACATTTCTGTTTCCACGTCTTCTGCATTATTTTAGAATTTACAAGGGTATTTTAGTCATTTCAATACTTTTTGAGCATTCTTATTCAATTCCTCAAAGTTCATAATTTATTAAATTACCAAAATAAGAGATAATATACTCTCATAATTCACTTGGTCATTTTACTGCCTGTTAGGATTTTTCATAATTTTCCTAAGTTATTTATGTCTCGTAGGGGCATTTTCGTCATTTTGGCACTTTGGCCCTTAAATTCTCTAATTTCCAAGAGATTTTCCTTTAGAAAATAAAATAATTATAACTTAATATTTGATATCTCATATTCACCTACTTTCTATAGGTTTAAATTTACCAAATTATGATATAGATTTTTAGGGTATTACACCTTTAGTTAATATTATTACTCATTTAGTTAATATATTTATATCTCTAGTCAATATTATTATGCCTTTAACCATTCTCATTACTCTTTTAGTCAAATATCATTATGTCTTTTATATGTCTTATACATATATACTCTTATACATATATATGCCAAATGGTAGCTTAGCAGTCAAATGGTTAAGGATATTTGGAACCAATCAAGGTGGGTGGGTTCAAATCCGACCTCCACCACTTGGCTCCACTTTTTTTCAACAAAACAAATTAATCCCCTCCACCAAAATAGCAACCACCGCTAGTTGGTGGCCAGAGCTCTGTTGGCCGAAGGGTGACAACCAGCCTCCCTAGAGCTTTGGCGGCCAAGGCAGTGGTGCTCCAATGAGGATGCCTTTTTCTTAATTTAAATATTAGGGGAATTTTGGTAAAAACGCACAAACTACAAAATTCCAAATTCCTACCATGCCACCTTTATGTCATTTTCATACTTTAATAGACTTTTTAGGGTTTTGTAAATTCAAATGATTTTTAAGTATATTTTTCCCTTAAAAATATTTGTCTTAAACTAAAAAATTTAGTGTTTTAATTTAATTTCTTTAAGAAAATAGATTTTTCTTAAACTTTTGAAGCTCGCGAGTTGGCTTGAGCCAGTGAGTTAACGGGTCGGGCTTCAAAATCGGAAGCTTTTATTGGAGCTAGGCTAGCCCATTTAGGCTTGAGCATGTGAAGGGTCGGCCTTGCAAGGCCGGGCTAGCCCGTCAAAGTGAATGACAACATTTGTAAAGGTATTGACCATTTCAGTAGGCCCAAGACCGTGAAGGGCTGGCTCGTCTTTTCAACTCTATGTAAAGTGGATGACAATATTTGTAAAGGTATTGACCACTTCAATACCGACATTTACAAGTATTTTTAACAAGTTCCACATTTGAGAAAAGGTAAGGGTATTTTCGAAAAATAATTACAATTAACTAATTTAACTTCTCTCCTTCATCTCTCCAAATTTTGGTAAATAGTGCTTATAATTAGGACCGAAGGGAGTAATTTTGATTAGATTATATTCTACTTCATGGAATAACTACTTTATCAGAGCTACAAGGAGATAGGACATTGAATAACGGTACAAGGAGATAGGACATTAAAATTTACTTAATTCAGAATTAAATGCTTTGAACAAATACAAAAAGAATATGGAAAAATAAAATTAATTATTATGATCAAGCATTTCTTTTCAGAAACTGTTCAGAGTTAAAATTCACCAAAAAACGAGGGAATAACGTAAAACTTCCCATTATGAAATTTACAATAAAATAACATTTTCCGCATGTACAAGACGGCTTATACCCACGGAAACAGCTCTACAGATTTGGGAAAGTATCCCTAATGAACAGCTTTTTCCACAAATTGATCAATCCAGTCTTCCGTAGCTACCGCAATGTCATAAGCTGGAAGGAGCATCAATCAATGCCCAAATTGGAATAAGGCTCAATTCCACCCTGATAAAGTAAACAATTATAGAAAAATAAACCTACCCATGCTAACACTCTATTCAACAAACCAACGGAACTAAAACTGGCCTATAGATTAATCATGGTTTAACCAGTAATGCTAACAGCTGACCGTCAAACAGAAGTTGAAACATCAACTCAAGCATGTGCATGCACGCATGCCTGGGTACAGTGAAGCACATATAGGTTAAGGTTTAATTTTCCCCCATAAGTTTTTGCTTAGAAGTTGTGGGTACACACAATCACTGTTAAAAAAAATAGTAATGTCACCCGTAGGAGCTGTGGTCAGGGTCGACATTGCTCTCGCAACAAAATTGCATCATAACCTTAAATATATTGTGAACATGCATGCACACGCATAGAGATGATGACAGCATTATAGGGTGATGCATAGTTTTTCAGATAATGAACGCAATAAATGAAAAATCATATAAAAAATCAGTCAATTCAGGATACTTACTGAGCAATCATCATGAACACGCCATATAGTTTCCCCCAGAAGGTTTGCCACTGATAAGACCGTTAATTGAGGAAAATAGTTCTTCTCAGCCACTGGGATTGTATTTGTTATGATCACTTCCTGAAACACGCCGCTTGATAACCTTTCTATAGCGGGAGGGCTGACAGGCATCAACAATGCATCATAAGCATAATCGCCACATTTTGATTAACTTGAGTGAAAGTTATGAAAACCTAAGAAAACGATTGGCAATTCGACCTTTACTCTCAATTCTCTCATACATCCTTTATTAATTAATCATCAATATCATTTTTTAAAAAATTCTGAGCAATATTAAGAAAAAATTGTGGAGAAAAAATATAACAAGTATGCAGAGGACAAATCTGTAGATGAAATCAGAATAAGATATAAGCATACATAACATCAAGCGGCCCAAGAAATTATCAATCCAGAGGCAGGAAATAATTCGTATAAAAATTGTGTGTGTAGTTGTTGATTAGCTGTTAGGAGTCATCAGGAGTTAAAAGCTTATAAAAAGGGTTGTAAGAGAAACTCAGATATCATGGTTAATGTGAATTTCAGTCAGTGCACCTGTCATGTCTCTTTGTTTCTATCCTCTGTCTCTTTTCTCCCCATCTCTCTCTCTCTCTCTCACCACTCTACATCAAATCTATGCCCCCACTACAGAGAAATCGTCAAGTATCAGTCACTGAAAACTGCTTCAAACTAGCATTCTAAACCAATTGTCACAATATTGCTAAAGAGTCTTACAATTATCTCTCAGGATTGTTCACTGGATTTATCCAAAAAATACAACAAAAATAGTCGACTTGGTTATCTTTACAATGGTTGAGAGTGGCAAATGAGGTTGCGATGAAGGGGGTAGAAGCACAAGTAATTTATGTTCAGGCTTTTTATATGATTTATTCAATTGGAGCTTCCTAGGTAAGGTCCTTACTAGAAAGGCTTTTGGTGTTAAATGGGTAATTGGGGTTCAAGATCGTTTTTCTACAATTATTGACAATGTGGAACCTAAATTCATGACTTCAAGGTAGTGAGGGAAGGCTGAGGGATCTTTTATCTCTGCTTTCCTCTAGTTTGGTGTTCGATGAGTTGAATCGAATGATTTCAAAAGCTATAAATAGCAGCTTACCAAGACTATTTATTGTATGTGTAGTGGGAGTTCTAATTTTACAGGCACAGTTTGCTAGTGATACCTTCTTGTCTTGAAGAAAGATAAAAAGAGTTGCGTCAATATTCTATTTATTCTTCAGTTTATTTGAGACTATTGAAAGCATTAAGATAAATGAGTTAGAGAGTGGTTTGGAATTTGGCAGGACTGAATGTCATATGAGGGTCTTCAAAGTTTTGCCTCCCCAGGGGGTTTACAGATTCTTCAATGGCATGTCACTTATATAGGAATGTGTTGCGGAAATATAATAAGTAATTGAATAGCCGTTATTTATGTTGGCTTACTAGCCGTTGGGGGCAGGTAGATACATTAGAGTATAAATAAGCCCCCAGTCCCATTGTATTCATTAGACTATTGCTTTGTGAATGCCAGAAGTACATCCAGTTTCCTCTGTCTCTCTCCCTCCCTGCCCCTCGTCTCTCTCAAATCCCTCTCTGTTTCCCTTTTCCTCTCTTTCTTATTCCAATTACCATAAAAGTATGCCCCAGGAGGCACAAGCCAGATGTTATATTTTTCGGGGATCCTCTGCATTTGAATAATTTGAAGGGTACTTTCTTACTTTCAGGTGACTGAATTGCCGTTTTAGAACCAGTGAGTGTAGCTTAAGGATAAAGTGTGATCATGAGGGACATTTAGATCAGGCATCACAAATACTGTGGGAATATTATATAATATTATTATATTATATTATTCTCCCTAGGTTGTTGTAACCACTCCTCTATTCTTTCCTAGATTTTCTCCATTAGTTACTCCTTTATTTTCTCCTTAATTTGTTTAGCTTTATCTCTCTACTTATTATATAAGTAGGTATTGTATCAGAACATTTATCAAATCAATGAGAATACAATTCTTCTCTCATAAATTCCACATGGTATCAGAGCTTTGGTGAAAATAAGCAATTCTGTTCTGGTTTTCCGGCGCTGTTGACTTGCAGTCTCTCAAGTTCTCTCCTCAGTGCTCCACCGTCGAGCATTAAGAGACAGGGCTTGGGGAGGCAGCAAGACACACAGCAGTGCCGGGAGACACATCTTCACGTCAGTTCGAAAAAAAAAAATCAGTTTGTCATCTCATCTTGGTTCTGCTCCAGATTCGGAACAGTCTCGAACTCGTCCAAGCGATCACTATACAGTGTCGTCTTTGACACTCGTCCTCAGGTGTCACTCCTCAAGCTCGTCCAAATATAAACGAACTCAGTCGTCGTCGTCCATTGAGTCAGTCATCATCAACCGTCCCTGTCATCCTCATCTAAGCGCTCCCTGGGTTCTCCGTATATCAGACCCAGCGTCAGCAGCTTCAGTCTGCCTCTGATCGGGTCTTCAACTCCCAACGTTTGTCGAGTCTCGCCACTGATCTCGTCATAGTGACTCCTAACTTTTTCCGGTGTGGCGGAAAAAGCAAAACAGCGATCAGAATTGGCGAGGCTGACCTTCAAAAATCAAAACACCAGAGAATCGACTTGCCTTTACTGGATTTCGCTCTACCTTCCTCGTTGTTGTCGCTGATCGAAGAGGGAGAAGAAGGAGAGGTTACCGTCGCAGATCAAAGGAGAAGGAGAAGATGAAGAAGGAGTGTCCATCTGTTCTCAACTGTCAGTCCGCGGTGCTGTGATGGATCTGACCTAACTGGTTGCTGTTATGTTATCTCCAAAAAAAAAAAAAAACACTGTAGCTTTGGTCAAAACGCTGCAGCTTTGACCAAGGGACCTATCTTTAAATGTTTGTGGCTGGACCAAACTGTCATTCTTCAAATTGGAAGACCGATCTGTCATTTATTAAATTGAGGGACCAAATTGTCATTTCAAAAATTCATGGGCCTTTGAGACTCAAAAAGGAGTACAAGTCTAGACAAAATAAATGGACCTCTGAGACTCAAGATGTACAAGCCTAATGATTTTGAATACTCAAGCAGTTATGGGACCTTCATCTTCTATCTTGTCGCAGCTGCTTCCCATTGATCATGTCGCAGCCGCTGCCCGTCGATCATGTCACAGTCGCTGCCCGTCGATCTTGTCGAAGCTGAGTACTCCTAAAGTTGTCGTGTATCTGCTGCCCGTTCATCTTGTCGCAGCAGTAACTCCCAACATCGTCGAGGCTCCAATAAGTTGCATAAGCAAGTTGGACATGATTCACATCCATGATCCAACTTGAGGGGGAGTGTGGGAATATTATATAATATTATTATATTATATTATTCTCCCTAGGTTGTTGTAACCACTCCTCTATTCTTTCCTAGATTTTCTCCATTAGTTACTCCTTTATTTTCTCCTTAATTTGTTTAGCTTTATCTCTCTACTTATTATATAAGTAGGTATTGTATCAGAACATTTATCAAATCAATGAGAATACAATTCTTCTCTCATAAATTCCACAAATACGAAAAAGGATCAAAAGCTAAAAAGGAGGTTTAGGTTTAGAAAATATGGTAGCCTAAAACATTAATTTCATATATAAATGACCGGGACATTTTCCTCAAGAGACTTATTTGTTTCAGGATGGATGGATGTGCTACTCACTGCTACTCAGGGGTCTGGAGATGTATTTCTCAGTGTTATGATTCTAAATTTTCTTACTTGCATAGTGCAATTATTCAAGATTCTGTATATTACAAAGCCCCATCTCAAGAATTTAATAATAGGAAACTTCATGATTTACAATCTCCATTCCTCCTCTTAGTGTCCATAAACATTTTACACATTCCAGGAAGAAGAATTTGGACTCTTGATCCTTTGAACGTCTACTGAGTTTCTTTCAAGTGATTCATTCTCCTGTTAGAGAAAAGTTTATTTTCTAGATAAATAAACCCATTTGGAAATCAAATGCTTTCTGAGGCAAGAGTCATTTATTCTTAGCCAAACGAAAGTTGGGCTCACGATTGAAGATTACAGAAACAGCACTTTTGTTGGAAGCTTTCAGTTTTCAATAGACAACAACGGTCCAAATATCAATATGTGTGTATGCATAATATAGTTTCAGAAAACCCACACCAGTTCACTAAAAATAAAATGCTGGCAGAATCAAATGAAATGCACAGACTACATGCTGCACATTCAAAGAAAGTGAACGTAGTTGGTTGACATAAAAAATAAACTAAAATGCGTGAAAATAAGGGGGTTGAAGATAATTGTGCTTACTGATTTCTCATCCTAATACACACAAATATCCAAAAGGACTGGAAGACTTACTTCTTTATATATACTTTTCTCTCTCTCTCTCTAAATATATATATAAAGATTAAGATGAGAACATTATTATGAAGAAGGGCTCTACCTGCAGAAGCTTTTATATGATTGCTTCTAACAGATATGAAATATGAAACATGAAGGTAAATATACCTGAATACAGCATGTGTACTACACGCATAGACTTCTCTTGCCCCCTCTTGATGTAATAAAGCTGCACCTTTGGAAATAGTCCCTATAACAACAACAAACAAAGAATAATTATCGTGTGGAATACAACTTAACGAGATTCATACCAAGAGTCAAAAAAAGCAAAAGTATAAACTCACCAGCAGTATCAATCATATCATCTACCATAACTGCTACTTTTCCTTTCACATCTCCTATCAAATTCATCACCTGCAAGATGAGATTCAACAATAATCAGGTGACAAAGGGAAGAGTGTCAAAATTAGAACCTTCATCGTGACTTTCAAAGAAAATAACAAATGGTAATTTCAGCCATCTCTTAGCAAAAGAAATTGCAGGGAGATCCACGACTCCTAAAACAAAAGCAAACAAGTCAAGGAATTCAAACAAAAGCAAATAATCAGGTGACATAAGGAAGAGTGTCAAAATTAGAACCTTCATCATGAATTTCAAAGAAAATAACAAATGGTAATTTCAGCCATCTCTCAGCAAAAGAAATTGCAGGGAGATCCATGACTCCTAAAACAAAAGCAAATAAGTCAAGGAATTCAAAAATTAAAGAAAAAATTTCTACCATTTATCTCATTACATCCTGACTAGTCATAAGTAACCAAAAGAGATTATCTAAGCATTATGCTTCAATTATGGCAACAATGCAATCGTTCAAAAAAATTCCTAATATCTCAAGAATTCTGCAGTTCATCTCACACAAAATGTCCTATTGTCTTCTAATTTATAATTCACACAAACTGAAGGTGTGAAAAAAGAAAAGGAAACAGAAAGAAGAGTACAAAAGGTATTCTAAATTATTCACATACATACAAAATAAAACAAGACACATAAACAGTGACAAAATAGTTATACTTTTTAAGTATATTAAATCAAAAATATACATTAAATATTGTTAGGAGAAAGAATGAAAGGAAATGCAAAGCATATGTGATAGGCACCCAAGTGGAGTGGGGGAAGACCCAAAAAAGGAATAGTTAGAGAGGTGAGAACCAATCCACTTAAGTACCTCATAGTCCATCACATGCTACTCAATGTGAGACTTAAATACTGCTACAATTTATGTTTAATACGAAATTTCCCCTTTAATACCTTTTGCTCAAAAGAAATGAAATGTCAGGGTTTACATATGTAGCAGCAATGACAGAATTCTACCTCTGCAACATTGTGTCCTTGACGCCTTTTATCCACAATAGCTAAAGGTGCATCAGATAATTTTTTTGCAAAAGCACGTGCTCTAGCAACACCACCAACATCTGGTGAGACAACTACCAAATCATCTGAGCAAATAGTCTTGCTGGCAAGATAATCAAGTATCACAGGCTGTTGTTGGCACAAAGAAATGTGTGGTTAGTCAGTCAATCAAATTTCTTTGAAAGTTTATGACAGATTAACTTCAGCTTAGTCTATTCTCTCTCTCTTTTTTTTTGTAAGTTTGGATGGCAGGCATATTGCCTGAGTTGGGGATTGAACCCCAAACCTAGAGCCACAAAGGTCACATCTTGTACCACCTGACCCAAAGGTCTTTGATAGCTTATCCATACACCAATTATTCAACAGTCGCAATAAAACCCTCACTATAAAATCTACGAAAAGATAGCAACAAACAACAGCAGAGAGGGGCAAGAGAACAAGTAGCAGCAAGAAAACCTAAAAAATTAGGGAAAAGGAGTAAAAGCCCTTAATGTCTAATTAATGAGTAAAACCAACTACCCTCTTGACACATCAGATATAGTGATTCACATAAATCAACCATGTGAAGAAACCAAGAAGCCACATAAAAAATTCTATGCAATATCAAATGCAAGAATGAAATATCCTCCAGAAGATACAGGCATATCTCACTGAAGGAAAATTAGGAAACATTTATGTGTGTGTGAGGCTGCTAGTTTGCCAAACCCACTTTTCGTTCTCAAAAACCAATTTCCTAGAAGTAACACTTTCACCATTTGCAAAACCCAACTTTAGGTTAATATTCCATTTTTCAAAAGTCACTTTTGAGTTACACAAATAAGCATTACCAAAACTGAGTTTTGCAAAAGTCAGGCTGAACCTTCAAAACAGTAGCCACACATATGCTATGATGTTGTACTAATTTATTTTTATTAGGCTTTCTTAGGCTGTTTCCTATTTTATTAAAAATCCTAAGCATGTATATTTATGATTGTGTGAATGTATGTCTACATTCAAGAGACCTTGTATGTTTTTTAGAGTTCATATTCTTCTGTATTCAGGAAATAAAGCAATCAGTATTTACCTGTCCATAAACATGGTCAACTGGAATATCAAAATAGCCCATAGACTGTCCAGAATGAAGGTCACAAGCAAGGACACGATTGGCACCTGCTTCAGTAATCAAATTGGCTACAAGCTTGGCAGCAATGGATTCACGTCCTTGAGTCTGAGAAAATAGTTAAGAAAGTGTTCAAACCAAACTGAAATTAAATATATGATATTTTCAGTAAATTTTTGTCAATATCAGTGTGAGCATGGCCTTTCCATAACTTTACACAGAAATGCCAATAAAATTCTATGAAAGTCTAGGGCTCATAGAACTTCTCGTTATACTTCAATTGCAAGGAGAAAATTACTATTGAATTGGTATACGTTTTAATATTGTCCCCCAAACAACAGAAAAGTACTTTGTCTAATACCAACAGAAATAGAAATATGAGAAGAATATGCACCAAGTTCAATTATAAATAGCAAATACATTATGAACATCTTAAAAAGGTTTATATAAGCATCCCAAATGCAGAGTTTCAACTAAATAAAAGCACTTGAGCCAGCTGTGTTGTAGAGGGAAGAAATATTTCACCAGGGAAACAGAGCAATGAAATTGAAACCCAAAATGTGATTGGGTCGACAAAAAGAGAGATCAAGAGAATCTTCCAATTTAACATTCAGCTATAAAAATACAATGGATGCGTTCAAATTTCTAAATGCACAATCTAACCTTCCTATCAGCCCTAGCATATCCAAAATATGGAATGACGGCAGTAATATTTTTAGCTGAAGCCCTTCTACAAGCATCAATCATTATAAGAAGCTCCATAAGATTCTCATTGGCAGGAGGACATGTGGGCTGCACAAGAAACACATCACATCCTCTGACGCTCTCTTGCAGCTGAACATATATCTCACCATCAGCAAAACGCTTTATTTTTATTTTTCCAAGCTCGAGGCCCATGTAGCAGGCAATTTCCTATTTATTACACAAGATTGCATTAGGCACTTTGCATACCAGATATTTTATCATATAGTACTTGCTAGAGTTCAAATGTATCAACCAAAACATGTTCACAAATGCAGTAAAATAAGTTAACGGTTCCATGTGAATGGTCTTATTAGAAGATCATTAGAGTTCTTTAACGAGTACTAATTAATCATTCCACGCGTTGGCATAAATTTATTGGGAGCACTTATGATGCGTCTACTAGTTAATTGTAAATTACATAAATTTGAGTTTAGACAGCTCTATGGCACTTAAATCTTATTAAGCTATTTATCCAAATGGGCAAAGTCGAGACATTTTCAATTTTAAAAAAAAAAAATGCTCGACAGGGTTGCATATCATGTCGTGTGAGTAGAGGCAAACCAAAGAAAGTGAAGGGAAAATAGGCTGAACATCATACTGACCTGCGCAAGAGCTGGATTTGCCGTGCCTGAAAAAATTCGGAGTCGAGTATCATTTCCGAAAACTAAATCCTGAGCACGAGCATTTGGTGTTAAGAAACTGGGAATTGAATTTCCACCATTGAGTGTTACATCATTTGGCCTCCCATTATCAAACTTCAACGGCTCCACTAAATTACACCTCTGAGAAATTAACCAAAATAACATAAGACAATCAAAGCTACATGGGAATGAAGAAAACAATATGATAAAATAGAAAGCATCATGAAGGATGACTTACGATTCTGCTTCGTAGTGAGATATTAGGGCAACGATCAGTAGGAGCAAAATGTTTATGGATGAGAAAAGAACGGGAAGTGAAGGATGAAGAAAAAGCTGATTGAATAAGTGAAGTAGACATTGAAGGTGAGGGTTTCTGGGGTTTATCCCTTAGAGAGGCGAAACTTCAGTTATTGCACCAAAAGAGTGTTTTTTCTGTTATAGCCCACTCGTCCGCCAATATTGAACCCCTCAGCTGAGGGAGGGGAAGAAAGCTGAGATACAGAGCAAAAGAGGGAGAGATTAATAGGGAGGAATCAGAGGAAGCAAGAAATGAACTTACTGGGAAGAGAAGACAGAGATGAGAATGGTCAGCAACCTGCAAAAAAAATCTCTCGATCGAGAGAGAGGACCGGGAAGCACTGATACCTGAGAAAGAGGCCGGTGTGAATGGAGATGAGAATGAGCGTCCGGTTTGCTTGTTCACCGAAAAACGCAGCGTTTTATTAAACGCAGAGATTTCCCCCCAATTGGGCCCGTTTGGGATAGCTTTGATAGAAGTAGCTTTTTTTTTCTGATGGACTTTTCTTAATGGACTTAATTTTCTGATGGACTTTTTTTAATGTGATTTGTGTTTGGGATAGCAGTGACAGAAGTGACTTTTGTTTCTAATGGGCACTTGTTTGGCATAGCTTTTAAAAAGATAGATGAGATGGAAAATGACAGAAAATGGCATGAATCAAATTCATATATAATATATATATGTTGTACAAAATGTGATAATTTGGGATAAAAAAATAAAAATGAAAATAAATAGGGGTAAGCCGATACAATGAACAGACCATCATCAAACACCAGGAAGCAAGAACATGGATTATTTCACAAACAAAATATAACAAATCAACAAACTGAACAACATGAATGAAGAATGTAACCAATCACCATTCAGAGCTCTCTTATAAATTCGAAATATTTATGAAAAGCATATTAAATCAGAAATTAAATCTGAATGCCTAACGAAGAATGTGAATGCAGATAACAGAGGATAAGAATGAATTCGAAAATTCCCATACAGTACACAATAAACCAGATAACAGAGGATATGAAATCGAAACAAAATCAACATATGAGAAAGGAAACAAAATGAAGAACAAATTAAGAAAGGAAACAAACCGGAGAAGGACGAATAGATCGGTGAATGACGATGAGATCCGGCGAAGAGGAGATCCTAAAGAACAGCTCCTGAATCCTAGAATTGAAGGGCGCAAAGGAAGAAAAGAACAAATATAATGGAGAACACAGATTCGCAGACAATAATTGCAGAGGAGGTAGCTCGCCGATGGTAGGTAGGGGAGTTTAATGGCGAGATGGAGATAAGAGGCACAAGTTCGGATGGTAGGTCGGGGGATTTCAAAATATAGCACAAAAGAAACAGCTGAAATTTAAGATGAGTACAGGAGGGAGTAATTGCAGAGGAGATAAGAGAGAAGATGAGAAGCAAATGAAATTCAAAATGGAGCACAGGCAGGCGACGCATTGAAGATGAGAGGATGGGGAGAGAGAACGCGTGTTGAAGAGATGAGAGGAGGGAGAGAGAAGGCGGATGCTTTTTCTTTTGGGGGCAAAACTGTCAACAAAAAATGGGCTGGCTTTTAATGGGATAATAAGCCAGCAAATGTGGCTTCATCAAAAAACCTACTTCAAATCTTGAAGCCCATTAACCTTCAAAGCTATACCAAACAACAATATTTCTTGCTTCTTCTTTTAATGGACTTTTAATGAGCTTATTTTAGCTTTCAAAGCTATGCCAAACAGGCCCTTAAACAATAAAAAAAGGTCCCTTTTAGTCCTTTTAGTCATTTTTTGTGGGCATTTTAATCCCTCACAAATTCCCAAAAAGTCCTTTTTAGTCCCTAAAAAGGACCAAAATGACATTTTTTTTACTCAGGGACAAAAATGGGTAGCGCGTGTTTTTTTAGGGACCAAAAATAGTATTTACTCTAAATATTATTACAATTTGATCCAAAAGTATTTAAATGAATTTTGAACAGTTAAAATTTGATTTAAACACTCAACAGTTCAGAACTGTACTATATTGTTTAGTTCGAGGTTTTTCAAAGGATAGTGAACGTGTTTAGTTGGGAAAAATTGGAGGGAGGGTGGGGGGAGAAATTTTGTTTTTTGGGTGCTTCCCTCCCCTCCTCCTTTGCCACTCCAAATTCTTGGTTTTTTCAAGGGTGAGAAATATTATGTCTTATTTTGATTAAAATGCACATGCTAATTTTTCATTATCCTAAGTTTACCCATATGATTGTTGTTAGAATCGACTAACACCTAAGAAGGGGTGAATTGGATGTAAGATAAAAACTTAAGAACTTTGAAAAACTTTGCGCATCTTAGAGAAATTAATAAGTATGAAAGCAATGGATTGTAAATCCACAGACTATTCAAATCATATATGCTGGAAATATAAAAGCTTAAGGAAGAGAATATGTAAACTATGATTTATCTTGGTTCGATCCAATCATCAATGACCTACATCTAATCCTCAAGCTCCATCGTTTAATCCAGGCATAATATAAGCCTTTACAATCTCTCAAGTTTGACGGGTAATTGAGAATCTTAACAACCTCAAGCTTAATCTCGCCCATGAGAATCACTCCCCCTTATAATTTGTAAAATCCCAATATTTTTCCCATTCAAGATCCCAATCTTGAATTGCTCTCAAGATGATAAAGTGATTACAATGAAAGCATCATTCTCTCTATATGAAGTAGATAATGATTAATACTGAAGTACAATATGAAGTATGATTATAGAGCTTTGGCTAAGATTCAGAGTTTCGTGATTTTGGCATTTCGACAATGTTTGCATGGGGTCTTTACTTTCTGTTTTGAATGATCTTTTCTTTATAGTTGTTGGAGAGTATTTGGCCGTTGAGCTTTTTCGTCTTCTCATTGAGAATATGACTGTTAGATTTCCATTAAAGTAACCGTTGAAGTTTCAAACACAAAGCAACTTTTTGTTGATCTTGAGCTTAATCCATGTTTAAGCACTTGAAACTTATACATAAGTGTGATTAGTAATGTTTAGAAGTAGTAGGAAGTATTATAACAACATTATATCACACTTAGAATGAGTATCAAAATCTTCACGATGTTATTTCAAACAGCTAATGTCAATATCACTAGAGTGACATTTTATCACTCAACTGATGTTCTAAATCAGAGAGGTACCACTTGTTAACTAGCTAAAGAAGTTTAGAAGAAACCATATGCAATGTTGAGTTTCTGTCTAGTAACTCTTTAGTGGGACACTATGTAACTTGAGTGGTCTTTAGGTCACTTGAGTGGCTTTCTCATTTTTAAAGCGTAACCTGATCACCGGTTGGTAACTAAAGAGTGATCACATTTTTTTGCAAGTATCACTCGAGTGACATTGATGAACTCGAGTGATTTTTCAGTATTAAAAGTTTTGCCTAGTGTTATCTCTTTCTAGTTACTAAATGACAACTTGAAGAATTTCAGACATCACTCAAGTGCCTGATCACATTTTCTCTTCAAGTGTAGCGACTTACCATCAGGTACCTTGCAACTCTTTTGGCATCACTTGAGTACCAAAGATATCACTCGAATGCTTGAGTGAATTTTTCTTAAAAGCTAGGCAGTTACCATGTACCTTGCAAATTCTCTTTTATCACTCGAGTAGCACAACTATAACTCGAGGGCACAACAATCTCACTATTTGGTACCTTGATAATGATGTTTAACATTTTATATCATCACTCGAGTGGCACATTCTTCACACGAGTGGCCTTTTCCTTTTCAAAACACATTTAGTTTGACACAGAGGTCAACTTCCAGTAGGCATAACTCTTATACTGTAACTTTAAATTTGGAAAATGACATATCTACAGAAATCTCTTTAAGTCAATTTTCATTGCAACTAGAATCGATCCAAATTACATTGTATTCCAAAAGTTACGATCCAATTTGTAATGTCTGGTCTAGAACACAGTGTGGATTTCAAGCACCAACTTTCAAAGTTAATATCTCTTTCTTTTGAAAATATTTTATCATGAAATTTATGTCCAAAAACTTCATTTTGAGTCTAGTTTCATATGAAACAAGTTTCACCTCAATCGGATGTGTGGTTAGAGAGATATGACCAAATTACTGAGCCTATGTTATGTTGAACGAAAATAAAGCTGAACAGAGTATGCTAAAATATGATCATCACTCGAGTGGAGCTTCTTTTACTCGAGTGAAACATGTAGAAATAACTTCTTGAGGTGCAACTCCAGTGATAATGAAGCATAACATGAGTGAAGTTGATATAGCTTCCATTTAAGGCATTTTAACTTCGAATTGAGCCATTCAAACTTCCAATTTAGCATAACAACCTCCAATACCAAATCTAAAAACTTGAAACTTGATATTCTTATTATATTTTGCAATTTCTTCTTTTTTTTAATCTTCCATCTTCTTGTTATTGATTATTCTCCATAGTCCTTTTGATAACTCCTTGCTTTCTTACTAATGTCTTCAATGTTAGTTACATCGAATCACCTAAGGGGGGTGAATTGGGTGAATTATCAAAATTAAAACAATCTTAACCAATAATTAAATCAGGAAGGAAAGGTCAGAAAGATATCACAGAAGTGTGCTCGAAGATTTATACTGGTTCGGCCTTAATCTCTTGACCTACATCCAGTCCTCATAGCGTCTCTAAGATTTCCACTATCTTTCAACAATTACACAAACTTAGAGTAATCCTCACTAGGGCTCACTCCCCCTTTACAACTGTAATTCGACAACCACACTTAAGGTCACACTACCTTGAGATTTTACAAAAATCAATTGAATGATAAGAACTCTCTTATAGAGTAGTTATTTGATCACTGAAGAATTGAATATCAAAAGATATCTCTAAAAATATTAATGAGCAATAACTGATATCATAGTTGGTTGGTAGCTTCGAATTGAATGCCCTTCATATTTATAGTTGAACTTCATTAAAGGTCATTGGTGAAGCTTCAAACTCTCCATGAGACTCAGAAGCTTTCTGTTAGACATAAACCATAGCCGTTGGAAGATTTGAGGATATGTCGCTTTCGTATCGCCGTTGATAATCTTTATACGACATGCCCTTGATCTTTGAATTTGACTAAGGAAGAGTCATTGTCACTTTCACCGGAATGGGTGTCTAAGACCATGATCATTTGACCTGCTTTGAATTGCATTCCATGTGTGTGCTCTGTTTTTAGCTACGCATTTAATGCTCTGACACAATCTTTGTTTTTTGAAGATTTGCACATAATCCTTTAGCTATTCATCTAAAACTTACTAACAAATATGTTTAGAAACATTGAGAACAATAATGAGTAGTAATTAGATGTTATGGAATGATAACCAAAGAATTTGAATTTACGAAGACAAAGTTTTGTAAGAACTGTAAGATCATTACTCGAGTATCAACTTGGCTTATTCAAGTACCATACCCAAGTAACACACTATTATACTTGAGTAACCTTCAAGTGTTTACACAGTAAGTTTGTAAGAGATACACAAAGAAGGTTCAACAAATGAGCTTACTCGAGTAGTATACTCGAGTATAGCCTCTGCATACTCGAGTAACAACGTGAAATAACTCAGAGTATTGTGAACAAATCGAACTTACTTGGGTAACCATATTCTCCGCTCGAGTAATGTACTCGAGTAACAACCAGAAAGGCAAAAGATTTACTTAACAAAACATACGTACTCGAGTACAATATTTCCTTACTCAAGTATTGTGCTCGAGTAAGACGGATCCATACTTGAGTAACAATGAAAAACAAATTGAGCATCGTGATCAATATACGTACTCGAGTAATCACTTACTTACTCGAGTAAGTATCATGCTCAAGTAACGTTCAGAAGACTCAGGCGTTTTGAAGATTAAGCTTTAATACTCGAATAACAATTCCAAATCCTCATATCACACTGAATTAAATCCTTTTTTCCTTTTTACAAGTTTGTTATCATCAAAACAAAAATTTGAGAACTAACATTCTCCCCCTTTTTGATGATGACAACACTTGTCAATTTTTGAAATAATTTTGAAAAATATTTGAGATCACCAAGGAAGAATATGTTATGCAATGAAACATTATAAAATATAATAGGCATAGAATTGCATAGATAACCACTTGAACTGATAATCAACAGTTAGTATACATAGAAATATCATAACAAAGTTTAGATACAAATACAAGATATGAGAACATAAAATAAAACATAAGAAGCAGATATCAGTCCAGTCATGTAGTCTCAGATCTCTCCCCCTTTGTCATCAGGAAAAAATGAGGGAAAAGTGATATCCGAAGGAGGAGCTGGAGGAGGAGAAGGATGACGAGGTGATGGTGTAGCAATGGAGGAAGAAGTGGAGGATGAGTTAGAGTGTGGAGTCAAGGTAGGGTCAGCGAAGGTAGAAGGCAAAATGGGAGTATGTGAGGGAGGTACAAAAGGGGTAGTAGACTCGGGAATGGTGGTGCGTATAATAAGCAAGGCTAAGAGATAGGAGTAGACTCAGGTTCTAGAGTGGAACTAGAAGGTGCAAAAGGAGATAGATAAGGATTAGAAAAATTGACTCCAATGGAATGCAAGGCTGCCTCAAACTGGAGAATCTTCTTGTTCTGCTTAGACTACTGATCAAATAGGGTCTTGAAATTGTCATTCATCTCAATAACCAAATGAGTCAGCTTGGCTTCCAAAGTCTTAATCAAGGAAATATTGGCCTGAGCCAAAGCTACCAATTTATCTTCAACTGATGCCTAAAAAGCACTGTTGGATTGAATCAATGGTGTGATAGTATCCTAAATAGACTCATTAATAGAGGCACCAAGGAATGAAGGAGCAAGAGAAGAGGCAGCAAGTGATTCAGCCTGAGATGATTGAGCCTCGTCTACTTTAGAATGAGATCCTCATCCTAATCAAATGGTTCTGTCCAAATCTCAGGGGCTTCACTGGTTTCTCCTCTGGTATAAGGAACCAAAATATTATTCAGAGCCAAAATATGAGAGACTAGGTTAGGAAAAGGAATGGTTGATCTATCAGTTAAATTAAAACGAAACTGTCGCATCTCAGCTATAATCCGCTTTCCTAAATCTCGGGGCTCTTAAGAGATTATGGAAGCAAAAAGAGGATAGTCTCGTTTGATGAAATGAGTGAAGCTCTGACATTTTTGAACCATATTCCGACTATAGATATACCAGATAACACAGAATTTGTCATTCTTATCAACATGTTTGAACTTTAGAGGACCCATTTCTTCTCCAGGTCTCAAAACACTGAAAATCTCTTGACCAAACAATTTCTTAGAAGGTTGAATAAAAATGTCCACAACTCCTAGAATAGTATTAAGATCCTTAACAATACTTTTAATGATATGTCCCCTAATAGATGTCTCAAGGATATCTTCTACAACATTATCATTCTCTTCTTTCTCATCAGATATCCTCATATTAAAATAGAAAATCTTGACAACCTTAGGACAATAGGGAGTTCTCAGACACAAAAGGGGTTCATATTGCTTGAGCCAGGGTGATAAATCCACATTACGCTCAATCCTCAAAGTCATTAAATGAATATAAAAAGTTGGACAAAAAGGATGATCACCATAGTGGAAATCAAAACTAGCCTAGATAGGAATAACAAGCGGAGTAGTAATGAAACCTAGTGGAGGAACCGATGGTTAAAGAGCCTTAAGTAACTGAGAAGCAAATGGACCAGCGGAACTAGATACACCTAGTTTAGCCTGACTAATCGTGGCTTGAGAAGGCTCAGACTATCTCTGTTGAAAGTGGAGTTGAATCACCAAGAGGGGGGGGTGAATTGGGGATTCTAAAACGTTTTTTGAGATACTCTATTTTTGGATAATGAAAACAGGGATAAATAGAGGATAAGGAAGAGACGCAAGACACAAAGGATTTATACTGGTTCGGTCCAATCTCTTGACCTACGTCCAGTCCCCAGACTCTCTAGGATTTTCACTATCACAATTGATTACACACTCTGTAACTCAAGAGTAATTCTCTCACTAGAACTTACTCCCCCTTACAAGTTGCAATCAATATCCCAATCTTCAAGTCCCCTGACTTGAGATTCTTACAATGAATGATTTACAATAAATGAACTCTCTCTAAGAGTGGATAAGAATAAACACTGAAGTACAATGTATCAAAAGATACTTTACACAAGAAAACTCAAAGAGTAGTTGGAAACTTGAATGATTTTCGTTTTCTGCAGATTGGTTGTTGAGAGGAATTGAATGCTTCTCTATTTATACCAAGAGAACATTAAATGACCGTTGTAATCCTCAATGTGACCGTTGAGAACATTGAGAGTGGATTTGCTGAAGGTTTGGTCTTCTTCTCTCTCTACTCTTTGGTTAATCTAGCTGCACAGAAGGTTAGGCTTGACTTCTTGACTTTTAATCCGTTGGAAGAGCAGCTACTGGATGTGGAAAGGAAACATTAATCCCTTTGCAACATGTGGAGAATGATTGTCCAAAATGATGCAAGTTTTCTGGACTTTGCATTTAATGTGCTGACATCACTTTTTGCTTTTGTCTAAATCTTCATTTAATATACTCTAATCCATCTGAAACTCATTAACAAACTCATAAAACATAGCTAGGAATAGTAATGAGTGATGACAAGAAGTATTAAGATCAAACGGGAAGATTTCACAAATTCGAGTAACTTGATTTTCAAACTTAGCGACACAAACTCGAGTTTGTTTATCCAAACTGGAGTTTGTCAATAAGATCAAGATCATTCTTAGTTTCTTTTTCCAGTGGAGAAGGAGATTTTGAGATGATTTAGGATTCCTTAAAATGAATCAATTCAGGTTCATCATCTATAGGTTTGGCGGAAGAATCAGATTCAGAAACCACAACATGCACAGGCTCTTCAACAACACAAATGCGTTTGTTATATACTCTATAAGCTTTACTTCTATTGGAGTAGCCCGAGAATATACCTTCATCTGACTTAGGATTAAACTTTCTAAGTTTTTTATTTACCATTGTTATGGATGAAGAATTTGCATCCAAATATATGTAGGTGAGAAGAATAGGCTTCCTTCCATTTTATAGCTCGTAAGGAGTCTTGTCAAGGTTTTTGCGGATATAGGCTCTATTTGAAATGTAGCATGCAGTACTCATAGCGTCTGCGTAAAATACAACATAGCCCTTGCCACCTCAGTGAGGACTCTGTTCTTTCTCTCTCCACTACTCCATTTTGTTGAGGAGTTTTTGGAGTTGAGAAGTTATGATTGATTCTATTGGCATCGCAGTATTCCCCGAAGGCTTCATTTTCAAATTCTCCTCCGTAGTCTGTTCTTATTCCTGAAATGCACATACCCTTCTCATTTTTCACTTTCTTGGCAAATACAATAAATTGTTCATAAGTTTTATCTTTTGATGAAAGAAAGATTGTCCAAGAAAATCTAGAGAAGTCATTGACTATAACCATGGTATACAAATTGTCACCAAGGCTTTTAACCCTTGCTAGTTCAACTAAGTCCATATGGAGAAGTTGGAGTGGTTGATCAGTCATGACTTCGTTCTTTGACTTAAAAGAGGATTTAGTCCGTTTACCCTTTTGACAAGTATCACAAATCAAATCATTTTTAAATGTAAGTGTGGGTAAACCAAGAACTGATTCCTTTTTGAGCAACTTGTCCAATTGGTACATATTTCCATGTGCTAATTGTTTATGCCATAGCCAACTGTCATCCGTGTTGCTAACAAAACACTTTTTTGAATTACTACAAGGCATGTTCATGGTATAAAATTACCTTCTCTTGATGCTTTGAAAAGATTGTTTAGCTGATCTTTATTTATTTGGAGATCCTTTTTGTTGGCAATGAGACACTCTTCTGAATAAAAAATGATCCAGTTGTTTTTGTCTGCACTTTGGCTGACACTTAGGAGGTTGTGATAGAGTCCTTCTACGTAATATACATCTTTGATTTGAGGTCCATCATTTTTACCAATGCTAGCTATCTTTTTGGACTGGTTCCTCCAAATGTCACTTTGCCGCCATCCTTTGGTCTCATTGCAACAAATTTGGATTGATCTCACTGTAAGTCCTGGCTTTCACCAAAGAGGGGGGTGAATTTGGTGTCCGATAAAACTTTGAAAATATTTTCGCAACTTACTAAAAATAGTTTGTATGACAGTAAGGATTTATAAAACAATAAACAGACATACAAATATATATGCTGGGAATATAAGAGATAAGGGAAGAGAATATGCAAACAGAGATTTATACTGGTTCGGCCAATCCTTGACCTACGTCCAGTCCCCAAGCTCCACTTGAGATTTTCAATCTACTATCCTCTTGTTTGAACCAGGCACAAGAGAAGCCTTTACAAACCACAAGTTCACACAGGCACTTGTGAAGCCAAATCTCAACCGAGATACTCCCCCTTACACACTGTAAGAATACAATCGATTCCCACTCAAGATCACCCAATCTTGAGCAACTCTAAGATAAAATAATAAGGTGTTTACAATGAATCTTCTCTCTCTCAGAAGTGAATGAATAAACACTGAAGCTCAATACAAATCATTTCACTCTCTATGATGAACTATATGAACATTGAGAAACAGAGAGGTGTATGTGTATATCAGAGTATTGGCATTTTGAAGATGTAAGCTCGTGTCTCTCACCTCTTCTATCTTGAATGCTTCTGCTTTTATAGTTGATGAAGAGTATTTGACCGTTTGAAAAATTCTTCCTATTTAGCATATGACCGTTGGAATAAATATAGCCGTTGAAATATTACCGTTGGGATATTCAAGTCGTAGCATTTGAAGCCGATGAACAGATTGAGCATTTTAATTCATTGAAGAACATTACAGTTGAGTATTCAACTTCGTTTCTTCAAGTTCCACGTCTTCTCTGCCATTTGTGAATGTCTGCAGCAAACTTCATCAAACTATTCAATTTCAAAACTGTTTCTGACAGATTTTGGCTTCTGTCGAGTTTGATGTCAATTCTTCATATAATCATCTGAAACTCATTAGCAAACTGATTAAAAGCAAGTAGGAATAGCAACGAGTAATGATATGTAGAAATGAAATCGCACACGATGATTCAGGATTTACGAAGACGGTGATTTTGAAAGCAGAGGGATCTTGCTCAAGCAAGAATCCATGCTTGCTCGGGCAAGCTTCTTTTGAACAGGTTAAAAGATGACAATCATCGTTGATGCTCAAGCAAGGTTTTTCGTCTGCTCGAGCATGGTGCTCGAGCAAGCCTATCACTCTGCTCGGGCATGACTCTTCAATGTGCAAATCTTTGCTTTTGTCTCGATGGTGCTCGGGCATGCCAAATGCTCTGCTCGAGCATGATTGTTCAATTTGCACTTCTTCGCTCTGAGTTCGATGATGCTCGGGCATTACAAATACCTTGCTCGAGTAGGCTCCATTCGAGTGTCAGGCTACTGCCTACCTTGATCTTGTGCAAATATCAAACTTCATTGACTTTCAAAACGTAATAGTATTGGTAGTACAAGAGTCAATTTTCAGTGAGCTTCAAGTCTTCGATGTAGCTTCAATTTTGGAAAACCATTCTTGCTCATAAATCTCTTCAAGTCTTCTTTCCAATGCAAGAAGAGTCAGCTCCAAACTGATTGTATTTCGTCCATTATCATCAGATGAATGGAGGTTGTTTTTTACCAACGTTTTTCAACATTCTGAACCGACTGTCCACTTTCAAGGACCATATCTCCCTGGTATGAACTCCGTTTTGGTTGGTTAAACTCTTAATGACAATCCCTTTGAGTCTACTTTCATATGCCACCGATTTCAGCTCAATTGGATTTGTAATGTTTGAGATATACTCAAATTACCGAAGCTTGGTCTGCTGTGTGACGTTGATTTCTTTGTCATCTTCTAAAATTCATAACTCTCTCATCTGACCTCCTTTGGGCTTTAATCTTATGTCATAATGACGCATTCGAAGTCTAGTTTCCAAAAAAATTGGTTTCACCTCAATCAGACTTATGGTTTGAGAGATATCTTTAAAATACCAGAGGTCGCCTGAAACAGAGGTGAACAGAGTAGCTGAAAATCGTTGTTGCTCGAGCACCAGGTTTGCTTCTGCTTGAGCAAGCCATTTTTCATGCTCGAGCAAGGACATTTTTTTGGTCGAGCATGAGCGGATTGTTGCGCGAATAGGAGCTGGAAGTGTACCTTGCTCGAGCATGAAATTGGTGTGCTCGAGCATGACTTCTTGAATGCAATTGTAGCTTATTTTAACCCCGATTTGAGTCATTCCAACTTCCATTTGATCGTGGAGACTTCTAGAATCAATCTAAAAACTTGTATAATGATTTTCTTATTCCATTTAACAATTTCTTCTTTCTTTCTTCTTCTCTTGATCATTCTCCATAATTTAACTCTTTCTTTCTTCTTCAATATTTCCTCTTCTTCTTGATTATTCCCAAAATACTATGATAACTTCTTGCTTCCTTGATACTTTCTTTAATTTCTTCTTTTTGTAATCTTTTATCTCCTTCTTGATTAATCTCTATAATTCTTCTTGAACTAATCTACATTAAATACATAGTAGTTAGTCAATGTAGGAGATAAATATATTATACAATCTTTTTGCTCTTAATAATGACATCTATATAAGACATCATCAAAACTAATCATATCTAACATTCTCCCCCTTTTTGATGATGACAAATACTCAAAGAAAAATATGTATGAATATGAAAATATATTAGGCCCAACATATTTTTCTTCCCATTCTCTCCCCCTTATTTGTCATTAGCAAAAAGATTGAAGTAAAGAAGAAATACATGTGGAGAGGCAAATATGAAAACAAGTTAGAAATGACTTGTCTCTCCTTAACCATATGTCAAGAAAACAATTTTCTCTCCCCATTTTTTTGAAAGCCTTTTGATATTGAATGTGAAGCAATTTGGAATGTTTTTATGAAAACAAATTTGAGAGATTTTGGAGAGATTTTTTTAAAAAAAAAAAAAAATCGTTCATAATCAAATCATGTAGATACCATACATGTGCAAAATATTCATTGAATATAAAAGGATAGAGATTAGAAATGCTCATGTAGGTTCTGCAAATTGATGAATGAGCGATGAAGTCCATTTGCTTTCTTTCTTTTTGTGTGAGATCCGTGATGTGCTCTGAATAGCCTTTGAGATGTGGAATGAGACTAAAGTACTGACTTCTTGAGTTGTATCTCATATGAATGAATATGATCAGTGCTCAGCTTCCATCTTTTGTCATTTCTTCATGGAACTCTTCTATAAAGTATATCTCAACTTCAATGATGGAACGTGTAAGCATTATTTCTCAATTTGATAGTTTCTCCTTGTAGTGCATCAAGGAATATCAGCGTACAGAATGAGATCTCTAGCTACAAATTGAAAATTTTCTTTCCAAAAGAGATTTCTCAATGCAACCAGATATCAAAGTATCCTTTTCTATATGTTATTTTCAAATTAAGGGAATGAAAGGAGAATATAAGATATTTTCAAAAATGAAATTAATTCATCATCAAAACTAATAAAACATAGTGAATGCAAATGAGCAAATCTAAAAAGAGTTTTCTTCAAATAAAGAGATGAGCTTTTAACATATAAAAACACATATGAATGTAAAATCCCCCTTAATGAATGCATGACTAAAAATATGAAACTCCCTTTAATGATACCAAATAATAATATGACACCAAAATGTTGAGGTTTGGAATTATCCTTGCTCCAAAGGACACAACATGGTATCTCAGAATTAAGAACTTTCAAGTTCATTTGGGTGGGCTTGAATTTGGTATTTAAGAAATCACTTATACTTTTATGATGATAAAAATGTTTAAAGCATAAGGATCATTTTAAAAATGAGTTTGCTCAGGCTAAATTTCATAAAATAAGATGGAGTGAATCAAGTTAGCCTAGCATGATTATGATATATGCATATTACAATACCTTACTCAAGTAATATTGTAATTACTTGAGTCATAATCATCTGTAATCCATAGATGCATCACTGGCTAGCCATTATCTAATGATGTGACCAATATTGAGGCTCTCCCAGATTAGATGCATAAGGATGAGTTTTCCTCCGAGAATTACTCCATTAGATGATTACTCGAGTGGTTACTCATGTGATGTCATGACTCTATAGTCATCACTTGTAGTTCACACGGGAGGATCTTACAAGCTTATCTTCCTCCGTTTATCCCTATTTCCCAATGCAAGAACAGAAGATTCTGCAAAAAAGTATATGCTTTTTGGTACCCGATGTTTCTTGGGTCCACACAAGATTAGACATGACAACTCTTATGCTCTTATATAATTTACCCATATCATATTTGAGCAAAGAGAAGAGCAATCAGAGATCAAATCCCAATCAAATAAATTCAAAACAATGAATTATAAAGGGTAACAACTAAATGATACCCAGAATGTTATTTCTCAATGACAATTATAATTACGCTTTAAGTAGAAAAGATGTCATTGATAAAATGTATGTAAGTTTGATCAAAGAACATATAAAATCTTATCCCTAAAGATAAACATTTATCAACTCACAGTTCATGAATGATATCAGATTTTTCAAGAATGATAATGAAATATATGAATAATCAAGGCAAGAATTTGAACACACGACTATAGTTACTCAAAAATGGTGAAGACATAATTGATGTATTTGAGTAACAAAATAACTACTAGGATTCATGAATAATGAAGCACATACTGATCATTAGTCCAAATGACTAGATTTCCAAAATAACATCCTAGTAAGTTATTCCACTAATAGTTAATGCATCAACATTCAGTGCATTAATGAACATTCATAAAGTTTGGAATAACATGGCCAACCTAGAATTTAATTTATGCAGCAGGCATAACACTCACAAATTGAATTCTTTTATAAGAGATAAACTTGAAACTCATAGATGATTAACTTATTAGACACGAGATCCAACAAGTTAGAGAATAAAGAATGAGGAGTTCAAGCAACATATTAAATACCAAAGATCAATATGTGAATGATAGGGAAAATTCTACCAAACAGATTTGAAGCATATCAAACATTCAGTATACAATCATATTAATTTCCAATTTTGAAACATCATTTGAATGCAGTATGAATATTTTTCAAAAACACTTGTATGCATTTTTTTTTTTTTGTAAAAACATAAACTCAGAAAATTATGCACATATTCTCTTACAATCCATCTAGCAATCTGAAAAATATTTTGAAAACCATAAATGATTGATTGCTAATGGAATACAATGATAGACAAGTATTTATTACCCATATATGAATTCCATATAAGCACAGTGGAGGCTAAGATTAGATATCACCATAATTCCTCTTGTCCTTGTAATAGCTTGCTTGGTTAAGATAGTTTGATGTAGATGTCTCCTTGTTCACCATCAACAACAAGCATAGCTTCTTTAGCTTCCTCAAGAGTCGAGTTATTTCTCTATGTAGTTTCTCTCTTGAGAAGCTTTCTTTGATCCTACAATACCGTATAAATCTTTTTCTTCCAAGGTATCCAACATTACTTGGATCCAATCATTGTTAGCTTGTAGGAATCATAATAGAATTCATGTGCTCTTAAGAATATAATCAATTCAGAACAACAAAGCATAGTGAATTAATCATGACTTTATGCATAAAAGAATTACTTTCTTTTCAAATCATTATAAATGCATAAAGAGTTAAGCTATTGAACATTGCAATCCCTTTATAAATTTACTAAGTAGATTTTTAAGAGATGTGAGAACTCAATTTCAAAATAGTTTGCAATGCTCATTCATAAGGTTACAAAATATAAAACCTCAATGAATACTTCAGATGATAACTTAGGAGGTTTTACCATTGTATACCTTTACCTTAGGCACTTGGAGGATTGACTTTGCTTACCCACTGATTCTTCATATATTTTCTTGTGGTTGTCGGCAAAGCTTTCTCAAAGAATATAGACTTCAATAGTCTTCTGTTTCTTCTCTTCATGTTCTCCTCAAGATAATTGAGTTGTACTCTATGGTAGTCTGTTCTTGAGGTAGAACATACTCCTCTTGCTTGTATCCATTGCTTCTTTTGATGTTTAGACCTTGTAGTTCTAGCAACGGGTGCACTAAGAGTTCTCCTGTTTAATGTGAGTCTCCTTTTAGGCTCATGAGAAAATCTTGGATTTTTCTTCATCTTCTATGTACCCTTATGTCCATTGTTTTTCAAATCATTCTGCACACATAAAGCACTAAATGGACATTTTGGTACCCACTTATA
The DNA here is from genome assembly GCA_025563575.1 of Acacia pycnantha. Classification (NCBI taxonomy): domain Eukaryota; kingdom Viridiplantae; phylum Streptophyta; class Magnoliopsida; order Fabales; family Fabaceae; genus Acacia; species Acacia pycnantha. Next base: position 832,501 of record JAMWYP010000107.1, on the reverse strand, counting down.
CTTGGGTCCTTGATTGTTAGTAATGGACCTTACTTGTCCTTTAGGAACCCAAACAAATTTATTTCTCATGTTAGAAATTCTTCTAATATAGCATGTATGAGAAATATGTCCAGTTTTACCACAATAATTGCAAATAATAGAATGATGCGTATTATGAGCAATCTTGCAAGAATTGTACTGGTCAAGGGGATGCAATATCAAATGACCCATATTTGTAAATACTTTCTTCCCACAAGATTTTCCAACATGATTTTCGAAAACATTTTTGCTTTTTAAATTAGAATCAATAATCGGTTGAAAGACAATTTTTTGCCAATGTTCAAAATCATTTTTCTTAACTACACAAGAAGAATTGGAATTGTTTACCATATGTGCATCTTGAGCTCCAGATAATGATTCACCATAATCGTGCATAATGAGCTCCTGTGAATCGTCTTCCTCTTGTTCTGTGTTGACTAGAGCGTGGAAGCATTTTTTGATTTCACCTTCTTCATTCTCAACTTACGTTTGTTCATCAATCGTGGATATGCACTTTATAATTCTAGATGAACTGTCAACACATTCAACTTCAACACACTTGTTAGAAGTATAAATAGAATCAAGAGTATCCCAAATATCTTTAGCACTAGAGCAATATTTGATTTTCTCAAAATCATTTTCGATCAAAGTATTGTATAGGATTTTTATTGCTCTAATGTTCAACGAAAACATTTTCTTTTCCTTCTCTGTCCAATCCTTTCTTGGTTTGAAATCAAAGACATTTATAAAAACATTCCACATATCAAAATTAATGCATTTTATAAACGATGTCATTCTAGCTTTCCAAACCAAAAATCTATATCTTTGAAAAATGGTGGAACAGTATAATCAAAACCTTCTGAAAACGAACAACGCCCAAAGTCAGCCATTAATAACTCTTGAGACTGTTAAGTCCTTTAAACAAGAGCCTGGCTCTGATACCAAATGTAAGTCCTGGCTTTCACCCAAGAGGGGGGTGAATTGGGTGTCCGATAAAACTTTGAAAATCTTTTCGCAACTTACTAAAAATAGTTTGTATGACAGTAAGGATTTATAAAACAATAAATAGACATACAAATATATATGCTGGGGATATAAGAAATAAGGGAATAGAATATGCAAACAGAGATTTATACTTGTTCGGCCAATCCTTGACCTACGTCCAGTCCCCAAGCTCCACTTGAGATTTTCAATCTACTATCCTCTTGTTTGAACCGGGCACAAGAGAAGCCTTTACAAACCACAAGTTCACACAGGCACTTGTGAAGCCAAATCTCAACCGAGATACTCCCCCTTACACACTGTAAGGATACAATCGATTCCCACTCAAGATCACCCAATCTTGAGAAACTCTAAGATAAAATAATAAGGTGTTTACAATGAATCTTCTCTCTCTCAGAAGTGAATGAATAAACACTGAAGATCAATACAAATCATTTCACTCTCTATGATGAACTGTATGAACATTGAGAAACAGAGAGGTGTATGTGTATATCAGAGTATTGGCATTTTGAAGATGTAAGCTCGTGTCTCTCACCTCTTCTATCTTGAATGCTTCTGCTTTTATAGTTGATGAAGAGTATTTGACCGTTTGAAAAATTCTTCCTATTTAGCATATGACCTTTGGAATAAATATAGCCGTTGAAATATTACCGTTGGGATATTCAAGTCGTAGCATTTGAAGCTGATGAACAGATTGAGCATTTTAATTCATTGAAGAACATTACAGTTGAGTATTCAAATTCTTTTCTTCAAGTTCCATGTCTTCTCTGCCATTTGTGAATGTCTGCAGCAAACTTCATCAAACTATTCAATTTCAAACACTGTTTCTGACAGATTTTGGCTTCGGTCGAGTTTGATGTCAATTCTTCATATAATCATCTGAAACTTATTAGCAAACTGATTAAAAGCAAATAGGAATAGCAACGAGTAATGATATGTAGAAATGAAATCACACACGATGATTCAGGATTTACGAAGACGGTGATTTTGAAAGCAGAGGGATCTTGCTCGAGCAAGAATCCATGCTTGCTCGGGCAAGCTTCTTTTGAACAGGTTAAAAGATGATCATCATCGTTGATGCTCAAGCAAGGTTTTTCATTTGCTCGAGCAAGCCTATCACTCTACTCGGGCATGACTCTTCAATGTGAAAATCTTTGCTTTTGTCTCGATGGTGCTCGGGCATGCCAAATGCTCTGCTCGAGCATGATTGTTCAATTTGCACTTCTTCGCTCTGAGTTCGATGATGCTCGGGCATTACAAATACCTTGCTCGAGTAGGCTCCATTCGAGTGTCAGGCTACTGCCTACCATGATCTTGTGCAAATATCAAACTTCATTGACTTTCAAAACGTAATAGTATTGGCAGTACAAGAGTCAATTTTCAGTGACCTTCAAGTCTTCGATGTAGCTTCAATTTTGGCAAACCACCCATGCTCATAAAGCTCTTCAAGTCTTCTTTCCAATGCAAGAAGAATGTGCTCCAAATTGATTGTATTTCATCCATTATCATCAGATGAATGGAGGTTGTTTTTTACCAACATTTTTTGCAACATTCTGAACTGACTGTCCATTTTGGAGGGCCATATCTCCATAGTATGAACTCCTTTTTGGCTGGTTCAACTCTTGATGTAAATCCCTTTGAGTCTACTTTCATATGCCACCAATTTCAGCTCAATTGTATTTGTAATATGTGAGATACACTCAAATTACTGAAGCTTGGTCTGCTGTATGACGTTGATTTCTATGTCATCTTCCAAAATTCATATATCTCTCATCTAACCTCCTTTGGGATTTAATCCTATTTCAAAATGACGCATTCAAAGTCTAGTTTCCAACAAAATTAGTTTCACCTTAATCGGACTTCTGGTTTGAGGGATATCGTCAAAATACCAGAGGTCGCCTGAAACAGAGCTGAACAGAGTAGCTGAAAATCATTGTTGCTTGAGCACCAGGTTTGCTTCTGCTTGAGCAAACCATTTTTCATGCTCGAGCAAGGACGTTTTTCTGCTCGAGCATGAGTGGATTTTTGTGCGAATAGGAGTTGGAAGTGTACCTTGCTCGAGCATGAAATTGGTGTGCTCGAGCATGACTTCTGGAATGCAATTGTAGCTTATTTTAACCTCGATTTGAGCCATTCCAACTTCCATTTGATCGTGGAGACTTCTAGAATCAATCTAAAAAATTGTATAATGATTTTCTTATTCCATTTAACAAGTTCTTCTTTCTTTCTTCTTCTCTTGATCATTCTCCATAATTTAACTCTTTCTTTCTTCTTCAATATTTCCTCTTCTTCTTGATTATTCCCAAAATACTTTGATAACTTCTTGCTTCCTTGACACTTTCTATAATTTCTTCTTTTTGTAATCTTTTATCTCCTTCTTGATTAATCTCTATAATTCTTCTTGAACTAATCTACATTAAATACATAATAGTTAGTCAATGTAGGAGATAAATATATTATACAATCTTTTTGCTCTTAATAATGACATCTATATAAGACATCATCAAAACTAATCATATCTAACACTCCCACCATGTGTCTAGAGCACCCACTATCAATATACCACTTATTGGATTTTGATGCTCGTAGACATACCTAAAATTTCATTGGCAAACAAGTTTTAGGTACCTATATTTTCTTGGGTATTTTTTGGTTAGTTCGCATTGTAGGAAGAACATGTGATCCCTTAGATACCTATTTGTAAGTACCTATTGGTTTGTGCTTTCTTTCGTTCTTATGAAAGCACGAAGATGTACTAAACCCCTTTCGGTTGCAATAGTTACAATGAGCAATTGGATTAAAGGAATACACTAATTTTTGAAAGTTTCAAATATGATTTCTTACCTCTCTTCTTTTTTCCCTTTCTCTTATCTAATTTAGGACTATAGCCTATTCCTGACCTATCGTTTGTGAACCTCTAAGTTTTCAAAATAACATTAAGTATTTCACTTCCTTTGGTAAAATTTTCAAGAGTTTTGTTGAGATAAGAATTTCTTCTCTCCAATTCAGGACATTTTTCATAGATCAGAGGCGTGCCATGAACTTGTTGTTCAAGAAACTTAATTCTTTTCTTTGAAATTATAAGTTCCACTACAAAAAAAACCATCTTTTGTCGCGGTTTATTAGTCGCGGTCCAAAATAACCGTTACTAAATTCCATTTTGTAGCGGTTTTGTCCCTAAACCGTCACTAAATAGTAACGGAAGCCATGACGACATGACTTCGGCTATATTTGTAGCGGTTGACTCGAAAAAAACCGCAATAAATTTGGTGCCACCTTGGCGCGCAATGGCGGGAATGTTTGTGGCGGTCAATTTGTAGCGGTTATTTGAGTCTAACCGCTACCAAGTTGGCGCCAAGGTTCGCGCCAACTTTGTTGCGGTGATTTTGTAGCGGTTTCTTCACCATAACCGCTACAAATAAACGAAAAGACACAATTTTGTCGCGGTTCCATAGTTAACCGCTACAAATTTCACATTTTAAATAAAATATAGGGACCGTACATCAGTTATAAAAATTAAAGAAATTACTAAATCTCTGCTTGTAACTGAATGAACTATCTCGCTTGGTCGTCGAAGACATGCACATATCAGTAGCTCTGATCTCCTATCTCGGGTGATAAGAGCTGCAGATATTTGCCTCTCTTCCTTGCGAGGAAATTCGTTCAGTGACAAGCGAAGGTTTACTCATTTCTTTGCCGTTTAGACTTCTACTCTTCTGAGAACAGTCCAACATGCGACCGGAGATTGGGTTCCATTATAGCCACCTTTGTCTCACAAAAATATCTCTGATGAAAATGACTCAGCAAGTTTTTCGTGGGAGATCGGCGGCTATATTGAATCCGAATCCCCATGGACATGTTGGATTATTTTCGGTTACGTCATTATGTATAATTTATTAGTGTGGACACTTTTAGAAAAATTAAAGAAAAAAAATAAATGAATTGAAGGTTTGGTTTTTAAATATTTGTAACAAACTAATTAGTTTGATTCTTAAAGTTTATGAATCAAACTAATCGGTTTGGAAATTTTTTTGCAAAAAACTCATTTTGTAGCGGTGAATAAGAATAACCGCGACAATATGTGGACAAATTGTAGCGGTTACAACGTAACCGCTACGAGAATCGAAGGGTCTTCTTTTTGTAGCGGTTACATCATAACCGCTACAGAATATCAACGGTCAGCTATTTTGTAGCGGTTGTTGTGGCGGTTATTTTACAACCGTTACAATTATGTAAACTTTGTAGCGGTTCCTTTGGATAACCGCTACAAAATCGTACGACTTTATAAACCGTGACACACCATTTTCAAAGTCACTTCTAACGGTTTGAGTTTTCACCGTTTCTACCTTAACAGTTTGAGTTTTCACCGTTTCTACCTTTACCCAACGGTTTGAGTTTTCACCGTTCTTACTGTTAAACTTACACCTTTCAACATTATGGATTCTGGACGAGGTAAGGGAAAGGGAAAAGTAACTGGCCCACCGAGAAGGGGTTTAAGGGGCGGTAGTAGTAGAGGGGACCAGACGAGAGGGCGTGTGACCCGACATATACCTCCGCCCTCTCCGGGGCCGGGCGAGTTTGCCTCGCTCTTCGCCAATGAAGAAATTCCAAACACGGGGACCGTAGGGGGAGATCGAGAAGCAAGTTTGTCGTTCGACGATTTAGACGACGAGAATGAGGACATCCATCTTAATATTCCCATAGCAGATGTAGATCAATTCATCGACGGGGAAAACCAGCGGGAGCACGGGAACCCCCGACCGGCGTCTTCGCGTTCCACCGGATTTATAGTGGATGTCGAAGGTATATGTAATTAGTTATTTTGTGAGAAATTAATTTAATTTCGGTACGTTTAATTCAATTTTTTGTAAACTTGCAGATAGTCACGGGAACATCAGCAGGAGGACGCTGGATGTTTCCGCTCTCACTCAGACGGACTGGGAGATGGCCGGGTGTCGGGTCGTAGTCCCGTGGAACGACCGACAGACCACCGGCGATTGGCAACCTTGCGGTCACACGATGAACCGATTCTGTCTCGAGTTTGGTGGCCATTGGGGTGGTTCCCAATTTATTTCAAGGATTGGAAGAAAGTGACAAAGGACACAAAGAACAAGGCGTTTACGAGGTTCTACGGGTAGTCAATATTGTTTAATTAAATTGTACATGTTAATAGTTATAAGTTTTAGTTTATTTCTTTCCTTATTTGTTTCTTAATTCATTAATAATTAATAATGAAATTATGATATAGAAAAAGTTTAAACTGCGCGAACAACACAAGAGGTACGTTATGATGAAAGTGGGGAAAGGGTGGAAGAGCCGGAGGAACCGTCTCTACAATATTATGAATGGAGACGGCACTATTCCTCTGCAGCATGTTTCCTCCTCCTTGCGAGCTTTGTCGCAAAGGAACAGAAGCCACGCACAGCAGAGAGTCCATCACACTGCAGGGACCAAGACGTTTGCAGTGACATACGAGGAGATGGTATGTTATTATTTAACATGATCATTGTTTTGTTTTTGAAATAACAAAGTTTATATTGTTTTAATTCTTTCAGCGACAGAAGGCTCAGGAGGAGAACACACACACGGACTATGGGAAGTTGTGGACACGCACCCATAGACACGCAGATGGGACACCGACCTCGAGGCGGCGAGAGGAGATAATAGTAAGTTAAAAAACATTATTTATATAATGAATGTTGTATATTTAAATTGATCGTCCGTTATTTTATTAATGGTTCATGAACTCTGTTGGTCAGGCCCGGATTGAGAATACCGAGGCAGAGCTACGAGCGTCGCAGACCCTGGAGTCACAGGGGTCTGTGAATCCTACGGCCCCATTGAAAGCTGCTCTGGGCCCAGTCGAGCATCCTGGCCGCGTTAGGGGTTTTGGCCTTGGCGCCAGGCCTAGCATGGTGTACCCGAGACAGGGCTCCTCCTCCGCTCCCGGACCCTCCGGCTCGAGAAGGCCACCAGCGGGAGATTTCGAGGCGATCATTGCTGAGAAGGTTATTGAGATAACTATATTTAATTATATTGTTTTCTTGTTGATCACGTTTCTTTTCTTGTTGATGGGCTTTTTTTCCATTGCTTTTAAAAAAGTGCTTTAATTATAAGTTAAGCACTTCTAATGTTTGGATATACCATTTAACTCATGATTAACTAATCAGTAATATATTAACTCAATTAATCAAATGATTAGTTGAGACACATATGATTAATTAAGCAAAAGCAAATTTTGGCGTCAAAGCTTTGTGCTTTTTTACTAATTTTGTGCGCAAAAGCAAATTATTCCATGACTAATCAGTATTATATTAACTTCTAATTTTGTGCTTTTTTACTAATTTTTTTTCCCAAAGCTTTGTCGCGGTTCCATAGAATATAACCGCAACAAAGATGAATTTTGGCGCCAAGCTTTGTCACGGTTTCTTCCTTTAACCGCTACAAATTTTGTGTTTGTAGCTGTTATTGTCGCGGTTCATTTTGTCATGGTTTTTAAACCGTGACAAAGGTGATATTTGTAACGGTTGTTGTAGCGGTTTTGTAACCGCTACAAACCAATCGATGCATTTAAAGATCCCAATTTTTGCTTCGAATGTAATTAAAGTGAGTCGTCCACATTTATGTTCTATCCTAAATTTGTTTGTTACATATGGATAAGTCATGGATCAAGATGCCGCGTAGTTCTCCTATGTATTTAGCGGGATTGAACACTTTCTTAGATTTCGCCTTCTCTCACGCTAGCATTAATGGCAAGATCGTGTGTCCTTGTTTACGATGCAAGTTTAAGAAGTGGCAAACACGAGATTGTGCTTTGGAACATCTTCTTCTAAAGCCTTTCCCAGAAGCATATACATTCAGGAGGTTCATGGTGAGCAACGTGGTATGGGATATGGGCTTCATCTTCCTCGAACCTCACAAGTAGGAAATCAAGTACATCAAGATGATCCGGTTAATGAAGCTGTTCGTGATGCTTTTGGTGTTCGGGACGACAACTTCACAGCGAAGTGCGGGGTCCGAACTGTTTTCTTCGGGAATGATGCGGCTCGGGAATTTTTCAGCCTCATGGATGAGAGCGATCGTCCTTTGTATCAAGGTTGTCATAAATACTCAAAGTTATCTTTTCGATCAAATTGTACCATATCAAGTGCATGTGTGGGATCACCGATAAGGCAATGTCGATGTTCTGGAATTACTTCGAGATGCATTCCATGACGCGGACATTCCCCCATCCTTCTACGAGGCGAAGAAGATAATCAACGATTAGGCTTGAACTACCAAAAATAGATGCACGCCCAAACGACTGTATGCTTTATTGGGGAGAGGACGATCGGAGGGAGACTTGTAAGAAGTGTCACACTTCGAGGTTCAGGACAGTTCGGAAAGGGAAGAATCAGAAGAAGAAACCCGCAAAGATTCTAAGGTACTTTCCTTTAAAACCTCGTTTGCAAAGATTGTTTATGTCGTCTAAGATAGTGAGCATATGAGGTGGCATCAAGATGATAAGAATCAAGATGGTAAACTCGGACATCCACGTGATCTTTGAAGCGTGGAAAGCGTTCGACACGGGCTTTCCAGTTTCGCGGCGGACCCTAGGAATGTTCGTCTTGCTTTGGTGACCGACGGTTTTAATCCGTTTGGGAATCTTAGCACAAGCTACGATATATGGCCGCTATGTTGATACCCTACAACTTGCCCCGTGGATGTGCATGAAACAAAGCTCCTTCATTATGTCCATGATCATTCCAGGGAAAAAGGCACCGGGAAATGACATTGATGTGTATCTCCAACCGCTGATCAAGGAGTTGGTGGAGCTGTGGAATGTAGGTGTGGAGACGTACGACGCGCACGAGAAGACACTTTTCAACTTGCGTGCGGCCTTGATTTGGACGATAAGCGACTTTCTTGGCCTCAGGACATTATCCGGGTGGAATGTGCATACCGGCCTTGCGTGCCCAGCTTGCAATTTTGACTCTGACTCAGTGCGCCTTCCCCACAGTCGTAAGTGGTGCTTCATGGGTCATCGGAGGTTTCTCGATGGTACGCACAGGTTAGGTTGCAACGCAATCGTTTTAATGGGCAACGGGAAAAAGAGGACCCCCTCGAAATTTATCTGGTGAAGAAATCATAGAGCAGCTTCAGGATGTTGATGTTGAGTTTGGGAAAAAGAACGATCCGGCAAGGGCCGGGACAAAGACTGCCAGGGCTTCTGGTTCTATGCCCCAGCAATGGCGAAAGGTTAGTGTCTTCTTCACTCTTCCGTATTGGAAAGATAATTTGCTCCGACACAGTCTGGATGTCATGCACATTGAAAAGAATGTGTGCGACAATGTGTTGTACACGATTCTCAACGAACCAAGCAAGTCCAAAGATCATCTGCATGCCGGGAAAGATCTACGGGAGATGGGCGTTCGTGGAGACGCGTGGCCGGATGAGCATGACGATTTCAACCGGCAAGGTTTACCCTGACAAAGCCGAATAAGGAAATCTTTCTCGCTACCTTGAAGAAAATAAAAGTTCCTGACGGGTATTCAAGCAACATATCACGATGTATTGACTTGCAGGCTCGAAAGGTTACGGGTGAAGAGTCATGACTCACATGTGCTTATGCAACAGCTTACTTCCGCCGGCCATGAAAATACGCTGCCTCTCGATGTGTCTCTCGTTTTGGTCGAGCTTTGTACTTTCTTCCGAAAGCTGTGTTCCAAGGTTTTGATAGTGGAGGAGCTCGACCAGTGCAGCAGAAAATCATTCTTACGCTTTGTCATTTGGAGATGCTCTTTCCTCCGTCATTCTTCACGGTCATGGTTCACTGACGGTACACCTTGTTCAAGAGACAAAGCTTGCTGGCCCAGTTCGATACCGATGGATGTATCCTATTGAGAGGTACTTGTTTAAAAATAATTACTTTAGCATTACTCCCTATTCGCATGTTTAACCATTGATGCATCGAAATTTTTCCTTGTCTACTTTACGAGTTTCTTGGGAAACTTAAATCTTACGTGAGGAATAAGAGTTGGTTTAGGAGGAGAATAATGAACGACCACAACCCGCACTCAGCAGAATTCAGAGCTCTCGCGCTAGGCCCTCTTGACCACGCCCTAAGATATACGACATACAATGTCAATGGTTTTAAGTTTTGCACCGTCGCACGAGATCAGGGATTGCTGACCCAAAACTCTGGTGTATATGGCACGTTTGGGACGAGGAGTTATGCGGCAGCGGTGGCGGGAACATGCGGTTCGGTGACGTCCGTATTATGGAAAGCTGCTTGATGTGGTCGGGATAAGTTACACGAGCCTTTTCACCGTGACGTTGTTCAAGTGTTTGTGGGCGAATACCACAACGTCCGGGGGACTCACGGCCGACGACTTAGGATCACATCGGTGAATTTCTCCCGGCCTATTCACGGTGGTCGGTCCGAAGATGACGAGCCGTATATTCTTGCATCGAGGCCCATCGGGTTTATTATGTGGCCGATGAGAGGCACAAGGATTGGAATATGGTGGTTCACTTAAAGCCTCGGGACCTTTACGACATGGGCGATGGTGATAACGTCGCATACGATTGTGAGCCGTTCCAGCCCGCCAGCTTCGAAGACTTCTTCCCAGACGGCGATGACAATTTACCTATAGTTCGGTACGTTTTTAAATTTATGCTTTATAAAATAGTAACATTTAATTAAAGTTTTAATTGTGTTCAAACATATTGACCTCACGCGTAACATTTTATGCAAACTTTCCTTGTAGGGATGGTGAAGAAGATTGAGAGAAACACTTAATGCCTATGCTGTAATTTGAAATATTTTTAATATTATGTTTTAAAAAAAAATCAGAAATTACTTTGTAGCGGTTATATAACCGCTACAAACACTTAAAAAAACTCCGAAAAAAAAAACCCAAGTTTTTTTTTTTAAAAGAACTCAGAAATTAATTTGTAGCGGTTATATAACCGCTAAAAACCCTTAAAAACCGCGACAAATTAAACCGCTACAGTAACCGCTACAAAAACCCAAAAACCGCTACTAAATACAATAACCGCTACAAAATGATGCGCAGACCCCACCATAAATACCCCCACCCAACCTCATTTAATATGCCTCAACTTCTTTTCAACCCACGTTTTCTCTCAATCATCTCAAATATTTTTACGTTTCAGAACATCGTGAGTTTGAAAGGGGTAAGTACCGTGTAACCGGATCAATTCTAATGTTTCTCATACTAATTTATAGTTCTTGTACTAATTAAAGTTTGTTATTTTGCTGTTGAACGGGATATATCTTTCAACTTTCCCTATTCTTTCATATACATTATTCAATTGATTTGTACATATAATTTTTAAATATTGAGTATTGTTTTAATCACCTCATTTCTTAGTACTTATTCTACTTACATAATCTTATTATTTTGTTTCTATACATGCACCTTATATATTTAAATTTCATAATTTACTACCTTTTATTTTTAATAAAAAGATATATTAATAATAATTACTGAATTACGCCGATAAATGATTTTTTTTTAAAACCGTAATGAATTTGTAGCGGTTACAATAACCGGTACAAAATTTCAAATAAAATGGCGGGTTATTTGTAGCGGTTGTAGTAGCGGTTTGGAACCGCTACAAATATTCAAAAGCACATGATGGCGGGAATATTTGTAGCGGTTGCAAACCGCTACAAATATTCGAGATGGCGGCAAATTTTTTTTGGGGGAAAAATGGCGGGAATATTTGTAGCGGTTTGTAACCGCGACAAATATTCAAAATAATAAAAATTTATGGTGGCAAAATTATCAACACATTATTCTGTAGCGGTTATGAAATCGTTACTAGAACCGCTACAAGTTTATTTGTAACGGTTAACAACCGTGACTAATGTCTCGAAACACACGTCGGGCCCGCTCATTTAGTGACGGTTTTTGAACCGCAACGTTGTTGTAGCGGTTTATGTGTATGTAGTATCGGTTTTTTAACCGTTACAAATCGGCTTGCCACAGGCGTTTTTGTCGCGGTTCCTCTAACCGCTACAAATGTCGTTTGTCACGTCAAAAACCGTTACAAATAGGTCATTTTAACCGCTACTAATTGTCGTTTTTTTTGTAGTGTTCTTTCGCAATTTTTCTAAATTCAGAATGCAACTCATTATACTTCTTTTCATCATAAGTTGGTTCCGAATCATATACCTCTTTGCTTTCATGTTCTTCTTGAGCTACAAGATAGATGTTGGCAACTTCTTGATCCCCATTTTCTTCGTCAAAGGAACTATCTCCCTAAATGGCAGATATATATGATTTCTTTTTGAAGTTGTTGTAAAGTTCTTTTCCTTATCCTCGCCCTTCAGTTTAGACATTCAATTTAATAGGTTCAGGTTTCTCTCATTCAAAGCATATGATTTAATCCTTATCCTTGTATTCATGTATGCTATTTTGACCTCTTCTTTGAAATCTTCAAAATCCTTGGAATCTTTTGAACCTTCGGACAAATATACCAAGTTTCATAGCTTTCTTCATCTTCATCTTCCTCTTTTGCATCTTTGTATTTTATAGCATTGAAAGCAACACCTTTGCTTTTATTATTGATTTCATCTAGACCTTTTTGAACTTTAGTTTTCCTTCATATTCAGATAGACTTCTGAATTGATCAGCTACTGACCTCATCAATTCTCCTTGAGCTTCTTCAATGGCTGTGACTTTAGCCTCCCATTCCTTTGTGAGTACGCTTAGAATTTTCCTCACCTGAGAGTTTTGATCATATGTCTTGGCCAAGGCTGATAGCTGACTAATCATATGGGTGAAATGTAGTTCAAATTTTGTTATGGATTCTCTAGACTTCATACGAAGTAAATCGTATTCAGTCATGAAAGTCACTACTAGAAAAGAGTAAAATTGCGCTGGATTTTGCGACAGAATTTTTTCCGTTGCGACGGATTTACAATTCCGTCACAGATTTAAAAATTTTGCAAAAAGGCCGGTTTGTGACGGAAAAACACACCCGTCACAAAACGGCTTCAAAGGTTTGCGACAGATTCGGTTTTTGTTGTAAATCCCCTTAGGATTTGTGACGGAAACGAATTCCATTGCAAATCCCAAAGGGAATTTGCGACGGATTTGGATTCCATCGCAAATCCCCTTGGGATTTGCGATGGAATTCGTTTCCGTGACAAATCCTGAGGGGATTTGCGACGGATTTGGATTCCGTCGCAAATCCCCTTAGAATTTGTGATGGAATTTGTTTTCGTCGCAAATCCCCTTGTTCGGATTCCGTCATAAATCCCCAACAATTTGTGACGGAATTCATTTCCGTCACAAATCCTAAGGGGATTTGCGACGGAAACTGAATCCGTCACAAATCCCCTGGGGATTTGCAACGGACTTTTTATCCGTCGCAAATTGAAGATTATATCTTCATTTCAAATACGTAATTTTCATTATGTGCTTGCGTCCGCTATTTACTTAGACTTCGAAGCATTATGGTTTTTCTCTACTCGACTCCGCCATGAGACCTCCACCGTCAGCCGTGAGTGTGTCTGCACCGTTAGTCACGAGCGTTGTGCCATTCTCCTCTGCGTTTTCTGTTCACTGGTACTATGCCTCATCCTTCGCCTTTTTTGTTTTACCTTGTGCCCATCCATGGTTGTTTTCTGAGGCTCACCTTTTAAGTATTTGGTGTTTCGATCTTACAAAGTTTCAATGCTTATATATATGTATAACCCTGTATGTGTTTCATGTGGTAGAGATTTGGAATTACAGGACCGATATGTTCATTTGGCTGCCTGGTTTTTTCATTTTGTTTATGACATTTGATTCTCACTAATTATAGTACTAAAGTTTAATATATTTGGAAGGATCAAAATGCATATATTCAAGTCATTCCATTTAGTGTCACTTTATTTGCTAATATTTTGTTATATTCAGTACCGAATTTTGTTCAATCCTTTTCGTAATAAATTTCATGCATAATAAAATGCTTCTTTGTTTACTCTTTCAAATTTTAAATTGAATTTAACCCCTTCAAATTCAATTTCAATTTCAAACATTTTATAATTTGCTAGCTACTTCTTGATTGATTCATGTGCGTTGTCCACATGATTTTTTTAAAAAAAAAAACGGAAATTTGCAACGGAAATCCAAATCCGTTGCAAATTCCCAAGGAGATTTGCGATGGAATTCATTTCTGTCGCAAAACCGGGATTTGCGACGGTATTATTTTCCGTCGCAAAATTCAAAATTTACGACGGAATCGTATTTCTGTCGCAAATTTGCAACGAAATTCTGATTCCGTCACAAATTTTGAATTTTGCGACGGAATTTCCATTTTTCGTCACAATTGCGATAGACGAAATCCGTCACAAATTTCGTCGCAAACTCGTTTTGTGATGGAAAATGCCTATTTTGCGACGGAAAAATTCCGTCACAAAACATGATTTTTTTTTTTTTTTGTGAGTGTTTATCTTATTCTCCTTTATGCTAGAGGTTCCTTCGTGAGCTATCTTCAGAGCTTTCCACATTTCTTTAGTAGTTGATTAGTTGCATATACATTAATATTCCTTTTGGCTTAGTATGCTTTGATTCATCAAGATAGCTTTACTGTTTTGTGTTATTTGCCTCATGTCATTCTCATCTATTCTGATACAAGCTTTGGCACATGAACTCCTTCTTCTATTTTTGTTGGAAGATAGTTTCCTTGTTCGATCACTTGCCATAGACCACATTTAGTGGCCAAAACGAAGACTTTGAATTTTGTTTTCTAGAATAAGTAGTGTTCACCATTGAAACCTGGTGGTTTATTGATAGATGCACCGTCGGACAGTATTCCTTCCATGCATCCTTCTTGTGAAACCAAATGTTAGTTACAGTGAATCACCCAAGAGGGGATGAATTGGGTGAATTATAAAAATTAAAACAATCTTAATCAATAATTCAAGAAGGAAGGAAAGGTTAGAAAGATATCACCTAAGTGTTGATAAGTCATATTTCTACCATATATTTATTAGTGTTATGATTGTTTTGCATGGTTAAACTGGGTTTGAATGTGATTGATTTGTTGAAATATATTAGAAATCATGCACAGATGGAAAGAGAGGATAGTTGAAGTAACTTGTTGCATCTCGATGAGTGCCAATTATGACATGTTTTCCTTATCATGTGTGACTATTTTGCATAGTGAATATGAGCTTAAAGCATTTAACCTGAGCAAATATGTCATAATTCACGTATATAGAGAAATATAGGATAGATCTTATTGATGGGATCCGTACACGCAGCGGAGTAAAACTTTTACGAATCCCATCTAAAAGATCGCACAACGGCATTTAAATCAGGGTTTAGGGTTTCCGAATTATACCTATGCCGAACAATTGGACTGGTGGGCTACCTTCTCAATCAGCAGAAGTCGACTCTTAGAATCGGCTTCCTCAACCTGTATCCACACGAACAGCCTTCAGAAACACGAACGGAAGCGTGTTAGCGCCTCTGAACTGTGCGTCTCTCTATTTTCTATCTAGGGTTTCTCGCGGCTTTCTAATACGCTCGACAAAAAAGTCCCGTAGGTTTTTTCTAAACCTAGTAGGCGTATTATATTCAAATTTTGAATATGGATTAAAAAATATATTAATTAAATCTATCTTATAGATCTAATCTAATCTATTTATTTAATCCAAATAAAAACCTTCTGATTTAATTTATCTCTATAAATTAAATCCGAGAAATGATATCTCTATTCGAAAATTAAATCTGAGATACAATATCTCAATTTATTATAGTTATTTAATTTATTAAATAAATTAAATACTATATATAATAATATTATTATTTCGAATTTAATATATATAAATAAATATATATATATACACACACACATCCTAGATTAAATACATTATTCATTAAATATTAGACATATATAAGATTCAATGAATCTGGACACTTTTGCTTGTGTTGGGCTATTCTTTTGTGTGACCCTGCAGGCCCACAGGAGATTGGTAGTGGGCCAATAATGTACCAGCCCAAAAGTTGCAAGCAGCCTCTAGCAAGACATTGCGACTACCCAATTGATATGGGGATCGATGATACAATACAACCTATCGTACAACCATTTCACGTCCCTTTTGTCACACGATAATTTGGTCAAGGATGAGGCATGGAGAAAGTCAACTTCCTATTCTTGACCATTACTTTCTCGATTCTTGAGTAGTCTAACAATTGAAATGGAAACTCCTTTCCATCGTAGTATGGCCATACATTTCTTAGACTCACTCATCGAGGGGCCCAACATTATCTCTCTACAAATGTGAGGACAAATTCCATCTTGACCATTCACATTCCTCGCATGAAAACCACGATCCCGATCATAGCCTTTATCATCACCCGGTAAAAGGTGACTTTTGACTAAGTCAAAGATCAGCGACTCATCATGTAGGAATCCATGATGATCTCAGGTCAAAGGGGGTTGTGACGCAGTTATACATAAGAAAAGCTTATGACTTATTCCATGCATCTTTCTCATAGTGGGTCGGTCCAGCACCTTGTACTCTTACAAGTGCCTATGACTTTGACTCGTATCTCCATACTCATTAAAGTCATACCGGTCTTATTTCATCTTCGCTCCCGCGGAGATGACTGACCAGGGACATTTAGGATAATCTATAAGATATATCCAAGGATCAGTTATCACTATAAACACGCAAACGAAATGATAACTAAAGGAGAATACTTTAAATAACATTAACGTTTAAAGTAAAATGACTTGCCCCTAGGGCATAATTTCCAACAGACTCCCACTTGCACTAGGTGCAATCATTGATTGCCCTAACATAACGCTCATGTTTTACTTGTGCAAGCGGCTTAGTAAGAGGATCAACGATATTGTTTTCTCCTGATACTTTGCATAATTTTTGTATCACCTCTATCATTGATTTCTCTGATAAGATGAAATCGCTTAAGTATATGCTTGGTCCTTTGATGTGACCTAGGCTCCTTGGTCTGCACAACAGCGTTGCTATTGTCACAAAACAAGTCTATTGGATTTGAGATGGTAGAGACCATCCCTAGTTCATTAATGAGCTTACTAATCCAAAAGGCGTCCTTAGCTGCATCCGATGCTGCTATATACTCAGCTTTTATTGCAGAATCAACTACAGTGCTCTGCTTAGAGCTCTTCCAGCTTACCGCACCACCATTCAAAATGAATACATATCTAGATTGCGATCTTAGTGCAAGTGGGAGTCTGTTGGAAATTATGCCCTAGGGGCAAGTCATTGTACTTTAGATGTTTATGTTAAAGTATTCTCCTTTAGTTATCATTTCATTTGCATGTTTATAGTGATAACTGATCCTTGGATATATCTTATAGATCATCCTGAATGTCCCTGGTCGGTTATCTGTGCGGGAGCGAAGAAGAAATAAGACCAGTATGACTTTGATGAGTATGGAGATACGAGTCAAAATCATAGGCACTTGTAAGAGTACAAGGTGCTGGATCGACCCATTATGAGAAAGCTGCATGGAATAAGTCATAAGCTTTTCTCATGTATAACCGCGTCACAACGGCCGTCGACCTGAGATCATCATGGATTCCTACATGATGAGTCGCTTATCTTTGACTTAGTCAAAAGTCACCTTTGACCGGGTGATGATAAATGCTATGATCGGGATCAGTGGTTTTCATGCAGAGGAATGTGAATGGTCAAGATAGAATTTGTCCCTCACATTTGTAGAGAGATAATATTGGGCCCCTCGATGAGTGATTCTAAGAAATGTATGGTCATACTACGATGGAAAGGAGTTTCCATTTCAATTGTTAGACTATTCAAGAATCAAGAAAGTAATGGTCAAGAACAGGAAGTTGACTTTCTCCATGCCTCATCCTTGACCAAATTATCGCGTGACAAAAGGGACGTGTCATGGTTGTACGATAGGTTGTATCGTATCATCGATCTCCATATGAATTGGGTAGTCGCAATGTCTTGCAAGAGGCCGCTTGCAACTTGTGGGCTGGTACAATATTGGCCCGCTGCGAATCTCATGTGGGCCTGCAGGGTCACACACAAGAATAGCCCAACACAAGCAAAAGTGTCCAGATTCATTGAATCTTAGATATGCTTAGATTCAATGAATAATGTATTTAGTCTTGGATGAATATATATATATATATATATATATATATATATATATATATATATATATATATATATATATATATATATATATATATATAATTCGAAATTAATATAATAATATTATTTAATAAAGATTATAATATTAAAATATAATATTTATTTGTATTTAATTTATTTGATAAATTAAATATCTAAAATAAATAGAGATATTGTATCTCAGATTTAATTTTCGAATAAAGATATCAGATATTTTATTTAATTTAAATTGAGATATAGTATCTCAGATTTAATTAAATAGATAAATATCATTTCTCGGATTTAATTTATAGAGATAA
Organism: Acacia pycnantha; assembly: GCA_025563575.1. NCBI lineage: Eukaryota > Viridiplantae > Streptophyta > Magnoliopsida > Fabales > Fabaceae > Acacia > Acacia pycnantha. The sequence continues at coordinate 814,033 of JAMWYP010000107.1, read as the reverse complement.
ATTATATCAGAAGGCTTTTAATTCGGATTAAATAAATAGATTAGATTAGATCTATTAGATAGATTTAATTAATATATTTTTTTAATCCAGATTCAAAATTTGTTTTGAATATAATACGCCTACTAGGTTTAGAAAAACCTACAGGACTTTTTGTCGAGCGTATTAGAAAGCCACAAGAAACCCTAGAGAGAAAAAAATAGAAACGCACAGTTCAGAGGCGCTAGCATGCTTCCGTTCGTGTTTCTGAAGGCTTTTCGTGTGGATACCGGTAGAGGAAGGCGATTCTAAGAGTCGACTTCTGCTGATCGAGAAGGTAGCCCACCAGTTCAAATAGTTCGGCATAGGTATGATTCGGAAATCCTAAACCTTGATTTAAACGCCGTTGAGCGATCCTCCGATGAGATTCGTAAAAGTTTTTTTTTACTCCGCTGCGTGTACAGATCCCAACAGTGGTTTTTCCTTCTTGACTTTCCGTTTCATACCCCTTCCTTTCTGAATGGACAAAACAGTACTGGGCCTCTTCTTAAGGCTTAGCTCAGCAATTTTGAGCATCCCATGCAGTTCAGAAATTGATTCCTCCATGTTGTAATCCATGACAAAGTTATCATAACTTCCTCGGAGTGAGTTCAAGATCACATCTGTAGCTAACTTCTAGGGCATGGGGAATCATTCCAAGCCTCTCAAGGTGATCAATGTAGCCTTTCATCTTCAACAAATGAAGACTAACTGATTCACCTTCACCCATCTTACAAGAAAATAAGGCCTTTGTGGTCTCATACCTCTCTTGCCTTGCCTGTTACTGGAACATTTCCGTAGGATGAACAATCATCTCAGAGGCCTCCACATGTTCTAGATCTCTATTGAGGTCTAGAAGCATAGTGGCAAGCATCGAGCATCTGTATCCACAGAGTCATCCTTATGCTTCGTATAAGCATTAGTCTGAACTCTTGGATCAGCAGCTGCAGGCTCGTCAGGAATCGGTTGATTGATGAGATACTCTTTTCTTTCGTGTTTAGGATCAACGCTTAAGTTCCCAAACATGTCAAGAAAGTTTGTCTCATCATAGTTCGTCCTTCTCAAGGACTAATCGCATTGATGGTGTTGAAGTATTACTAGACTACATGATTCTACAACTAAAGATATGCAAAGTTTAAGCAGTAACGTCCCACTGAATTAAGAACCCTCATTATAATTAGTGGGCTAAGATCCATATTTGGCTTAAATTTAAGTCCACTTTGGCAGGACGCTTAAATTAAGTTATTTAGGTAGGCAACGTCTTTACCAATTACATCACATGTAACTCTTAGATCTTTATAGGATTCGATCATCATATGACTTGGCATGTTTAATCCCATCTAATGCCTTGAGATCCAAAACCGTTTTGGTAATCTCAATTAAGTTCGGACAATAATGAATATTGAGTATCACCATTACTCACTCTTGTCTCACCAAGATAACCCAGATGCATCCACTTTGGTGGAACATACAAATGGGCGATCTAGGTTTTGACAAGTATTCATTTATTGATGGCATTATTGTTGGCTCTCGGCGTTTTGATGATTACGATTTTTAAGTTATTAAGTTGAGTGAAAGATATGTAGCTCAGGGTTTGCTCGTGCAGTTCACATATCATGCCCGAGCAACATCGGGACTCACACCTTTTGAACTAAGTTGAAAGAATCATGCTCGAGCAGACTTTAGTGTTTGCCCGAGAAACGACGAGTCACAGAACATCTTTGTGTAAAATGAGCATTCATGCTCGAGCAGGAGGGATTCCTTGCTCGAGCAGCATCGAGGCAGAAGCAAAATATCACAAGTCAAAGAAGCCTGCTAGGGCATCAGAGAATTCCTTGCCCGAGCACCATGCTTGAGCAGAAGGAAAAAGCTTGCCCGAGCAGCCTTCTAAATTCACCTCTGGACGATGTCTGCCCGAGCATGAAGTATTCATGCTCGAGCATCATGCCCGAGCAGAGGAAAACTCTTGCTCGAGCAAGTTCACTCAAGACCATCCATTTACACACTGACTGATGTTTTTCCCGAGCATGCTATATCCATGCTCGAGCACCATGCTCGAGTAGGAGAAATAGGCTGCTCGAGCAACGCCGGAGAAATGCTGATTCTCGCCTCTGCCTGAGGCCTGCTCGAGCAAACTTAAAGGCTTGTCCGAGCATCAGCGAGGAAATCCGTTTTTCTTGAAGGCCTGCCCGAGCAATGAGTTACCTCTTGCTTGAGCATACAAATAGAGCAAAGATTCGCTATATCTCAGAATGATTATATATGATAATTATTGGACCACCTTACCTTTTATTACTGATCATATTTAAACTCATTCAATTCCTATTTAACCATTCAGTTTAAATGAGTTTTAGGTAATCAATCCTTGATTGACGGGAAAGAAGAACAAAACATTATTTTCACTCGTCAAGGAACAAAACAATGATGAAGAAGTTGAAATCCTTCGATTTGGAAATATTTGACATAGCCATTACTCAGAGTGATTTCCTGCACATATAAAGGGAAGACACTAAATGATGCAACGGTCATGAACCTTCAATGCAGAGCAAACGTTGAAAATCAAAGAGACCGTGTGACTCAACGGTTATCTTCGCAATCTCCCAACAGCATGAGTCATAAACATTATAAAAGCCCATCTGATTCAATTCAATAGACATCTCAAGAGAATACGAAATATACATTTCAATATTACTGTGATCAACTACTTTAATTATCCGTAGTATCTTCGGATACTCATTGTACTTCAGTGTTCATATTTTATTTACTCGTGAGGAGCTGTTGAACACCTTCATTATTTCAGTTGTTCAAACTTGAGGTTGTGGAACCTTAAGTAAGGGTGTACGATTACAACTTGTAGGGGGAGTGAGTCCGAGTGTGAAAGGATCATCCTAAGTTACAAAGTGGGTAATTGTACTTGTGTCTGAAGAGTTAGTGAAAATCTCAAGGTGTACTTAGGGACTGGACGTAGGTCAACGTGTTAGACCGAACTAGTATAAATCTCTTCGTGTCAATTTCTCTTCCCTTATTCTGGTTATTTATTTTCACGTATCTTGCGAAAAGTTTGTTAAGATCACCTATTCACCCCCTCTAGGTGATATTCCACTGTCATTTGGTATCAGAGCAAGGTTTCTCTATTGGGCTTAACATCCCGAGATAGATCATGGAAGGAATATTACCTGATGGTGCTTCAATCAACCGACCACCTGGATTTAATGGCGATCACTACTCATTTTGGAAAGCAAAATTCAAAGTGTTCGTGCTGGCAACTGAATATGGTCTTTGGCAAGTAATAGAGAATGGGGACCATGTCCCTACAAGAACTGAAGACGGAATTGTTGTTCCTAAGACAGAAGAGGAATTTGATGAGACTGACAGAAGGAAAATCACCCTTAACAGCAAAGCCGTCTTGATGCTTCAGAGTTCTCTTAGCCAAAAGGAGTACTTCCGGATATGTAACCTATCTACTGCAAAAGAAATGTCGAAGGCATTGGAAATCGCATATGAAGGAACCTCCGGCATTAAAGCAAATCGTATCAATACTCTAACCACCGAGTATGATTTACTTCGAATGAAGACCGGAGAAACCATTGCTGAATTTCAACTCCATTACACACACCTGACCAATCAATTGGCATCGCTTGACAAAACATATGAAACACGTCCTCAAGTTAGGAAGATTCTCAACGTTCTAACAAAAGAATGGGAAGCCAATGTTACAGCAATAGAAGAGGCTCGTGGAGAATCAATGACTTCAGTAGCCGCTCTATTTGGAAGTTTATCCGAATATGAAAGCAAACTGAAATTCAGAAAAGGCCTAGATGAAGTAAACGCTAGTAAGAGCAAAAGCATTGCTCTTAATACCATAAAAGAAAAAGACGAACAAAATAAAGATGATGAGGACGAAGAAGAGATGGGGATGCTAGTAAGAAGATTCAGAAAATTCTACAGAAAGGATCAAGGTTTCAGAAACAGGTTTCAGAAAGGAACCTCGGCTAATCGACGAGATTTCAAAGATAAAGATCAAGTCATTTGTTATGAATGTGAGAAACCTGGTCATTACAAATCAGAATGCCCTCAACTAAAAGAAAATGAAAAAGAGAAAAAGAAGAAATTCAACCAATTCAGAAAGAAAGCCTATGTCTCTGCCATATGGGGAGATGGTTCCTCTGATGAAGAAAGCGAGGAAGAGAAAGATACTGCGAACATTTGTCTAGTTGCAGAGGAAGAAGAGCAACCTGGGAATGACAATGAGGTATATAATTCACACCCTTCTTATGATGAATTATTTGATGAATACACTGAGCTGCAATCTGAATTTGAAAAACTTGCTGAAAAATACGTGGTTTTGAAACGAAAGAACATAACTCTTGAGCAACAAGTTGAAAACTTCACTTGCAAAAATCTTGTATGTGAGGATTGTGTTGATTTAGACAAAAAGAACGTATATCTTACAAAAACTCTTGAAAAGTTTACAAAAGGAAGTGACATGCTCAATGTGATTCTAAAACAACAACGATTCACAAACGATAAGTCAGGAATTGGCTACAAGCCCGAATGTGACAAAAAGAAAGGAAAGAAAAAAACTGGAGAAAAGAATTATTTGAACTACTTTCGAAAAAAAAAATCATTTTTCAAATCCTTTTGCCCATTGCAATTATTGTAATCGCAAAGGACACACCACTTTATCTTGTTTCCATAAGAAGGAAAGAAAAACCAAACCTGTTGGCAATTACAAGTGGGTTCCAAAGGGATCCTATGAGATTCCTAAAACCCAAACTAACCCGAAAGGACCCATGAAAAGATGGGTACCCAAAACTTAATCTCTTCTAATTTACAGGTATGTTTGAGAGCATCAAGAATTAATAAGTGGTATATCGACAGTGGATGCTCTAGACACATGACGGGAGATGCAGAAAAATTTGTTGCAATGAGATCAAAAGATGGTGGCAAAGTCACCTTTGGAGGAAATCAATCCGGAAAAATCACTGGTATTGGAGAAATTGGTGCAAAAGATGGTCCTCACATCAAAGACGTCTACCTTGTGGAAGGTCTCTGTCACAACCTCCTAAGCGTGAGCCAAAGTGCTGACAAAAACAATTGGATCATTTTTGGCTCAGAAGAATGTCTCATTGTCAACAAAAATGATCTACCAATTGACAAAGGTAAACTTAAGATATTATTCAAATCTCCTCGTGAGGGAAATTGTTATACATTAGATTTACCTAAAATATACCCTGAAAAATGTTTTGTTAGCAACTTAAATGAAAGCTGGTTGTGGCATAAGCGACTAGCTCATGTCAATATGGTCCAATTAGACAAATTACTAAGAAAAGACTTAGTCCTTGGTTTACCCAAACTTCAATTTAAAAACGACATGCTTTGTGACACCTGCCAAAGGGTAAACAGACTAAATCCTCTTTTAAAAACAAGCCTGAAATATCAACCAATCGACCTCTTCAACTACTTCACATGGACTTAGTTGGACCAGCAAGAGTCAAGAGCCTTGGTGGTAATCTATATACTCTAGTCATTGTCGATGATTTCTCAAGATTTGCATGGACTATCTTTCTATCTTCAAAAGATGAAACATTTGATCTATTTGTTGTGTTTGCCAAAAAGGTGCAAAACGAGAGAGGTATTTGCATTTCAGGTATTCGAACTGATCATGGAGGTGAATTTGAAAATCAAGCCTTCAGAGAATTCTGTGATACTCATGGAATAGATCATAACTTCTCAGCTCCAAGAACTCCTCAACAAAATGGGGTGGTTGAAAGAAAGACTCGTGTGCTCACTGAAATGGCTCGTGCAATGTTGAATGAAAATCAAACTTCACAAGTTTTTTGGGCAGATGCCATGAGCACAGCCAGCTACATTTCAAACAGAGCCTATCTCCGAAAGAAACTTGACAAAACTCCATATGAGCTATATAAAGGAAGAAAACCAAACCTGGCTCACCTTCACATATTTGATGCAAATTCTTCGTTCACAATAACGGTAAAAACAATTTGGGTAAGTTTGATCCAAAATCAGATGAAGGTATTTTTCTTGGCTATTCAAATAGGAGTAGAGCATATAGAATTTTCAATAAGCATACTCGTTTAGTAGAAGAGTCAATTCATGTTGTATTCTGTGAATCTAAAATTAACAAACCTCTAGATGATGATGAGGAAACTCCCTACAAAAATCAATTCTTTTCAAAAACTGCCCCTGTGTCTCTTGAAAATCCAGCTGACGTTTTTGAAGGCAATTCTGAAAACTCTTGCAAAATTCCTAATCAATCTCAACCCAAACCATGGAAGTTCATAAGGAATCATCCCTTGGATCAAGTGATAGGGGATGTAAATCAAGGTGTAAGAACTAGAAAGAGCACATTGAATGAAGTTACATTTTCTTCTTTCATATCTGAGATTGACCCCTCTAAGATTGACGAGGCCCTCTCAGACAATGATTGAGTGATAGCAATGCAAGAGGAATTACATCAATTTGATAGAAATCAAGTTTGAGACTTGGTACCTGGTCATTGGCACTAAATGGGTATTCAAGAACAAACATGATGAATCCGCAATCATAGTCCAAAACAAGGCTAGATTGGTCGCCAAAGGCTATAGTCAGGAAGAATGTATTGATTATCAGGAAACATATGCTCCAGTGGCTAGATTGGAAGCCATACGAGTACTCTTAGCCTTTGCATGTATCAAGGGATTCAAACTCTATCAAATGGATGTTAAGAGTGCCTTTCTAAATGGTTTCATTCAGGAAGAGATCTACGTAGAATAACCTCCTGGTTTCGAAGATGATCATCATCCAGATCATGTGTTTCACCTCAAGAAAGCCTTATATGGTCTTAAACAAGCTCCTAGAGCTTGGTATGAAAGGTTAAGTAAGTTTCTGTTAGATCAAGGTTTTATTAGAGGAAAAGCAGATACAACATTGTTTGTTAAAACCAACAAAGTTAATGAAATTTTGATTGTACAAATATATGTTGACGACATTATATTTGGTGCTTCTAACGAATTTATGTGTGAGGAATTCTCTAAGGTAATGCAGAATGAATTTGAAATGTCTATGATGGGAGAACTCAATTACTTCCTCGGTTTACAAATCAAACAACGAAAGGATGGCATATTCATTTCACAAACAAAATATCTTCGTGACCTACTCAAGAAGTTTGGAATGGAGCACTGTAATGGTGCAGACACACCAATGAGCTCAACGACCACTCCGGATGCTGATGAAGAAAAAGGGAAAGATTTCAACATTACCAAATATCGGGGAATGATCGGATCTCTACTATACTTAACAGCAAGTCGGCCGGATATTCAATTTAGTGTGGGAATGTGTGCAAGGTTTCAGTCAGATCCCAAAGAATCTCACGCCGAACATGTTAAAAGAATTTTTTGGTACCTCTCGGATACAAAGGAATTGGGACTCTGGTTTCCAAAAGGTCAACAAGAGCATTTAGTCGCATATTCTGATTCAGATCATGCTGGGTAAAAGACTGATAGAAAAAGCACTAGTGGGCAATGTGAGTTTCTCAGTGGATCTCTGGTATCTTGGTTTAGCAAGAAACAAACGACTGTGGTTGTATCCTCCACCGAAGTTGAATATGTGGCTGCCTCAAGTTGATGTGCTCAAGTCTTATGGCTTAAACAACAACTTCAAGACTTGGGGATCCAATTGAAGGAGATTCCAATCCTAGGTGATAACACTAGTACAATTAGCTTGGCTAAAAATCCATTTCAACACACCAGAACCAAGCATATTGATGTGCGACATCACTTTATTCGTGATCATGTCCAAAGAAAAGATGTCAAAGTAATGTTCATCCCTACACATCTTCAATTGGTCGAAATATTCACCAAACCATTAGCCAAAGAACAATTCACGTTTATTTGTAGAGAACTGGGTATGACTAATCCCAATGAATTGTAAGTACTCTCTCCCTAAATGATTTGTTTCACCAAGATAACTACTAACTTTAGCATCGGAGTTTCTAGAGTTTTTTATGCAGGATACTCTGTTCCAATAGAGAAATACAGAGGCGAACAGAGTCGTCCATGCTCGAGCAAGACCACCATTCATGCTCGAGCAACAGCGTAAGTCCCTGGTTCAGAATGAAGAAATCCTGAAGCATGCTCGAGCACGCCATAATCTCTGCTCGAGCAACATCGAAAAATCTATAAGCAAGAAGAAGTCTGGTCGAGCATGCCACCAGCTCTGCTCGAGCAACAGCGGGCAATTACCTATAAGAAGAAGTATCTGCTCGAGCAACGGAGTTAGCCTGCTCGAGCAACAGCGGAACGATATTGGAAATAAACGACTTATGCCCGAGCAAACACATAACCCTGCCCGAGCAAGAACGAGATAGAACGAAAAATATGGCAGGCTGCTCGAGAAACTTGGTTCACCTGCCCAAGCATACAAACCTGACAAATCAAATTCAAGCTTGAAAGGCTCATTTCAGACCCTTAGAACCTTGATATATCAACTATAAATCAAGTATTCAAAGCACATACTAGGATTGAATGATAATGCAAGCTTTATAAATATTTATTAGTGCATTGAATGATAATCCATTAACCATTAATGGAATAGCTTACTAGGATGATTTTCTGGAACTCTGGTCATTTGGACTAATAAGTTTGTGCTTCATCATTCATGAATCCTAGTACTCTCTTAGTTGCTCAAATTCATCAGCATTGGTCTTCCATTTTTATTTCGAGTAACTATATTAATATTCTTGGTCAATAGCAAAAACTATATTTCTAATACTAAGATGCAAGATTATTTTCTGGTCAATAGCAAAGTCATTGTGCTCTTACATTTCTATTGTGCTAAGAACATTTCTTTAGTACTATACCTTCATGACTTTTACTTCTGAATAGTAAGAGCTCTTTTGCAGTTTTCTTAAATTCAGTATAAAGAGAATCATATGTTGAAGATAATTCATCATAAGGTAAATCAGGATTACTTACCTCTTCGTTGTCTGATTCCTCTTGAGCCACAAGGCAGAGATTGGCACTTTGTTCCTCTTACGCTTCATCTTCATCGATGAGCTGTTGCCCCATATAGCCGATACATAAGCTCTTTTCTTGAACTTATTGAATTTCTTTTCTTTGTTTTTCAGCTGCGGACATTCTGATTTGATGTGGCCTGGTTTCTCACATTCATAGCATATAATTGGTTTCTTAGTTTCTGTGCTAGAATTTCCTTTGTGAAACCTTCTGTGAGATTGGTCCTTTTTGTAGAATTTTTTGAATCTTCGGACCATCATTCCTAGCTCACCATCTTCATCTTCATCTTCTTCATCATCATCTGATTTAGCTTCTTTGATGGTTTTAAGAGCTATTCCCTTGTTCTTGACATTGATATCATTTAGTCCCTTTTTGAATTTGATCTTCCCCTCATATTCAGAAAGGCTGCCAAATAGTGCCGTAAAGAGATAGGGAAGAAGAGCTTGACACATCACTGATTCAATTCTGGACGCGTTGAAATCATTCTTCTGATTCTTCGCGTTAATGATTCGTTTGATCTGATTTTAATACTGAAACATTCTCAATATAGAGTAGTTAAATACGTTTGAATACACTAAATAAATGCCATCAATTCGTATAAACATGGTAAGTTTGCGGTTCAAAAGAATCGGGATGAAATCGATAACGATCAAATTCGCTTCCGTCTTAAACTCGAGTTCTCTAAGTCGGGCTCGAGTTCGTCGCTTTTTAGAGTATCTGGTTTATCTTCGAGATAGCAAACTCGGAGTTTGATGTAAACTCGGAGTTTGTGTTCTGTTTCACCATGTGAACTCGAGTTCACTAAGGTAGGCTCGAGTTCGAATATTCTCTAAGCTCTTTGTCGAATGAATACCGGAGTAATATTTCTCAAGTTAAGCGTGCTCGAGTCCATTAGTGTTTAGGCTCGAGTTTAACACTATTCATGCCTAAGAGTTTTGGTGCTCGATTAGAGTGGTCGGAGCATGAGTATAAACTCGGAGTTTGTACACTTGCTTTTCTTTCTTCGAGATGAAGGGCTCGAGTTCATTATTATTAGGCTCGAGTTCAGCGATATTTATTCTATGACTTATTGAAGTGAACTGGAGGTTTGTGCTTAAACTCGGAGTTTGTAAAGAAGGGAAAGCTTGGGAGCTCTGCAAGGGAAAACTCGAGCTTGTAATAATGAGCTCGAGTTTACCTATTTTGTAAACTCTTCTTCGTTTGTCAAACCATGAGTAAACTCTACACAAAGGCATTAGGCTTGAGTCCATATACTTGGGCTCGAGTGTTCATCAAACTATAGCCATAGAAACAAGTGAACTCTACTCAAAAGGATAAACTCGAGTTTAAAGAGATTCAATTTAATCGAAAACTTCCGCCATGGGAAAACTCGAGCTTGTCTATACCGGCTCGAGTTTACTTGTTTTCGTAAACTCTTTATTTATATCATGAGGGTTTAGGCTCGAGTCTATTTACTTAGGCTCGAGTTCGTTATGCTGAAAATATCCGAAGAGCTCTCTGTTTGCAGAAAACTCGAGTTTGCTTAGTCAGGCTCGAGTTTTGCGGTGACAGAGTGATATTGACTCTTTTATCATTCTAAAAGCTTTAGTACATGTTTACAATTGTTATTAATCATCAAAACATATAGAGAACTAACACTCCTCAACTTGTTAAGGGAAACGTTCAACATATTCTCCAAATCTGAAGCATACTGATACATTCTTTAAACTGTTAATTTCCACCATGTTTAGAGTGAGCATCGTTTTCCAACATATTTCAAAAATGAATTTTTTTTCATACATTAAAATCTTAATTTTTGAAATGCACTATCATGATTTGAAAGAACAAGTGAGAGTTGAAATAATCGGCACATTTCATTAGCATATCTGACAAGTCTAATTCCATTGGAAAATTACATGCATTCTCCTCAATGACATATATTCTACATCAAGTGTATATATAAAACTGTCAATTGAGAAATAACATTTCTTGGCATCATTTAGTTATTACCCTTTTGATTCATTGGATTGAACTTATTTGTTTGGGTAAAATTATGTGGAAAGGAGCAGCTCATGTTTTAAATGTTTTGTATAGCTTTCTGCTACCTCCCTTATATTTGCTATGAAACTCTACTGCAATTCTGTAATATTTTGAATCCTCTATGACAGAGAGATTTGTGCTTCATTTCTTAGTTATGCAGTGTGCTTATTGCTGCATTCTATGTTTGCTGCTAACTCTGATTATGTTTCAAATCTCTGATCCATTCTGATTGCTAACTCTGATGAAGATTTTGTTTCTGATTATGATTCAAACTTTAAATTCTGATTTCTGTTATCTAATTATCATGACCGCTTCTGATCTCAAGATTTAAAATGAAATTATCAAGTGAACTATCATGAAGCTTCTATTCGTTCAAATGGATTAAACAGAAATAAGTCAGATGAATCAAATCTTATTCAAAGAATTTCAGTGTTTCTTCAAAAGCTTTGGCCAAACTAGTTTTTCATTGATTTCAAATGTTCAAATCCTTATTCTTTGAAAACAGTTAATTGTTTACAAGTGTTGTATGCTCTTTGCTCAAGTTTCATATGATTCATTTCTAAAAGAACATGAGAGTTGTCTTGTCTAACCTTGTGTGGATTCAAGAAACATTGGGTAGCAAGGAGTATCTAGTACTTTGTTTTGCGGGATGCTCAACGAGTAGCCTTGAACCGATAATACCCGAGTACTTGTCAAGGCGAGATAAAGAAATTTCTGAGATAATTGGTACTCGAGTACTTTCAAGCCATACCCGGGTACTGACGAACTGAGGAAGCTACAACTGACCGATCATCTCAACAATACTCGAGTAGGTAAGTACAATACTCGAGTACTGTGCATCATCATCTGAGAAAAAAAAATATCCCTGAATCATCCACCTGATGCTTAATGATCAATTTGCACATCAAAGAAATTCAAGTGTTCACAATACACACTTGAAATGAGGTATTTTAGTATGTACTTTAATATATCTGAGTATTGCATACTTGAGTATTAATTGTTGTTATGCAAGTAGTGGGGCAATACTCAAGTATTCAAGTGTAATACTCAAGTACTGTCGGGCTGCCACCTTGATTTAATGCAGCATTTGGCAGGTCTGATTCATTTGATGTGCGTCATTTTATAAATGGAAAGGCATATGTTTGAAAAGCATCATATATGAATGAGTAAATACCCTTTTTGGTCCCTGGAAAAAAACATTTGACCCTTTTTCGTCCCTGAGTAAAAGAAATGTCATTTTGGTCCTTTTTAGGGACTAAAAAGGACCTTTTTGGGAATTTCGAGGATTAAAATGTGCAAAAAAATGATCAAAAGGACTAAAAGGGACCTTATTTTTCCATTTTAGGGACTAAAAGTGACTTATTGTTTTTCAGGGACCAAAAAGGGCATCCGTGTTTTTTCCAGGGACCAAAAAGGGTATTTACTCTATATGAATTGGCGTCAGGCTTCTTTAGATGTGCTGTATCATTTATTCAATGTTTTTCCCAAAGATTCCTTAAATGCAAAAGCATCAAAAAGCCATCCGTATCTATTCATTTTACCTAATCATCTCTGATCTATATCTATTCTTGTTGCAAAAGCACCAAATTGGTGTCTGGACTTGAATGAAAAAAGCATCATACCACTCTTTATCTTCACTTGATCAAGATTTTGGAAAACATCATACACTGTGTGCATCACCCGTGCTTTATCCTCAATTCATTTAACATTGGCATCACTTCATTATTTGGTATTATTAGAGAGAATGCATTCATTAGGGGGAGCCTCACATTCACATATGTTTTATATCTTTAAAAAGCTCATCTCCTTGATTTGAAGAAAATTATCTTTAAATGATGCTCATCCGCACTCACTATGATTTAGTTTTGATGATGAGTTAATATCATCTTTTCCTTTCATTATCTCAATTTGAAAATATCATACAGAAATGAATATTTGGATATCTGATTGCACTAACAATTCTCTCTTGCAAGAAAGTTTTACAATTATGACAGGAGAACTCAGTCTGTGCAAAGACTTTCCTAAATATACTAGGAAAAACTATTACATTGATGAAAGATGTTTTGATTACACTGAAGTTGTGATATGCTCTACAAAGTAGAAGAAAACTTCTTGAAGCCAATTGAGACATATTCTAGGAGAATGACGGAAATGATCTCATACAAGAAGAAAGCAAGCAAATGGCCTTCATTGATCATTCATCAATTTGCAGAACCTACATGAGCATTTCTGAACTTTATCTTTTTATATTCAGTAAATTTTGCACATGTTTGGTGTTTATATGATTTAAATGTAAAAGATTTCTTGAAAACCTCTCCAAATTCTCTCAAATTTATTTTCATAAAAACATTCCAAATTGCATCATATTAAGAATGAAAACAATTTCAAATGGGGGAGAGAAAATCAGTTCTTTGATTCGGTCTAATTTGGTTTCACATTTGCCTCTACAACCATCTCTTCTTTACTTCAACTTTTTGCTAATGACAAATAAGGGGGAGAGAATAACAAGAAAAATATACTGGGTTTATTAGCTTTTCATATTCATAAATATTTTTCTCAAAGTATTTGCCATCATCAAAAAGGGGGAGAATGTTGGATATGATTAGTTTTGATGATGTCTTATATAGATGTCATTCTTAAGAGCAAAAAGGTTGCATACTACATTTATCTTATACTTTGACTGATTCTTACATTTAATGTAGATGTAATGTTGATATGAAGAAGATGGAAGTTGGAATGGCTAAATTCAGAGTTAAAATAAGGAAATTCAAGCTTCCCGATGAATAGAAGTTGCTACAATTTAATTGCTACAGTCCTGTGCATGAATAGCTCTACCTTGTGTTTGAATCTCGTCAACACTCAAGTATGAAACATGTACTCGCGAGTATCATGCTTCAATTCTTCAGTATGACACTTCAATACTCGAGTATAGTACTTGGCTACTCAAGTATGGTGCATAAACAGCTGCTTCTGTGCTTAAATCCCGACAATACCCGAGTATGGATCATCAATACTCGAGTATGACACCACTCTGATCAGCTCTGTTTCACGTCCAGCACTGGCGACCTATGGTAATTCGATGATATCTTCCTAACCAGAGATCGGATTGAGGTGAAACAAATTTTTTTGGAAACTAGACTTCCAAAAGGTTCTAGTCGGACAAGATTCAAGTCCAAATGAGGTCCGATGAGAGAGCTATGAATTGTTGAAGATGACAGTGACATCACCGTCACACTGCTGACCAAGCCTCAATGTTTTGAGTATATCTCACAAACTAGAAGTCAAATGAAGCTGAAACCGGTGCCATTTGAAAGTAGACTCACAGGGCTTTCCAACAAGACTTGAAGCAATCAAATCGGAGTCCATACCAGGAAGTTATGATCTTCGAAAGTGGATACTCGAAATACTGGAAGTAGCAGAGTTCAAATCAAAACGTTCGTATACCTTAAACACTTAAATACTCGAGTATGAGTATTCAATACTCAGTATGATCGGAAAACATGCTTCTGATATGTCGAGATTGCATATTTCGATTCTGTTATTAATTACTATTAATGATGATCTTTAATGCTCCAATTCTAACCGATTCTACTCATAGTTTTTCGAAAATCTGAAATATAGAACAGGATCATTTGATATCATCATGGGCCAAGCAAAGATTCCAATCTTCATTTGAAAACGAAGCAAATTGGGTAACTCGCTGAAAAGTGGGAAATCATCTTCAAACGGTCAGAAGGCATAAGTCATGACATGTTAGAGCTATCTTCAGCAAAACCGAATCATGGGCTAAGATTATGGTTATCACCGATCCTCCAAACGCTCCAACGGGAAGAATTCCGATTAATATCAATTATGTAGCAAACAAATATGGAATGGGTTTTTGAATTCAAAAGCTGCAACGGTCACCTACAAAGTAGTATAAATAGGTGAAGTCTTGGCTCCTCAAATCACCAACACAACAGAGAAAACGCATAATGAGAATCGAAAGATACTTGCAAGAGTCTAGTTACGCTATACTCTTGTCGATACTTTCGAATACTTTCATCAATACTCGTAATACTCTCGGTTGATATCTTGTAATACCATGTACTTCCGTGCTTAGAGTTATCTGCTCTTATAGAGAGTTATCCTTGACTATCATTTCCTTGTGAGAATCTCAAAGTTGTGGGACTTTGGGATTGGGTATTTGATTACAACTTGTAAGGGGGAGTGTAATTCGAGAGAGAGAATTGCTCCGAGTGTGTAATCATTTGATCGTAAGTTAGGAAATCCCGGAGTGTTTCTGCGGACTGGACGTAGGTCAAGAGTTGGGCCGAACCAGTATAAATTCTCTGTGTCTATCTCCTCTACTCTATCTCTACTTTGCCTTTATATATATTTGTTGTGTGGGTGACCGAGTAACTAGCAAAAAGAATTTTGTAATCACCTATTCACCCCCCCTCTAGGTGATATTCCACCTTCACACAGTTTGCTTGAGCAGCTCACATATCATGCCCGAGCATCATTGGGACTCAGACCTTTTGAACTAAGTTGAAAGAATCATGCTCGAGCAGACTTTAGTGTTTGCCCGAGCAACGACGAGTCACAGAACATCTTTGCGTAAAATGAGCATTCATGCTCGAGCAGGAGGAATTCCTTGCTCGAGCAGCATCGAGGCAGAAGCAAAATATCACAAGTCAAAGAAGCCTGCTCGAGCATCAGAGAATTCCTTGCCCGAGCACCATGCTCGAGCAGAAGGAAAAAGCTTGCCCGAGCAGCGCTCTAAATTCACCTCTGGACGATGTCTGCCTGAGCATGAAGTATTCATACTCGAGCATCATGCCCGAGCAGAGGCAAACTCTTGCTCGAGCAAGTCCACTCAAGACCGTCCATTTACACACTGATTGATGTTTTGCCCGAGCATGCTATATCCATGCTCGAGCAGGAGAAATAGGCTGCTCGAGCAGCGTTGGAGAAATGTTGATTCTCGCCTCTGCCTGAGGCCTGCTCGAGCAAACTTAAAGGCTTGCCAGTGCATCAGTGAGGAAATCCGTTTTTCTTGAAGGCCTGCCCGAGCAATGAGTTACCTCTTGCTCGAGCATACGAACAGAGCAAAGATTCGCTATATCTCAGAATGATTATATATGATAATTATTGGACCACCTTACAATTTATTACTGATCATATTCAAACTCATTCAATTCCTATTTAACCATTCAGTTTAAATGAGTTTCAGGTAATCAATCCTTGATTGACGGAACAGAAGAACAAAACATTATTTTCACGCGTCAACGGACAAAACAGAGATGAAGAAGTTGAAATCCTTCGATTTGGAAATATTTGACATAGCCATTACTCAGAGTAATTTCCTGCACAAATAAAGGGAAGACACTAAATGATGCAACGATCATGAACCTTCAATGCAGAGCAAACGTTGAAAATCAAAGAGACCGTGTGACTCAATGGTTATCTTTGCAATCTCCCAACATCATGAATCATAAACATTATAAAAGCCCATCTGATTCAATTCAATAGACATCTCAATAGAATACGAAATATACATTTCAATATTACTGTGATCAACTACTTTAATTATCTGTAGTATCTTTGGATACTCATAGTACTTCAGTGTTCATATTTTATTTACTCATGAGGAGCTGTTAAACACCTTCATTATTTCAGTTGTTCAAACTTGAGGTTGTGGAACCTTAAGTAAGGGTGTACGATTACAACTTGTAGGGGAGTGGGTCAGAGTGTGAAAGGATCATCCTAAGTTACAGAGTGGGTAATTGTACTTGTGTCTGAAGAGTTAGTGAAAATCTCAATGTGTACTTGGGGACTGGACGTAGGTCAAAGTGTTAGACCGAACCAGTATAAATCTCTTCGTGTCGATTTCTCTTCCCTTACTCTGGTTATTTATTTTCACGTATCTTGCGAAAAGTTTGTTAAGATCACCTATTCACCCCCTCTAGGTGATATTCCACCGTCAATTATGACTTAAGATTTTATTTAGAGGGTATAATTTAATTAATCCTATTAATCCTACTTATATGAATGCAATCACTATTGTTTCTCATATAATATCTAAATTAATTATGAGTGATCTAATCAAAACATAATTCAAACTCTAAATTGATTATGAGTGATCTAATCAAATCATAATTAAAACTCTAAATTAATCATGCAATGATCAAATCAAGACATAATTAAAATTGTGACACAACATGGCTCATACTTAACCTAAATCCTCTCAAACCATTGAGAGGACTTCTCTAAAACAAAAGAAATACATCAGGAGAAACCTCGTTTCAACATACGAGGGGAGTGAGATGAGAAAATAATGTACATCAAGAGTATTTAGAGAGAGAGGCATGGCTTGCAGGCCATATTTAAAATTTACAACTATTGTAAAACTCTAGAGCCATGTTGTTCACCATACCCAAACAACATTTGAAAGGTAAATCACAATATACATTAATTCATACTATTATGAAATAAAATATTATATTAAACTTATCATGATTTAAGTTCTCTAATTTATATTATATTATATAATAAATATAATATAATATCATGATTTAAATTCTCTAATTTACATTATATTATATACTATATATAATATAATATCATCATTTAAATTCTCTAATTTACATTATATTATATACTAAATATAATATAATATCATGATTTAAATTCTCTAATTTACATTATATTATATACTATATATAATATAATATCATGATTTAAATTCTCTAATTTAAAATATATTATATACTATATATAATATAATATCATGATTTAAATTCTCTAATTTACATTATATTATATACTATATATAATATAATATCATGATTTAAATTCTCTAATTTACATTATATTATATAATAAATATAATATAATATCATGATTTAAATTCTCTAATTTACATTATATTATATAATAAATATAATATAATATCATGATTTAAATTCTCTAATTTACATTATATTATATAATAAATATAATATAATATCATGATTTAAATTATCTAATTTACATTATATTATATAATAAATATAATATAATATCATGATTTAAATTCTCTAATTTACATTATATTATATAATAAATATAATTTAATATCATGATTTGAATTTTCGCACTACTGACAATCAACCGGGATCCCTACGTTAGATTTTTTTTTTCAAAATAAAATATTGTTTTCGAAAATAATTTCCCAAAAAAAAATGATTTTCGAAAATTTCTAACCCTAACGTGATCGCACGAACTGAACGATTCAGAACATGGCTATCGTTCGAGCGTGAGCAACGTCTGAACTATTCAGAACGCAACTGACGCACAAACTCGAACTCCGATCTCAGCGTCCTGATCGACATCGGATCTGAACGTTTCAGATCCACGTGAATCAGCCACACAGTCCGACTTGGAACCCGTAGAAACCTTAACACGAGTTTTTGAATTTAAACACATTATTGGATTCGGTTTTAACCATATATACATCACATATATATAATCTCATATAAACCCTATCGCGTATGTACGTTTTAAATGCATACAGGATTCAATTAATCATATATCAATTTAAAACACATACTTGGATTCGGCTTAAGCATACATGTATCTCATACATAAACACACGTATAAAACCTAATTTAAACGCTCTGTTGAGTTGGCTCTGATGCCACTGTTGGGATCCGTACATGCAGCGGAGTAAAACTTTTATGAATCCCATCCAAAAGATCGCCCAACAGCGTTTAAATCAAGGTTTAGGGTTTCCGAATCATACCTATGCCGAACAATTGGACTGGTGGGCTACCTTCTCGATCAGCAGAAGTCGACTCTTAGAATCGGCTTCCTCTACCGGTATCCACACCAACACCCTTCAGAAACACGAACGGAAGCGTGCTAGTGCCTCTGAACTGTGCGTCTCTCTATTTTCTATCTTGGGTTTCTCGCGGCTTTCTAATACGCTCGACAAAAAAATCCCCTAGGTTTTTTCTAAACCTAATAGGCGTATTATATTCAAAATTTGAAATCTATTAATTAAATCTATCTAATAGATCTAATCTAATCTATTTATTTAATCCAAATAAAAGCCTTCTGATTTAATTTATCTCTATAAATTAAATCTGAGAAATGATATCTCTATTCGAAAATTAAATCCGAGATACAATATCTCAATTTATTATAGTTATTTAATTTATCAAATAAATTAAATACTATATATAATAATATTATATATATATATATATATATATATACATCCTAGATTAAATACAGTATTCATTAAATCTTAGACATATATAAGATTCAATGAATCTGTACACTTTTGCTTGTGTTGGACTATTCTTGTGTGCGACCCTGTAGGCCCACATGAGATTGGCAGTGGGCTAATACTGTACCAGCCCACAAGTCGCAAGCGGCCTCTAGCAAGACATTGCGACTACCCAATTCATATGGGGATCGATGATACGATACAACCTATCCTACAACCATGTCACGTCCCTTTTCTCATGCGATAATTTGGTCAAGGATGAGGCATGGAGAAAGTCAACTTCCTGTTCTTGACCATTACTTTCTCGATTCTTGAGTAGTCTAACAATTGAAATAGAAACTCCTTTCCATCGTAGTATAGCCATACATTTCTTAGACTCACTCATCGAGGGGCCCAGTATTATCTCTCTACAAATGTGAGGGACAAATTCCATCTTGACCATTCACATTCCTCTGCATGAAAACCACTGATCCCGATCATAGCCTATATCATCACCCGGTCAAAGGTGACTTTTGACTAAGTCAAAGATCAGCGACTCATCATGTAGGAATCCATGATGATCTCAGGTCAAAGGGAGTTGTGACGCGGTTATACATGAGAAAAGCTTATGACTTATTCCATGCAACATTCTCTTAGTGGGTCGGTACAGCACCTTGTACTCTTACAAGTGCCTATGAATTTGACTCGTATCTCCATACTCATTAAAGTCATACCAGTCTTATTTCATCTGCGCTCCCGCGGAGATGACCGACCAGGGGCATTTAGGATAATCTATAAGATATATCCAAGGATCAGTTATCACTATAAACACGCAAAGGAAATGATAACTAAAGGAGAATACTTTAAATAACATTAACGTTTAAAGTACAATGACTTGCCCCTAGGGCATAATTTCCAACACTTATAAATCGTGATAAAAGCATAAGTATCCAATGCATGTGCATAAAAGAAGGCAAGTCTAAGGGTTTATTTTGAATGCACATGGCACGACCAATACAATGCTATAGCATCGGGTCTGCCATATCAAGCTGCAATACAATTCAACCCATATGCTATAGCAGTGTAAGTAAAGCAATGTTATGCACAAAATATTCTGACTTTTCCTCAAGGCTATTTCAGGAAATAAGTACAAGTCAATGGACGGACGTTAGTTCACGGTTAGATTGCTGACGGATCGACTTAGAAGATGTGAAGGATCAAGGATTGAGATTTGGAGAATCCTACAATATCAACAGAATCAATCTACCAAATTTGGAAAGTTAGACCTGACAGATTTGGAAAGGCCCAGCTTAATGAACTTATGCCATAAGTAAACCAGACTATAAAAGGAAAAGACGGCCAACCCTAAAGACATCGAGTCGTTGAGAGTCAAAAAGAAATTCCTATTCGGCTAGGCTTGAAAGAAGATTGAGAGAAGTACGAAGCACAAGAACTCCAGAAGAACCCAGCATCCTTCCTTGCAGTAAAACGGAGACAAGAAGACGTGGAGTTTTCAAGTGACAGGCTTCTCCCACGCCGTCGAACCCTCCGAAAAACTTTCTGTTTATTTCTTTGATTTTTAGTCTACCTTTTGTCATGGGCTGTTCTGCTATGATTTGTTCCGTGATTCCCTCATCAATTATGAACTAAATTTCCTATGGCTGAGTGAGGATGGAGTTCTAAGTGTAGAATGAACCCAGTTTGTTAGTTCTTAATTTAATATATTTGGTTTGTTTATCAGTACTTTAATCTCTTGTCGGTTAGCGGAAGCTAAAGGCTAGATCAATGGCCTCGGCTTACTGGAAGGGAGTCGGGGTTAGACATTTGATAAGTAGTGTTTGCTAGGCAAGTTGGTGTAAGGCTTGACCTATCATTGTAGGCTTCAGGCATGGGTCTATTGCTCATAACCTTAACACCTTGAATTGGATAGACAATCTAATTAGAAAATCACCATAGGCATATGGGAGAAGTATAGTTAAGATTGTACGTACAAGACGCAAAAACTTCTGTAGAATATAGTGGTGGGTTAACTATATAACATTGTGAAAGGCAGCTATGCTATAGCATTGCGGAAGCTGTGCAGTATAATTGCTATAGCAATGCGTCAAAGAAAACTGGGGGATTGATGTACTTAGGATGAAATCCGATGCTCAGCCCATCTTTTAATTGATATCTTCTTACGACTACGATCATTTGCTTGCTTTCTTTATTGTTAGCTATAACCCCAGAAAATCCCAAACCAATCATACTTTTCTTCTATTTTGTACACAACTGTTTGTGTGAATCTGCATTATTATCGGTATCTCAGTCTCTGTGGGACGATACTTTACTTACTCTTTATTACTTGTTCGTCTGGTTTACTTGCCATTAAGGAAATCAACTAACAAATCTCTAACACTTTCCCACATGTAGGCAGAAGAATATGATGCATTTCATCACATTATGAAAGCGCATGACAAAACTGATACAATGTTTTACCACTACGCGCCTTTTCTTTGAACTAGCACTATAATGCGACCACGATGTTGTACCATCGTAAGTGATGAATTGTTATGTGCTATATTATGCTGATATCTTCTCATGACTATTTCAAAAATTAAATACATGTAATCAACATGGACGTTAAGACGGCGGTTGACTTGACAGAGACGGAAATAGAAAATGCGGAGAATCAAATAGAAGATCAACAAAATCATGCGAAATTAAAGAGAGGATCAATCAATCGAATCAATAGAAGCATGGTGATACTTCTACCTCTGGTATTAAAGAATCCTAGGAATAGTGAACTTCTTAGCATTCAAGTTAAGAAACTGAGGTTAGATAATTGATCCTTTCTTTGGCACGATAGGTTAGGACACATTAATGAGACAAGATTGTCTAGACTCCATCTAGATAGTTATCTAGATTCCATGGATTTTGAATCCTATGAGCCTTGTAAATCTTGTTTGGCTTGTAAGATAACGAAAAACCAAGTTTGAGAAGCTCTTGAGTCATAGAGCCAATGAGTTGTTGGAACTCATTCATTCAAATGTTTGTGGGCCCGTGTCTACTCAAGCTAAAGGAGGATACTCCTACTTCATCACCTTTATGGATGATATGTTCAAATTCGGATATGTGTATCTTATGAGACACAAATCCGAGGCCTTTGAAAAGTTCAAAGAGTTTAGGAATGAAGTAGAGAAACAACTTGGAAAGATGATTAAGACAGTTCAATCTAATCAAGGTGGAGAATATATAAGTCAGGAGTTTCAAGATTATCTAAGAGAGAATGGGATTCTCTCACAGTTAACGACTCCTTACACACCACATTAGAATAGTGTGTCTGAAAGGAGAAACCGAACCTTGCGTGACATGGTACAGTCACCGATGAGCAGTACGAAGCTCCTAAAATAGTTTTGGGGTTTCACCCTTAAGACAACATTAAACCTTCTTAATAGGGTTCTGTCAAAATTTGTTTAGACTACTCTGTATGAGATATGGAGGGGCCAGAAGCCAACTTGAGTTTCCTCATTGTGTGGGGCTATCTAGCTTATGTCAAGACCCTAGCACTGGATAAATAAAGGGCTAAGAACACTTTGTGCTATTTTGTAAGCTATCCCAAGGAAATTAAGGGATACTACTTTTACTACCCTGAGGACTACAAAGTGTTTGTATCCAAGAATTCAAGCTTTCTTGGGGAGGATCTACTATTTTAAGTAGATAGTGGGAATAAGGTAGAACTTGAAGAAATTCAAGATCTACAAAAATATATAACAGAGTCTGAGCCTATTGATTAGGTGATCCCTCAAGTAGAGGTTGTAGACACCCAACCCCATAGGACTTCTAGGGTTAGTTGTCAACCTAAAATGTACAATTTTGTGATTGAGAATCAACAAACCATTGAAGATGACGTGCTTACTTCTTACACTGAGGCAATCAAGGATGTTGACTCCTCAGAATGACTTCAAGCAATGGAATCTGAGATAGATTCTATTGGGTGCAAGTAGGTCTTTAAAAAGAAAACTGATGCAGATGACAACATTCAAACCTATAAAGCTAGGTTGGTTGCGAAAGGTAATCGTTAAAGGCAAGGAATTGACTTTGAGGAAACCTTCTCGCCTGTTGCCATGATCAAATCTATCAGGAATATGCTAGTTATAGCTGCATATCATGATTATGAGATTAGGAAGATGGATGTCAAAATTGCCTTCTTGAATGGTTTCTCGAAGGAGGAGGTGTATGTGACATAACCTGAAGGTTTTGAATCCAAAAACCAAAAGCATATGGTATGAAAACTTCAAAAAATCAATGTATGGGTTTAAGCAAGCCTCCTGGAGTAGGAATCTTTGTTTTGATGAAGTTGTTAATGGTAACGGCTTTATCAAGAATGAAGATGAACCATGTGCTTACAAGAAGGTCAGTGGGAGTTCTGTTGTTTTCCTTGTGCTTTTATGTGGATGACATATTGCTCATTGGAAATGACATCTCATGTAACAGTCCACAAAGATATGGTTATTAGAGAATTTCACCATGAAGGATATGGGAGAGGCAACCTATATACTTGGTATAAGGATCTATAGAGATAGATCCAAAACGTTGTTGGGATTATCTCAATCCACGTACATAGATAAAATGCTAAAGAGGTTTAACATGGATAGGTCAAAAAGGGGTTTTCTTCACATCAGTCATGGTATTCATCTTTCTAAAGCTATGTGTCATAAGACACCGACTAAAAGGGAACGTATGGAGAGGATTCCATATGCATTAGCAATTGGATCCATCATGAATGTCATGCTATGTACGAGACCAGATGTCTCTTATACTTTGAGCATTATGAGCTGATACTGGGTTGACCCTGGAGAGGGTCACTAAACAGTCGTGAAAATAATCCTAAAGTACTTAAGAAGGACTAAGGATCTGCTTCTGGTTTATGGTGGAAGTGATGAGCTGAAAGTGAAAGGGTTCACTGATACAAGTTTCCAGAGTGATAGAGATGACTGTAAATCCCAGTTAGGTGTTAGCTACACCTTAAATGGTGGAGCAATTTATTGGAAGAATTCCACGCAAGAGACCACGACAGACTCTGCTAGTGAGGCATACTACGTAGCAGCTTTTGAAGTGGCTAAGGAGGCAATATAGATCAAGAAGTTCATGAATAAACTTAAAGTGGTTCCCAACATTGTTGATCCAATACCTTTGTATTGCGACAACACTGAACCTATTTCTCAGGGCAAGGAACCTAGGTCTCAT
Source organism: Acacia pycnantha (assembly GCA_025563575.1). Classification (NCBI taxonomy): domain Eukaryota; kingdom Viridiplantae; phylum Streptophyta; class Magnoliopsida; order Fabales; family Fabaceae; genus Acacia; species Acacia pycnantha. The sequence continues at coordinate 789,523 of JAMWYP010000107.1, read as the reverse complement.
CAGAGATCCAAGCATGTGCTCCGCAAGTATCACCTCATCTAGAGATTGTTGAAAGATAGGATATAAAGTTGGACTAAATCCCTATTGAGGATAACTTGGCTGATTCTTTGACGAAGGGAATTTCTCAAAGAAAACATAATATTCATTATGAGTCTTTAGGTTTGACACGTCAACTTGGTTGGCTCTAGGCCAAGTAGGAGATTATTTGTAAGTAGGTGATCTAGAGATAATCTGTTTCGACAGATGAAAACCTATTTGCATTTTAGTATTTCATGATTAATATAAATGAGCACATTTTATCTTCATCATATTTATGTCTTACCTTTATTTTAAGGTGAATATGCGTTTAAAGATAAAAGCCCTAAGAATAGAATAGGTGTTCACTCGAGTATCCATGATAGGGATCATGATCATGAGGACTCGAGGACACTGCATATTTATTGTCTGAAACTTGTTCCTAGTCTTAAATCACCAAGAAAGGACATTGGTGATATCAATAAAACTATCACGACATCATCTACTTGTATAGAGATACAAGATAGAGACCTCATAGAATACACACATAGTGATGCCTTAATTGATGTCGTGGGTAAATATTTTGGAGAACAGATAGCACTGAACTGACCCGCTGGAGACTTCACAAAGAATCATTGCAGATAGTATCATTGGATATCTAAAGTCTCTCATCATTTGATAGTGCGGATCGTCTTGGACTTGAGGATGTCATCGAACACTATGTCCTAGGGTTATACTTTGACTGTACAACTCTATCTGCCTAAAAATGGGGAGAACAGTGCACTCTTGGGTGTAACTCGAATACATGAGTATAGCTGGACATGCTGAAAGGACTCACAGTCCCCTACAAGAGATTAGTCATTCACAAACTGGTAGAGCTTGGATGACTTCTAGTTGACTCAGGAGTCTGTGCGCAAAGCAAGGGATAATGAAGAGTTAGGATCCATCTTAAAGTCAATGGAAGAAGATTCCTAGTTCTATGAATTAGCTACATTTAGTCAATCAAGAGAGATGACACTCTATATTTGTTCTCAACTAAATGCGAATGACGATGTGAGGATGATGCTGGCATAGTATCCAGATTAGAAAGGTATATCATTTGATCAACTCAATTAGTTCTAGGACCGTAGAGCATTGCTAGAGTCTTATGTGGTTATTAAATAAATTGGGCCTATTAAAGGAGTTTAATTGGTCCAAGTTTATTTATGTCAGTGACTAATTGGGCCTAATAGGTCACACACAAGTGTTATTCTTGATTGCTTAAAATTAGCAAGCTTGGGCCAATAATTGTTATTGGGCTTTGTCAAGACTAAAGGTGTAATTGGGTTAGAGTGGGACTCCAAGCTCAATAGCAAAATTACGCCTTATTTGAGCCCTTAGTGGGAAATCAATTTCTCCACTAAAAGGCCCAAATGTGTTAGAAGGCCCAATAGGGTCAATAAAAAATTGGATAAGATCCCATAAAGATTGGATAAGATTCAATAAAGATTGGATAAGGATTAGGCTTCTTGGAAGGCGCCATTCTTGGATTGGGCCTTTCTAGTTGGGCTAGGTTTTTCTAGCTAGACTTGACCTTTCTTGTAAGAACTAAAATTAGGGTTAAACCTTAATTTTAGTGGTTGATTTTGGCGGCCAGTTTACGTTTTTGAAAAAGAAGGAACAACTCTTGAAGGGTTCAAGAAGGCAAAAAGGTGCCACTTTTGCACGTGCATGCCGCCAATACAAGAAAGGTAAATCCTCCTATCTTGCTCCATACCTAACCTCAAGAAACTATAACCTTCTTGAGAAAAAGAAAACCCAAAAACTTGAATCCTTAGCCTTGCCATCACCTAGCAAGCATCTAAGGAGAATGGGGAGTCAAGAAGAAGGAGTTCTCATTGCAATCAGGAGATAGTTGTGTGGATCAACATTAGAGAACATCATAATCTTTGTCTTCTTTTCAATTGATCAAAGGTATTTCTAAAACCCCTTTATGTGTTTTAACGAGTAGATCATAGACATAACTCATGAGGACCGTAAGGAGTTACGAGTTTCGCAATGATTAACAAAGATTTCTAATTCTTCACATCCATTATTACTTTATCCTTTAGTTACGAGTTATAACTCATGAGCACCGTAAAGAGTTACAGATAATAACTATGTGCATCGTAAAGAGTTACGAGTTATAACTCATGAGCATCATAAAGAGTTTTGATGAAGGAAACCAAATTGGGATAACCCACCGTAAAGAGTTACGAGTTATAATTCATGAGTAAATTAGAAAACATATTATAGGAATCATCCATGAATACCAAAATTTTTGTTTTGCAACCTCATGAGTAGTTGCTTGAATGTCATGCAACAACCCAAAATTTAGAGAGTTCTTATAACTATGTGCTTGATGGCAAAGATATTAGAGACTTCTTATCCTTGGAGGAGATAGACATGAAATGTGTTATGTTCACAATCAAGTGAGTTTATTTTTTATTTTTAACTTTATTAGTCCAATGATTTTTATGATTCTATATTCACTAAGTCATTTCTCATTTTAATTGTACAATAGTTGCTTGCACTAAATGTGTGTCGAACACCAGACACACACATCCTATGGAATCTTGTACTGGGCGTGTGGCAAAGGATTATAATAGGATGGTAGAGATGATGAGCTATATGGGGTATACAATCGAAGAAACTCAGTTGTCATGTTATCTGGCGCCAATTGTTCATAGGCAAGTAACTTGTTTTTACCTATTCAAGGCATACTTAGTTTGTTAAGTTACGAAGTATTATGTTAGCTAACCTCATTTAAATCTATATATGTTATTATAGTTATCAATGGAGTCTCCTTGTTGCTTGACCCTCGATCAACAACATTTATTGATTTGATTCCTTGGATCGCACACCGAACAAAGAGATCAAAACCATTTTCAACACGTAAGTTAAGTTGTTTGTAAATCATTGGTTTTTTACTTGAACAAATTATTTTAATGTCTTCTACTTTTCATTCTAATGATAGCGTGCTCAAGATGTATTCTATCATGGGTTGTAAGCACAAAACTAAAGTTACTACCACAAAGTAGTACCAGCCCAAAGTAAGTTGTTTAAATTCAAGTTTTTTAATTGACAATCACTTTATAATTTCCTTAATTCATTTTGACAATTTTCTTTTGAAGCATAGTGCCCTCGCCAACCGGGAAAACTGAGTACGGGTACTACATTATACTAAATATGTATAAGTGTATAACATCATCATTAGTTGAGTTACTTCAGATTTTGAATAGGTGATCATTTCTTCATTCTCAAATGATTTTCATTTTTGTTCTTGTAAGTAAATTGTTAGTTGTTTCATTAAATTGATTTATTTATGTTAACTTGTTCTTCAATTTGCCCGCAGATTTTTGGTCAAGAAGAACCCTACATTTTGGAAGACATTAATGTGATAAGAGACCTTTTAGCATGACATCTTCTACAACAGATAGAAGATGTGTAGAATAAAAAGGTTTTTTTGTTTTTTGTTTACATAGTGTAGAAGATGTGATACTTGATTATATTAACTTGTGAACTTGTGCACATTCTTGTATTAAACATGTTTAGAGAACTTTTGTATATATGCAATGCATTATAATGTGGTGTCACTAAGTTTTCTTTATTCTCTATTTTGGAAATTGCTTGTTTATAATACTCAGTTTTTATATCTCTTTTTTGGTTCTTTATTACAAGAAAGGCTATGGACAGAAAATAAGAATATAGTTTTTTTTAAAGAAAATAAAGACAATTGTTTTTAATGACAATTTTACTAAAACAATCGTTGTGAGATATAAATATAGTTTTTTTTTTTTTTAAATATAGACACACACACACGACGGTTCTTAATAAAATAGTTTAAGAACAGCCGTCTATTTAAAAACTTTTTAACGACACACACATATTACCCTCTGAAAACAGTCGTCTTATAGTCCTAAAAATTGAATTTAAAAGTGCCTTATATAGTAGTGAGACTTTCATTAAAATTAAAATACATGTTACACAAACTTCTCTTATATTTTGATATTTTATTTTCATCCATCCAAGCTGTTAGTTGACCGTTAAGATTAACTTTTAGATTTTGTTTTACTAAAATGCCGTTCTTTAACATTTTTACTAAAAAAGTAGTTAGGGTGCCAATGACTTAAAAGGACACACATGTGATATATGGACTTGAGGAAAAATACAATGAACAATTAAAAAAAGCCTCTCTTTAACATTAAAATTGTTTAAACATATATATGTGTGTATGGTTAACATATATAAATATCTGTATATACACACACATATACATATTTATATGGGTCAACAAAATTTATTACACCAAATTTTAATTCTGAAAGATCTTTTAACTTTCTAATATGTTAAAAATGTATTAATTTTGAGATTATAAAATTATAATTTAAATCTTTTTGCCATATTTATTAAGATATATTTATTTTTAGTTTATTAAATGACTAAAAATATATATGATACATATTCTTTTTACCAAATATAATAAAATATATAGGTTTAAGAGATTGTATAAGTTATTTAAATTTATAATTTCATATTCTTTTCCTACTAGAATTTAAATAATTTCATATTCTTTATAATTTCATATTCTTTTCCTCATTTCAGGAATTCGAACTGATCATGGAGGTGAATTTGAGAATCAAGCCTTCGAAAAATTCTGTGACACTCATGGAATAGATCACAACTTCTCAGCTCCAAGAACCCCTCAACAAAATGGGGTGGTTGAAAGAAAGAATCGAGTGCTCACTGAAATGGCTCGAGCAATGTTGAATGGAAATGAAACTTCACAAGTCTTCTGGGCAGATGCCATGAGCACAGCCAGCTACATCTCAAACAGAGCTTATCTCTGAAAGAAACTTGACAAAACTCCATATGAGCTGTACAAAGGAAGAAAACCAAACTTGGGCCACCTTCACATATTTGGATGCAAATGCTTCGTTCAAAATAACGGTAAAAACAACCTGGGTAAGTTTGATCCAAAATCGGACGAAGGTATTTTTCTTGGCTACTCAAATAGGAGTAGAGCATACAAAATTTTCAATAAACGTACTCGTTTAGTAGAAGAATCAATCCATATTGTATTCTGTGAATCTAAAATTGACAAACCTCTAGATGATGATGAGGAAACTCCTTACAAAAATCAATCTTTTCAAAAACTACCCATGCATCTCTTGAAAATCCAGCTGACGTTTTTGAAAGCAATTCTGAAAACTCTTGCGAAACCCCTGATCAATCTCAACCCAAACCTTGGAAATTCAAAAGAAATCATCCCTTGGATCAAGTGATAGGGGATATAAATCAATGTGTAAGGACTAGAAAAAGCACATTGAATGAAGTTAATTTTTCTGCATTCATATCTGAGATTGAGCCCTCTAAGATTGACGAAGCCCTCTCAGACAATGATTGGGTGATAGCAATGCAAGAGGAATTACATCAATTTGATAGAAATCAAGTTTGGGACTTAGTACCTAGGCCTAAAGACCACCCGGTCATTGGCACTAAATGGGTATTCAAGAACAAACGTGATGAATCCGCAATCATAGTCCGAAACAATGCTAGATTGGTTGCCAAAGGCTATAATCATAAAGAAGGTATTGATTATGAGGAAACATATGCTCCAGTGGCTAGATTGGAAGCCATACGAGTACTCTTAGACTTTACGTGTATTAAAGGATTCAAACTCTATCAAATGGATGTTAAGAGTGCCTTTCTAAATGGTTTCATTCAGGAAGAGGTCCACGTTGAACAACCCCCAGGTTTTGAGAATGATTATCATCCAGATCACGTGTTTCGCCTCAAAAAGGTTTTATATGGTCTTAAACAAGCTCCTAGAGCTTGGTATGAAAGGTTAAGCAAATTTCTGTTAGATCAAGGATTTATTAGAGGAAAAGAAGATACAACATTGTTTGTTAAAACCAACAAGGTTAATGAAATTTTGATTGTACAAATATATGTTGACGACATTATATTTGGTGCCTCTAACGAACTCTTATGTGAGGAATTCTCTAAGGTAATGCAGAATGAATTTGAAATGTCTATGATGGGAGAACTCAACTACTTTCTCGGTTTGCAAATCAAACAATGAAAGGATGGCATATTCATTTCACAAGCAAAATATCTTCGTGACCTACTCAAAAAATTTGGATTGGAACACTGTAATGGTGCAGACACACCAATGAGCTCAACGGCTACTCTAGATGCTGATGAAGAAAAAGGGAAAGATTTCAACATTACCAAGTATCGGGGTATGATCGGATCCTTGCTATACTTAATAGCAAGTCGGCCGGATATTCAATTTACTGTGGGAATGTGCGCGAGATTTCAATCAGCTCCTAAAGAATCTCACGCCGAACATGTTAAAAGAATTTTTTGGTATCTCTCGGATACAAAGGAATTGGGGGCTCTGGTTTCCAAAAAGTCAACAAGAGCATTTAGTCGCATATTCTGATTCAGATCATGTTGGGTACAAGACTGATAGAAAGAGTACCAGTGGACAATGTGAGTTTCTCGGTGGATCTTTGGTATCCTGGTTTAGCAAGAAACAAACAACTGTAGTTGTATCCTCCACCGAAGCTGAATATGTGGCTGCCTCAAGTTGTTGTGCTCAAGTCTTGTGGCTTAAACAACAACTTCAAGACTTGGGGATCCATTTGAAGGAGATCCCAATCCTATACGATAACACTAGTACAATTAGCTTGGCCAAAAATCCGGTTCAACACACCAGAACCAAGCATATTGATGTGCGGCATCATTTTATTCGCGACCATGTCCAAAGAAAAGATGTCAAAGTAATGTTCATACCTACACATCTTCAATTGGCCGATATATTCACCAAACCATTAGCTAAAGAACAATTCACGTTCATACGTAGAGAATTGGGTATGGCTAATCCCAATGAATTGTAAGTACTCCCTTCTTAAATGATTTGCTTCAACAAAATAAATACTAACTTTAGCATCAGAGTCTCTAGAATTTGTTTATGCAGGATGCTCTGTCTTAATAAAGAAAAACAGAAACGAACAGAGACGTTGATGCTCGAGCAAGATCACCAGCCATGCTCGAGCAACAGCGAAAGTTCCTGGTTCAGAATGAAGAAATCCTGAAGCATGCTCGAGCACGCCATAAGCTCTACTCGAGCAACAGCGGGCAATCTACATAACGAGAAGAGGTCTGCTTGAGCAGCAGAGTAAGCCTGCTCGAGCAACAGCGGGCAACTTTCTAGCAAAGGTTCGCTTGCTCGAGCAACACACATGACCCTGCCCGAGCAAGAATGGGATAGAAAGAAAAATATGGAAAGCTGCTCGAGCAACCTGGTTCATCTTCCCGAGCATACAAATCTGACGAATCAAATCCAACCTTGAAAGGCTCATTTCAGACCCTTAGAACCTTGATATATCAACTATAAATCAAGTATTCACAGTACATACTTGATTGGAGGTCAGCTTAGCTCATAAATTTCAAAATTAAAACCGCATGTGTTCATCCCTGCTCGAGCAAGACTTGAAGTCTGCCCGAGCAAGACCTCTGCTCGAGCATACAAAATATTCTACTCGAGCAACATCGCAGAACGTCGTTTTTAAAAAAGGGAAAAGACGTTTCATTTTCACCCATCGTCAAAACCTAAGTTTTCTCCCCTTCTCAAAAACTATCAAATCCCCTCACTCCGTCACTCCTGTTTTCAAATTGTTAACTAAAATCAACCGTTATGATTGTTTATGAACGATTAATTTCTCATTTCATCCGATTAATTCTCGCTGATCGTTCATTTTCCCTCCAATTCTTGCACCCTCGTTCGTCGGCATCACCAAAAAAACCTTCCCCAATCCAGTTCTAAACCAAATTCAAATGGCTGGATCCAGTGAAAAAACTCCCTCAAAGTCCATTCCCAGCAAGAAATCTTGTTACTATCGGCCGAAAGTACAATCGTCGGAAAAGCCGAAAATCGCCAAAGAGAAAGTTGCTCAATAGCAGTCAAAGGGAGCGGGTTCTCAAGGATCTCCCAAACCCACTACGCGTCTCCAGACTGGATCTCTATCTTCTGGGCAAGGGAAACGCGCGAGATCACCATCTCCGGCTCACTCAATCGACGACTCCAAACAAACGATAGAAGCCATTCGTTCTAAGGAGATAGAAGACAGCTCTCAGATTTCAAAACCAGCCCTGAGTCAGAAATCCCAAGCTTCGGGAAGCAAACGAGTATCCTTCTCGTTCAAATCTCAGGATTCGGGAAGCAAGCGAGAACAAGTCTCCACGAGCAGACCTCAGGATGGCCAATTACCAGAACCGACATCTGGTATGATTCAGGGTAATGTTGTTGTCGATGATCATCTGTTATATGCTAGATATTATGAGCAGCGACCCTTCTGTCTGATCGTATATGTTGACCTGGAGTATTTTAAGAAGGAGTGCAACTTTGATATGACGGACTGGCTGCAGCAATTTATGCCTCTACTAGGCATCAGCAAACCATTCTCTCCTGAGGTGGTCTGGGTCTTCTACCACAACATGTATATCTTGGAAAAGGCTCAGGAGGATGATGAGGATACACTGGTCACTACCATCAGAGGCAAGATCATTAAGCTCACTGCTTATGATCTTAATGTGTTACTTGGCATTGTCGATCCTTGATAATTGAATATTTTATACACTTATTTTTGTCTCTTGAATAATAATTTAGGACCCTTTAGCTAATAAATAATGGCTCTTATGTTTATTTGGGCCTTGGGCCTTTTATTGCATTTTAGCCATTTTTAATAATAAAATTCCAGTTTTGTGTTGCTTCACTATTTCTACCATAACTCTTGAACCAGACATCGGATTTGCCTCATTTTTGTCTCATATTTCAGATGATTCAGAGAGCTACAATTGTTATGAAGACATCAAGAGCAAATTCGGTCAATAAGGCGGTCCATTTTGGAGCCAAAGTCGGATGTACAATTCTGGATTTATTTTGGACCCGAATTTTGTAATTTTACTCCAGTTTTATTTTATTTCTGTTTTGGGCTAAAACTATGAGAGCCCATTTCGTTTTAGGTTATTTTTAAGTATGGCAGCTGCCAAAAACATATTCATTCACGTTTTTAACATTAGAGTGGATCAAAATACAAGTTTTCATTTTCTCTCATCTGTTCTTCATGTTCTTCGCGCGTTCTTCGTGTTCTTCGTTCGTTCTTCGATTTTCCCAGCCATGATCGGCTAAACTCTTGTGATTAACCCAACGATGAGGATTCCATGATTCATCCAGAGAACTCGTGCCAAATCGGTAACTACTCGATTCTGTTTTCATCTTATCGGATTCGATTTCAATCTCCGGATGAATGCGAGATTTCGATTCATCCGAACCAAACGTGGGTTAGTTGTATTTTCGTTCAATGATGGAGGTTTCGGAATCAATTCGTTGGGTTGATCATCTTTAATCTGTCTCTGTTTATTTGATTCGTTTGACTCTGTTTATTGCATTTTGGTTATGTTATTTCGTTTTGTTCTATTCTGTTAAACCAAACCCCCCATTTTATCATTCTGTTTCACTATTGTTATTAAACAAGCCCGCTGCAAATTCGTTGGGAAACAACCCAGGTTCCCTAATTCTGCAAATTAATTACGAGCTTGGTTGTTTTGGGAGATACAGCAATCAATCTTTCCAAAAATGGCGCCGCTGCCGGGGAATTTGCATCGGTTTGATTAGTAACAGTATTGTAAATAGCTTAGTTTAGGTGGTTCGGGTGGTCAGACAGAAATTTTTCTGACTCTGATCACTCAAACCAGGTCTTATTCACAAGGAATTTGGTGTTTTAAGAAAAAGTCACTTCCTAGGAGGAAGTGAGGTCTCACTCATTTTCCCCAAATTCCAACGTTTAGACAATTTTTTTCACTGTTTTAGGTTCTGCTTTTTTGATTTCCAACAGGACCATTTTTTTTTAGTATCTCTGATTGAGTTGAAATTTGGTACAGTGATAGAAAATGGCGAATCGTTAGACCCCCTTCGAAAATGTTCCATCTTCGAAAATGTTCCATTTTCAAAGGGCTATCCTCTGTTTCGCCAAATTCCATCGTTTAGGCCACTTTTTCAATTTTTTGAAGTTTTTTTATTCCATTTTTGAGTCCCCCAATAGTCTAGGAGTTGCCCTGTCCAAGTCCCAAAAATTTTAAAAACATTTGATACTGTTTCTGGACTTGTTTTGGTCAATTTCTAGCATAGGTTTTTGCTTTTGTGTGTTTTGTCTCTGTGTCTTTTAGTGTTTTCCACTTTTCACCACCTCTAGTGGCATTTTCGTAATTCTGATTTTCTGGTGGCATCTTTGTCATTCTGAGTATTTGCCAATTCTACTTTGTGTATATGTTGCATGAGTACCGGGAATACTACTAATCCGAAGATTTGTTGCCATTTGATCCTGAAATAGAAAGAACAATTCTTCTTGCTAGAAGAGTTGTTAGGCTAAGTCATAAGATTAATACCGAACCGGATACTCAATTAGAGTCCGATTCGGCCATTCTAATTGTGTCCATTACATTGATATTTCGATTGTGCTTCGATAGTATTTCGATAGTCTTGTTGTGTTCATCGATTCTAGTAGCAACTTTGCTAACTCGGACATTATGGCGGGAGAGCGGGAAAATCATCATACTTTGAAGGAATTGGGTGCACTGATGTTAATTATCAACCCTTGTGCATCCAATATCCTAACCTTGCCGCTAACTTTGAGCCGAAATCGGTCTAATACACTTGTTGCCTAAGTTTCATGGTCTTGCGGTGAATGCCCCATTAAGCATTTGAAGGAATTCCATGTAGTATGCAGCACTATGAAACCTCATGCCATTGATGAAGATCATATCAAGCTGAGAGCTTTTCCTTTCTCATTGGAAGGTGGAGCCAAGGATTGGTTGTTGTACCTTCACCCCTCATCTATTGGGAGCCGGATCGATATTCGAGGCTATTTCTAGAGAAATATTTCCCTTCCTCAAGAGCAACTGCAATCAAGAAGGACATTGGCAACATTAGACAGATCACTGGGGAGACTATGCATGAGTATTGGGAGAGGTTCAAAAGGTTATGTGCAAGCTGTCCACACCATAAGATATCTGAAAAAGACTTGATCAACTCTTTCTATGATGGTCTATCACCGAACAAGACACCTGAAGAAGCCCGAGACTTGATATCTATTATGGCAGATAACTCTCGCAGTTTGGCACCGAGCCAATAGTACTCCTGTTTACCATATTCAAGCTCCAGTCCAAAGATGATTCTCGAGAGATTAGAGACTAGACTTGATGATCTCACCTCCCTTGTGAGGCAAATGGCAAAGGACACGAGCATGCAGTCTTCCTTCTCAAAGATGGGTACTCTTATGGGTTTTGTTCGACCCTTATCATTCTACCGACTCTTGCCCTACCTTGCATGATCCTACTTACCAAGATCACTCAAGTAGCTGCAGTGGGTGTTTTTCCAGAAGGCCACAATACCAACAGAATAATGCCTTCTCCAACACTTATAATCCCGGTTGGAGAAATCACCCCAACTTTCATTTGGAACCAAAATCAGAACCAGAGCAACCAATACCAAAATCAGAATCAGAGTAACCAGTATCAGCAGAATTATGGGAATTACCAGCAGAGGCCGTACAGACCACAGACTTTCCAGCAACAGTCTGCACCCCCTTTGCCTTTGCAAGCACCACCTCCTCGACCAGCCATATGTCCACCTCCACAGGCGAAGGATATACTTGAGACATTCGAAGAGTAGAGATCAACATTCCTCTCTTAGATGCAACAAACAAATTCCTAAATATGCCAAGTTTCGAAAGAGTTGTGCACCAACAAGAGGCGATCAAGGGAAATGAACGAGTGAGCTTGAACCGAATGTCTCAAGACTCATCCAAACCTACCATGCCTTGTAAATGCAAAGATCCGGGGACATTTTCTATCCCTTGCCTTATTGGTAACTATAGATTTGATGATTGCATGCTAGATTTAGGTGCTTCTATTAATGTCATGCTCGCATCTTTTATAGATCTCTTGGTCTTGGTCCCTTGCGTCCAACCTGGTGTCATTGTTCGGTTAGCTAATAGGAGTAATGCCCATCCTTCGGTTTAGTGGAAGATGTATTAGTCAAAGTTAATGAATTGATATTCCACGGTGATTTTTACATCTTGGATATGGAGGGTGAGTCTCCTAGTAGTAGGTCACCAATCATTCTAGGGAGACCTTTCATGAAAACAGCTAGGACTAAGATAGATGTGCATTCGGTACTCTTTCCATGGAGTTTGGTGATATATCGTGAATTTCAATATCTTTGATGCCATGAAATATCCTAGGGAAGAGCATTCTGCTTTCCGTATTGATGTGATTGATGATCTGTGGATGATGTTCTTAATGGTTGGTGTACCGATTATCCTTATCTTTCATCGAGAGTGATACCCCCATTTGTGCATGCGATGATAATGAATGGTGCTCGTTTGCACTAATTTGGTTAAGACTGCATTGTTTGGTGATTCTCGATTTTCTTGATGATTCTACATTACTTGTAGACTCGATATTGATTCGAGTTTGAGCTTCATCCCGATCCTAACGTGCATCCCGATTCCGATTTTGATGAGCTTCATTCGATTTTGATGAACCGAATTCGATGTTAACCTTGAGTGTATAGACACGGTCCTTCCGCTTGTGCTTCTTTGAATATGGTTTGGTATTCCCGGTGTGATGACATCAGAGTTGTTGCAACAACCACCCAAGCTTCTCCCCTCCACTGAGCAACCGCCCAAACTAGAGTTGAAATCCCTTCCAAACCATCTAAAGTATGCATTTCTGGAGGAGAATGAGCAGTTGCCAGTCATTGTGGCAAACAATCTCACGCCTGATCAAGAAGAGAAGCTGCTAAGCTTATTGAGGGTGAACAAGAAAGCTATTGGGTGGACATTGGCTGACATAGTTGGCATTAGCCCTTCTATATGCATGCACCGGATTCTGTTGGAAAAGGACTCTAAGCTGGTGAGGCAACCTCAGACACCTTAATCCTCTTATCCTTGATGTGGTGAAGAAGGAGGTCACTAAGCTTCTCTGAATTATGAAAAGTGTCACTTTATGATTGAGTCAGGCATAGTCTTGGGACACATAGTGTCTAGGAAAGGGATTGAGGTAGACCCTGCTAAGATCGATGTTATTACTGCTTTGCCTTACCCCGCTTCTGTGCGGGAGGTTCGCTCTTTTCTTGGTCATGCAGGTTTCTATCGACGTTTCATTCGAGATTTCAGCAAGAGTATCAACCCTTGTCCAACCTTCTGCATAAGGACATTGACTTTGTCTTTGATTATGCGTGCAAGGCGGCCTTCGATCACTTGAAGCGTTGCCTGACCACAGCCCCAGTGATTCAGCCCCCTGATTGGCTCCTCCCTTTTGAGTTAATGTGCGATGCTTCCAACTATGCGGTTGGTGCTATCTTAGCACAAGCTGCAAGTTAAGATCCCATGGTATGCTGATGATCTTAATGTGTTACTTGGCATTGTCGATCCTCCTGAAGATCCTTCGAAGCTGTCTCAAGCCCAGTGCCACCAGATCTTGTTTCCTCACATCCCAGTAGATGAGAAGAAAAAACCCAATCTGACCCCTGCTTCTATGAGCGATGAGCACAGGGTACTCTGGTACATCTACAGTCGGAGCTTAGTCCAGAAAAAAGGTCAGAGCTTCACTCACTTTGTTCTAAAGGACTTTGAGCGATTCGCCTCTCTAATAGCCAAGGAACCAAGGAATCTTGGTTAGTGGATTATGGACGAGATGCTTTCCTTCATATCAGAGGCTAAGGTCAAGCTTAGAGCTACCATTCCGTATCCTACTCTGGTGTCCCGGATCCTGGAGGTCAACAACGTCTGGTACTTATCGGAGGACAAGGAAGAATACCCTCCCCGCTTTGGGCCAGAGCATCTGATCCGTCTTCGGGTGTCTTTCACCGAAGCATCGTCCAAGAAGAAGCGCAAGGGAAAAGCACCAATTCTTCCTTCCCAGCCTTTAGTCCCCAGAGCTGGGCCTTCTATTCCCTCCACTGCTCCTCCAGATGAAGCAGAGTCTTCCAAGGCTGGCCCTTCTACGTCTGCTTCTTCCTTCTCTCAGGCAGCTAATCAGGAAGCCATTCAGGCAGCCGTTGATTCCTCTGTTCGAGCAGTAGTTTCCCCAGTCTTACAGTCTCTGGACGCCTTTAGGAAGCTGACATCTCAGATGATCCGGGCAATGTCCGATGAAATGAAGAATCTCAAGCAACATATCGGACTCACCTTTGACATGGACTTGGCTGAGATGAAGACCGACTTAGAGTCCAGCTATGCCGTCCTTTATGAGGAGCAACAGGAGCTCAAGCGAGAAGTCCAGTGGGTGGCAGATCAGCAGCAGAGGCAGATTTCTGGGCTAGATGCCACATTGGAAGCCTTTGTCCAACATTTCATACCTACTGGCTCCCACATTCTTCCCAGGCAGCCTATCGATCCATCCACTGTCCCTCTTCCTTCCACTTCCTCTTCTGACTTTCCCTCTCCTTCTGATCAGGCCCCTCCTTCTGATCAGGCCCCTCTTTTTCCTGATGACAAAGGGGGAGAATAGATAGGACTAGTATTTGTTGTTCTTGATTTGAGCTTGTAGTATGTTTTTCATTTTGTTAATTATGAATGAACATTGTACTCAATTGCCATGATTAATGAAAAATGTTCTTTTGACTCTTCTGCATATGAACCACTTCATTTCTATGACTTTTCAAATTTCTCTCAATTCAATAACTTATGAAATTCCTCTCAAATCACAAATTCTTAAGAATTGTCATCATCAAAAAGGGCGAGAATGTTAGTTCTCGGTGTTTTGATGATTACAATTTATGAGTTATTAAATTGAGTGAAAAACTTGTAGATCAAAGTTTGCTCGAGCAGCTCACATATCATGCCCGAGCAGCATCAGGAATCAGACCTCCAAAACTAAGTTGAAAGAATCTTGCCCGAGCAGCAGGTTGTGTTTGCCCGAGCAACGACGTGTCAAAGAACCTCCTTGAGTGAATTGAGCATTTATGCTCGAGTAGGAGGAATTCCTTGCTCTAGCAGCATAGAGGCAGAAGCGAAATATCACATGTCAAATAGGCCTGCTCGAGCACCTGAGAAATTCTTGCTCGAGCAGCAGGTTGTGTTTGCCCGAGCAACGACATGTCAAAGAACCTCCTTGAGTGAATTGAGCATTTATGCTTGAGCAGGAGGAATTCCTTGCTCTAGCAGCATAGAGGCAAAAGCAAAATATCACATGCCAAATAGGCCTGCTCGAGCACCTGAGAAATCCTTGCTCGAGCATGGAGGAATGAGCTTGCCTAAGCAGCCCTCTAACTTCGCCTCTGGATAGTGTCTGCCCGAACATGAATTTTTTCATGCTCGAGCATCATGCCCGAGCAAAGGTAAACTCATGCTCGAGCAGCACCACACAAGTCCTCTTGTTTCTTCTTTGTATGTCATCTGCCCGAGCAGGTGTCTGTCCTTGCTCGAGCAAGAGATATAGTCTGCTCGAGCAGCATTGGTAAAACACTGATTTTTGCCTCTGCCTGAGGCTTGCTCGAGCATGACATAACAGCTTGCCCGAGCAACAACGAGAAACTCTAGTCCTTGTTTAAAGGCTTGCTCAAGCATGGCATACCTGCTTGCTCGAGCATCAGCGAGAAAATCTGTCTCCTTTCGAAAGCTTGCCCGAGCAACGTAAAACCTCTTGCTCAAGCATAGGAACAGAGCAACGATTCACCTTATCTCAGATCGATTATATCTGATGATTATTGGACCACCTTACCTTTTATTACTGATTATATTCAAACTCATTTAATTCCTATTTAACCATTGTGTTTAAATGAGTTTCATGAAATCAATCATTGATTGACGGAAAAGAAGAACAGATCATTACTCTCACGCATCAACGAACAAAAAGAAGATGAGGTCCTTCAATTTGGAAATATTTGACATAACATTTACTTAGAGCGATTCCTTGAACAAATAAATTGAAGACACTAAATGATGCAACGGTCATAATCCTTCAATACAGAGCAAACATTGGAAATCAAAGAGGCAGCATGACTCAACGGATATATTCACAAACACCCATCAGCATGAATCAAAAACACTATAAAAGCCCATCTGATTCAATTCAAGAAGTAACTCAAGAGAATACGAGATATACATCTTTCTTATTACTATGATCAACCACACCAATTATCTTGAGTATCCCCGGATACCTATAGTACTTCAGTGTTCATATTTTATTCACTCGTGAGGAGCTGTTAAAACACTTTCATTATTTCAATTGTTCAAACTTAAGGTTGTGGAACCTTAAGTAAGGGTGTACAATTGTAACTTGTAAGGGTGAGTGAGTCCGAGTGTGAAAGGATCATCCTAAGTTACAGTGTGGGCAAGTGTACATGTGTTTAAAGAGTTAGTGGAAATCTCAAGGTGTACTTGAGGACTGGACGTAGGTCAAAGTATTAGACCGAACCAGTATAAATCTCCTTGTGTTTATTTCTCTTCCCTTACTCTGGTAATTTATTTTCAAAGTGTATCTGGGAAAAAGATCGTTAAGATCACCTATTCACCCCCTCTAGGTGATATTCCACCGTCACACTACATAAATATTTAGATCCTTTGAAGTTAAAGTACATATGAAGTGTCACATAAATAATAGTGAGTCTCCGACATGCACACTTCCATTTTCATATACTCCTCCTCCCGCTGTTGGAGTAGGTAAGGAAGCAAGCAGGTTTATGTGTGTATTGGTACTTTACGTTGAATAAGTAATTCACACCTACACCTTGTTGGCAGTAATAACTTTGCAGCTTATTGTTAGATCCCAAGTGTTTTGATGATAACAAAAGATTCAAAAGATTTAAAGGTTTCAAAACAGAAAGTGATAATAACTAAATTTGTGAATCAGAAGTAAACACTCTCGATAATGTATTTATGATTCTCGAGAATGATCTTATGATTCTCGAGAAAGGCATGGAAAAAACAAATGACTTCATGTTATTCTGGTTCTCGAGAATCAGAATAAATTCTCGAGAATTGCACCAATTCTCGAGTACCCACAATTGATTCTCGAGTATGCATAGTCTGTCACAACATCACTTTGAATATAACATTCATTCTCGAGAATGAGTAAGCCATTCTCGAGAATGAGTAAGCAACTCACGAGAATTAGTTGAGAATTCTCGAGAATGCTTAGTGATCATAAATTGCCTTCTGTCATGTGATTCTCGAGAATGATGATTTGATTCTCGAGAATAGAAGTGATTCTCGAGAATAAGCCAAGGATACTCGAGAATGTCTAAGTAAATATATAATGATCTAAATTGCCTTTCGATACATGATTCTCGAGAATAACAAGTTGATTCTCGAGAATGGCAGTGATTCTCGAGAATGAGTCATGGATTCTCGAGAATACTCAATGAATGATCAATTGCTTCCAGACCTGTGATTCTCGAGTATGTCAAACTTGACTCTCAAGAATGGAAGCAATTCTCGAGAACTCTCTCATGATTCTTGAGAATGCTAAGTGAATGAATATGATGATCAAATATTTCCTATTACATGATTCTCGAGAATGTCGAATTGATTCTCGAGAATGAAAGTAATTCTCGAGAATACAGTATCAATTCTCGAGAATGCCTATCATCTACGAAACTTGATTAACGTCTGATTCTCGAGAATGATGACTCAATTCTCGAGAATGGCTTCATTAAATCTTCACGACAAAACTTCCGGCCATAGGATTCTCGAGAATGAAATGATCAATTCTCGAGAACTCCTTCAGGATTGCTTTCTCTTCTTTTGGTCTTTAACTTGATTCTCGAGAATGCTTAGAACAATTCTCGAGAATTTTTTTTTCTGAAAAACTTACGATGACTTAAATCTCTCCTAGAAATTCATGGGCTATTCTCTAATGTTTATTAATCATCTTTAAACTCACTTATATCATATCTAATCATTCGTTGTTTGAGTTTTAAAGTGATTAACCAGGCTATATTTGAATTCAAGCGAAAGGCGATCCAACGTGGCCGTTCATTAAATGCAAGTCAGAGAAACAGAGCAACATTAGGAATAAACGATTGCAGCAGACGAAAACATTCTTTCGAGGAACACTTATTCCAGCTTGCACTCTGATTATCTCTCTGCACAAGGTCGTAACCGCCGAGAGCATTTAATGAAGCAACGTTCGAATATCCCCAGTCATTCTACTTGTGTCCAACGTAAATACAGAGAGTCATAACGGCTATTTCTTGAAGCCTCTCAATGGCATAAATGGCTTTCACTATAAAAGGCCATCGCATTCAATTTCGCCATCTACCGAAACATCTTGCGCATTCAATTCGAGTATATTGTATTTATTGTTTCAACTGTCTCATTAATATCTTCGGATATTTTTAGCACTTCAGTGATTATCATTTATCTACTCAGTGAGGAGTTTTGATTTCTTAAACATTTACTTGATTACAATTTAGTTTGTATAACTTAAGGTTGTGGAACCTTAAGAGTGGGTGTACGTTTGCAACCAGTAAGGGGGAGTAAGTCCAAGAGAGAAAGGATCATCCTTGAGTTGTAATCGTATTTGAAAAGATTAGTGGAGATCTCAAGGTGTGCTTGCGGACTGGACGTAGGTCGAAGTAATTGGCCGAACCAGTATAAATCGCTTAGTGTTCATTTACTATTTCTGTCTTAGATTAAATTCTGTCTCTGTGTGTATCTTCGAAAAAGAATTTGAGATCACCTATTCACCCCCCTCTAGGTGATATTCCACTGTCACTTATAACCCATTTGGAAGTTACTTTTGAAGAATAACTTTTGAGATTTACGAGGTAAAAGTGGCTTTTGAATAATAGCTTTCAAAATTTACGAGGTAAAAATGATTTTTGGAAAATATCTTTTGGAGAATAGCTTTTGGATAATTTATGAGTGTTTGGATGACTTTAAAACCTAGGTTTTGACAAAAGTTTGCCAAACACCCTAAAATTGTCAATAAGCTATTCTACATCAAACCTAGGTTTTGTAAAAGTTTGTCAAACACCCCAAAATTATCCATAAACTATTCTGCATCAAACATAGGTTTTACAAAAGTTTGTCAAATACCCCTATTCCAGGCATCAAAACTTAGGTTTTAGCATACTTGTGACAAACAGGCACATTAATGGCAGTACCATGCCCTTGATGAGCTAAGGCTTGAATAGCCCACTTATCCTAAGTACCTTAAAGTTGAAGTATGTCCCTTCAAACTCACGGGTTTGGGCCTAGCCTGTTGGCTTTAGACCTTTATAAAATTTTCAATATTTTCTTAATTTTTAAATTCAAATAGATAAAAATAAAATAAAATATCTCATAAAATTTCTAATTCAAATTATAAAGTTAGAAAACTAAAGCGTCAAACTAAATCAAATCAAACTGTTATCTTAAATCCTAATAGAAACTGATTCATATACAATCATAAATATATTAATATTTCTGCATCATGTAGTGTTGATAATGTAATTATAAAGGATCGAAACAATTTCAAATAAATACAAGCTAAAGGAAAAATTTTACAAATATAATTATCAAAATGGTTGAAACATATCTCAAATGACAAAAATAATATTATGGGGCTTAAATAGGTCAGTCCTCACCCCTATAATGTTAGGCCATTAACAGGCTTGGATTTAAAATGGTTGGGTCTAAGAGCACACTTATCTTAAAATCATGTTTTTTAAAAATCCAACCCATAATTTAAAAGCACACTTTATCAGGCTTGATCCCAATATATTTTTCCCTTTAAATATAAAAAATATATGGTTTAATGTTTCTACATTTGCTGCAGATTTTTTTTTTTTTTTTTGCTACACTACTACAAAAAATGGCTTTTACTTCCTCAATTTGCGTTCTATTTTGAAAAAAGAAAGTAAAAAAAAAAAGACAGTGACATTTTTGTAATTATGTGAAAGCTTTTGGTTGAAGGTGAAATATCACCTAGAGGGGGGTGAATAAGTGATTATAAAATTCTTTCGCTAATTACTCAAGAACACTTAAACAGAGAAGGAGAGAAGAATAATGAATACAAGAGAATTATACTAGTTCGGTCCAACTCTTGACCTACGTCCAGTCCCCAGAAACTCTCCGGGATTTCACTATCTCAAAACTTGACTACACACTCTGTAACTCTCGAGTAATCCTCTCACTAGGACTTACTCCTCTTTACAAGTTGTAATCAAAGACACAGACACAATTACACACTCTGTACTCGAGATGATCCTTTTCACTAGGACTCACTCCCCCTTACAAGTTGTAATTGTACACCCACACTTAAGGTTCCACAACCTTAAGATTTTCAGATAAACAAATAGTGTTTAAAAACTCCTCACGAGTAGATAAAGATGAACACTGAGGTACACGATATCCAAAGATATCAATGGAACAGATACAACAGTAGAATACAATAAGAATAGAATGCACAGCGTTTTTCCTGTTGTTGTTGTGAACTCAAAACTTCAGGTATATATATAGTTGATCTCATGACCGTTGAGAAGCTTGAAGAAATATCCATTGAGGCTCTTTAAAATGACCATTAGAGATAAAGCAGAAGGGTCAGAATTATCGCCATCATTTATTCATGTGATTGTGATTATGACCGTTGAGACCCAACAAAGGAAATGAAATATTCTTCCTCAAAACGTTGCAGTATGTCTGTTGGTTGAGTTTCTCGAATAGGTAAGTTTAATAAATGCCGGATTGCTTTAGTCAACATCCTGTGTTGATCTTCATTCTAATAATCTGTAACTCATTAAGAAATTGATTAAATGCAATTAAAGATAGTAATGAGTAATGATTTGAAGAAACAAAATCATAATCAGTTGATTTTGATTTTCTGGAGATGGTGATTTGATAATTAAAAAGATATGAAATAATGAAATCACAATCAAGAGGTTTGGTTTTATGAATCGCAACTTGACTTGAAACTGGAGAGTTATTGTTCAAGAGTTAACTTGAAACTCAAGAGTTAACTTGATAGTCAAGAGTTAAAAACGATATGTTTTGAAATATCAACTTGATACGCAAGAGTTAACTTGATAGTCAAGAGTCAAAAACGAAAAATCAACTTGATACTCAAGAGTTAACTTGATAGTCAGGAGTCAAAAACGATATTTTCCGAAAATGAACTCTTTAACTTGAGGTCATAAGTGAGTTGCCTCGAGGTAGTGACTTGAGGCATAACTTGATAGTCAAGAGTTAAATAGTACGATCTTTTGAAAATTCACAAGTTAACTTGATACTGAAGAGTCATCAACTTGATACTCAAGAGTTAAATAGTATGTCTTTGAAAATTTGCAAGTTAACGAGAGTCATCAATTTGATACTGAAGAGTTAACTTGATACTCAAGAGTTAACTCGATACTCGAGTTAAAATCACGGTCTTTTGAAAATTCGCAAGTTAACTTGAGGCAACAACTTGATACTGAGGAGTCAAAAACGTTGAGTTAAAAACTTTTCAAATCCAATTGACCCGAGGCACATGAGATCAAAACAAAAATAACATCTCATGACTCTAGGCATCCACGGGCAAACTTTCAAATCATTATAGATTCAAGTTAACTATATAAAACATGATTTATCCTTGAATCTATTAATTTAATTACATTATAATTGTTATCATCAAAACATCAAAAACATGAGAACTAACATTGGCGTCCTAATTTAATAAAAGGATGCCAAAAGTAACTTTTGGCGTCCTAAAATTTGTTTTGGACGCCAAAAATATTGCTTTTGGCATCTAGAAAAAATATAGGATGCCATATTAATGCTTTTGGCGTCTAAGAAAAGTCTAGGACTCCATATCGTGCATTCTCAGTTCATATCCCGTGACCCTCTCCCATCATTTCAGACCTCTCATTTCACTTTTCATTTTCATTTTTAGTTCATTTCGATTCCTTCGCCATCGACCCCGTAAGTCGCTCCTCCTCCTCCTCGGCAATTTGCGAGTCGCGTTCGAAAGCTCCAAATCCGTAAGTCCTCTCTGCCTTCGATTCCTTCGCTGTGCTCCAAAAAGCTCCAAAATCTTGTCCTCATCTGTAACATCCCAAATTTTTGGATTTGAAATTGGAATATTTTATGGAAAATAATTATGAAATTTTGGTTTAAAATAATTATGAGAATAATTATTGGAAATTTAGGCTTATTTTTTCCTTAATTAATTTATTTTGGGAAAAAGAATAATTCCAAGTAAGGAATAATCTATGCCTAAAAATTAATTATAGGAATGATAATTGGAAAATTAGGAATATATGTGTGTGTGTGTGTGTAAAACCCAAGTATCACATATGTACATATTCAACAGCAATACAAGCCCAAAAACTTGATACACGTTCAGCCCAAACACCCATGCTCTCTACAATATCATTTTTGCTTTGGCCCATAAGCTAATAAAGACCAAGCCAAACCATTAGCTATCTATTCATCAGCTTCTCCTTTGCATCAATTGTTCTATATTCCAACAAAATTTTGTGAGGCCGAGATCTCCAGGGTCGGTTATTTCTCTGATCTGGCCTAGGTATTCAGTTTCGGCGGTTTCTTCAGATTCCCTTCATAGTGACGTTGAATCAGGAATTAGAGGACGGGAAAAACCTCCTGTTAGCTGGTGTAAGTTGAATGTAGATGGGGCAATGAATTTAACCTCTTCAAAGGCTGGATGTGGGGGAATTATTAGAGATTGGATTGGAAAATGGATGATGGGCTTTACTAAAGAAATTGGAATCTGCCAGGCAAACGTTGCTGAAGAATGGGCCATCCTTGAAGGGCTCCAGTTAGCGTGGGATATGGGCTTGAGGAAGCTTATTGTAGAATCTGATGCTGCAGAAGTAATTACGCTGGTTTTGGATACAGATCACAATGGAGGAAGTCTTCAGATGCTTAAAATTAGAGAGCTTCTGAAGAATAATTGCAGGTCAAGTTACGGTGTATATGCCGTGACTTTAACAAGGTTGCTGATGCATTGGCTAAGATTGGTATTTCAAGAACCTCTGTCCTTGAGGATTGTCCTTTTTATTTGAGGTCTTGGGTTGACCAAGAGAGTCTGGGATTAATTTTCCCTTTTGTGTAATTCATCTACTTTTAATATAGGTTGTTAGCCAT
Source organism: Acacia pycnantha (assembly GCA_025563575.1). NCBI lineage: Eukaryota > Viridiplantae > Streptophyta > Magnoliopsida > Fabales > Fabaceae > Acacia > Acacia pycnantha. Next base: position 766,349 of record JAMWYP010000107.1, on the reverse strand, counting down.
CTTTCATACCAAAAAAAAAAAAAACCAGCTGCAATGTGAGAGAAAAAAAGAAGCAGTAGTAAATGAACGCACATACACGAAAACGCTGAATAGAGAGAAGATGAAAAGAGAAAAAGAAATCACAATAAAAGATCACACTAGTAGTTTAAACGGTGCAGCAGAGTCAGATGACCATACATCTTCTTGCATCAGTATCAGCCCCATGCATCTCAATCTTAACGCTTTCAACCGTTGGGCATTCCTTCCATTGGACCAATGTTCTTCAACTCGGACTGGACCATTGGGCAGTGGCAGAGACAGGATTTAATGTTTGTGGATGCACAATTAGTGGTGGGATTTGGAGGTTCGGGGGTAGCACCCCCGATTTTTTTTTTTTTTAAGGAGGATAAAAGGCAACCCACTCCTTCATAAAGTTTAGGACAAAAAATGGGGTTCAATTGAAACGTATTTCCAGGGAAATCAATTTAAACAGAACAATATACTCTAATCCCATGGCATACAGATATCCAAATGTTACACAATCAAATTCCAAAGCAACATGCAAGGAAAAATTATTATGGTTTGTCATATGTAATAGAATATTAAAAAGTCAAATATGAACGAAGGAACAAAGGAGCATAACAAATGCTATAACTCACTAGGTTGTCCACTAGAGAGAACGACACTTTCAATAGGTTCAACACCAAATACCTACATAAAGGAGGAAGGAAAACAATGAGAATACAAATGCATTACAACTCTACGCTATCATGAACACAACTTTGTATAGATAAGTCAAAACAGAATCAATAAGACAACACATATTTCTTACTTCAACATCTCAGCAAAGCTCATTGTCTCATCAATTCCAGGTATAACACCTGCTAGTTCTAAAAGCAAAGAATCCATTCCCTCAGAACTCGTTTCATCTTGTTCAACAGTAGGATCCACCTCCTACAAACCCTTTGTAAACTAGTTACAGTGAAATATTATGAGGCCCTTGATCACATCCAAAGGATACATGAGTGCATACATATGCACAAACATGTAAAAAGTGAAAATGGCTAAGTATACAGAGATCAACTCCTTTTAGTGGGTTCTAAGCAAATCAGATGTGCAGAAAATAGGATCAGCATCTACCATTAAATTAGCAATAAACTATGAATTTTCAAATTCCTATACGCATAGGAGTCATAATTAGAGGGGAATCAACAATAAACTAGATATTGATGGAAAAATGCAAACCTCTCAACTCCAAAAATCACACCCAACTTCTCGAAAGAGCATGTTTTAGCCAAATTATCAGAATGATAACCATGCAAAAACAAGTTGAAGGCACAAACTTTATAAGAACATACATCATTTCTAAATCCTAACAAATTTCATTTGATGTCAAGAGGCACAAACTTTCCATCACACTTCTGTAAGACAAAAATTAGGTGACCAAAGAAACAACATCTAACAAACTCCTACGACTGTAATTCATGGAGGAAGAGCTAGAAGACAGAGAAACAAGAGATAAATTTAAATTACCTCAGAAAGCATGGAAGCTATGGATCTAGAACGAAGAGATTTGGAGAGTAGGGGAAGCTGTGGATCTGGAACGGAATCGCAAGGGGAAGTTGTGGATCCGGAATGGATTTGTGATTTGGAGGGCGACGACTGATGGTGCACAGTGTGGATCTGGAACGGATTCGCGAACGGAAGCTGTGGATCTGGAAGTTTGTGAACAAGGGCGAACGGATTTGCGATTTGGAGGTTTGTGCACAAGGGCGAACGGATTCATGATTTGGAGAGGGTGATAGTGAACAATGAAAATGGGAAAAAAAAAAAAAAAAAAGGAAGAGAGGAGGATGGCAAGGTTCGAACCGCGGACCTAGTCAAGTGTGCAAAGGTATAACCAATTAGACCACCTAGGCAAGCTGATATATATATATATATATATATATATATATATATATATATATATATATATATATATATATATATATATATAAAATCAAAATTTTAGTGTCTGTACTTGCCCACACTGGCACCAGTGTGGCTCCACCGCTGCCCTTGGGTCCCTATATAATTGTTGTTCCTAGTATTTCACTCATCCACGTTGCTTAGTAAGGAACCAAGGCCAAGAAGTTAAAAGTGAGAGCCAGAGAGACATAGTCCGAGAGTGAGAGGAAGATTGAAACCCAGCGATAGAGAAGAACGTGGTCTCTATTTTTAAACCAGAAAAAACAGAGGCGATTTTTGACGTTGAAAAGCTATGCTCGAACGTGCCCAAAACCGAAGGTAAGTCTCTGAGTTTTTCTCCTCCTTATTTCCATGATTCCACACGAGGTTGCTGCCTATAGGTCTCAGTTTTAGGGGTTTAAACAGACGATGTTTAACGTGTCCCACGATGGAATATAATAGGGAGTTGCTGTCAAAACCGTGCTTGGCTGTCAAAGCGTTGCTGTACTTACTTATTATATATGTCTATATATATTAATTAGGAACCAAGGAACCTAGCCTTCTTACACACACACACATATATATAAGCATGTGTGTGCGTTTGCTGATAAAAACCTGAAACATTGCAGATATATATAGGTAGATGCTCTAAAAAACCAAAAGAAAACCTGTTGCTATATGTATATATATAATGATGCCGTGGTTATGTAAGCTTGTGGGAGTTATATGTATATTTATATCTAATGTTGCACACACACAAAAGCACTATGAAGAAAAAGGGAAAGGAAAGAATATATACATATATATGATATCAAAGAATATATACATATATACTTGTCGCTGGACTTGGAAAGAAAATAGAAAATCTGGGAAGTATATATATAAGAGTTGGCTCATGGTATGTATATGGAAACCGTTGTCTGATACACACATGTATACATTATTGTATTTAAGAAAAATATATAAGAAACTTCACTGTTGAATACTTTATATGATGCCATTGATTCATGAATTTTTGAATAATTTACTTCTACAGCTTATCATTAAGAATGTTGTTGACTTGGTGATGTGTGTGTGTGTGTACATCATGAAACTACGAAGAAAATCTTGCTTACTATTTTGAATAAATGTATATATCAGAGGTTAGGTAAATATATATATGATATACTAATTCATTGTGCATTTGGAAAACCATGGGAAACATTATATGCATTAAAGCATAATTTATGTGAAGATTGATATTTATAAACTCCTAATTTAAAGTGTTAGGATAGCCCCTAAAAGTTTAAAATAATGGTAGAGAAATAATAATAACAATAATAAAATGAATAAATAAATAAATAATAATGATAATAAAAATAAAATAAATAAATAAATAATTATTATCATTATTATTAGGAAAAGTGAATTATTAATTAATAATAAAGAGAAAAGAGGATTATTAATAAATAAAGAGGGTATTATTAGTAAGAGAATTTTTAGGGGTTAATCCATTTTTAGTCCTGTAAAAATATTTCGTGTAGTTAGTTATTTTGCGACGCAAGAAGTGACTAATGACAATGATAAACGTTTATAGGCATACCTTGACACCTAAACTGATCCCAACACCTTCGAACGAATTAAGGACTCAAGCTTGAGGTGGATAACTGTTATCTTATTAGCCTATATGTATGTATTCATGTATGACTAACTATGTTTGCTAGATAATTTGTATATGTATATCCTAGCTATGGATTGGGGCTGTGTGTCCCACAAGGTTGTGTGTCCTAAAATAGGGCTGCGGTCCTTGGCCGATAACTGCAGTTACGGTGCGACTTGTTTACTGTGAATTATTCTATGCTAAACTGTATTATGTTGTCATTTATACTTCATACATGCATATGAGATTAACTATTCCCCTGAGGTTCATTCGTTTGAATTCCAAATTGCATGAAAGATCAAACAGGTAGTGGATCTGGATCGAGAGGAAAGATGCAGCTGTAAGGGTTACAGCAAAAGGAACCTTTTAGAAAAAACAATGAGTAGATGGACTGTATTGTAATGTTTATCTTTTGTCTATTTTGGGATTAATGTACTAATTTCCCACTATGGGATAGATTCGAATCGCGAAAAATTTATCCTCATATTTTCAAACTAAGTTTATTCCGCAATTAAGTCGTCCAAATTATTTCGATGCCTATACCCTATAACTCTAGTAAATAAAGGCACATTTAGGACGGGTGTTACATCATGTGCACGCTCTAGATCTATAGTGTTCATGACCCACAAACAACAGCAGATCTGGGTTGCAGATCTACAGATCTGGGTTGCAATAGCTACAATGATTGACAGATCCGACGACAACGGGGCGGGCGCTACTAGATCTGGGGTTAAGTGCATCTTGGGTTTTCATTTGATTTTTTTTCAAGCCTTGAGCACTTACTGAGGTTTCTGATTTTGTGTAGATATAATATTATTGATAGTTTTCAGTTTGATTTTCCTTTTTGAAGTTTCAAGTCGTCGAGCACTGATATTGTTGATTGAAGTTTCTAATTTTGTGTAGATCTTATTAGGGAGTATGTTGATTGTTGCTTTTGGTAATCTGTCTTCTTTTTATTTGGTCGTCGGTTCTTCTTGGTTCTTCGTGGCCACCGGTTGCCAACCTCCCGAACATGAGGTTTGGGGTTTTTTTTATTAAAAAAAAAACCAATATGGCATCCTAAAAAATTTAGGAAGCCAAAACTCTCCCTTTACTGTGTCCCGCTGAATAAGGACCTAAAACATGTCAAAAATAGGACGTTATAGGGCTTCTTTGTAGTAGTGTCACTTACATAAAAGTGAGTGGCTCCCATTATAAAAGAGAAGAGAGAGAAAATATCAGTGGGACCTACTCACTTTTATATAAGTGTGGCAGATAAAAAAATTTTGCAGCAAAAGCAGAAACATCAAACCCAAAAATATAATCCTTTGGCAAAATTGCAAATTTAATCTTCTAACTTGATATAGTCCTCTAGTAGGATTATGTCTCATTCAGGACTGGAGGAATATATCAAGTTAGAGGATTAAATGTGCACTTTTGCCGAAGGATTATATTTTTGCACTATAATCTATGTCCCTACACTAAACTACAAACTAGGTCATACATTTAGTATCAAAGGTAGGAATATTTTCAATTGATCACTTATTATTATTATTATTTAAAAAAAAAAATCTATTCAGTCCTTTAACCATAACACAACTATTAGTTTCAGATAATGATTGCTTTTGTAGCTAATGTTATTTTCAAAATTAAACTAGTTGAAAAAAAGAAAAGGAAATTTAATATATCAATATTTGAGAATGTTTTATCAACATTTAGGCAGTGACGGATCTTCTCACCCCCCTCCCCCAAAAAAAAGTCCTAAATATTTAATATAAAATACATTTTTTAATGCAAAATTTATACATTTGTTCCAAAAATTAATACATTTAACCCCCCAAATATTTTTTTTCCTTAATTAGTTAATGAGTATACATTTGGCCCCTCCAAATATTTATCTCAAGATCCACCACTATACAAGGAGGATGTGGGTTTATTTTTTGTTCAATGTGGGTTTGTCTGCTGTCGAACATGTAGCTTTTTTTATTTGGTTTTTAATGTTGTTGTTATCTGAACGATTCCTGTAAATTTATAGGCAGGATGTGGGTTCTTTTCAATGGCATGATGAAGAAATGGGTGAGAGGGCAAGTGAGGTGATAAACGAGTTGCTTGAGCATGTTGATAGGTTGTGTGCTGACAAAATGAGGCATAGAGTATTTGATGAGAAGGGATTGAGCGATGTTGAAGCACACATTGGTGCCATAAATGTGCTGATGAAGAAGGCCGAAAGGAGGATGAGAATTACATTTGGTGCTTACATAGTTACATGGGGTGTTTTTGTTTTTGTTTTTTCATGATGTTAAGGAGATTTGGTCTTCCTTTTGTAAAACCATAGTCCGAATGAATGGTTGTTGTAAGGGTAGTTGGTTAATGTATGTGTTCTATTATAGAACACAGATGTCTAACCTCAATGGACTAGGATGTTTATATTGGATTGGTGACTCTCTCCAAGATATCTATAAGCAAATATCAAAGAGAGGATGATTGTTATAGGATGTCTATAAGGAAGACTCCCAAGAATAATCAGTGGATCACTGAGCTACACAGGTATGACGTTTATCCAATAGGGGTGGGGTGTATGCTCAGTGTAACTGTATAGTAAATAGTGTGAATAGAGAGAATGTGCACATGTTAGGTTAGCCTCTTATTTATAGAGATTACCTCTAGGGTTTCGGTCCTTGGGCTCTGTGCGCCTTCAGGCCCGAGTGTCTGCTCCACTACTTATACTTTCCGAGATTATAGGCCAATTAGTGTTTTACCTGATTAAGGAGGGATTCTGGTACGACTGTTCTTGCTGGGCCGCATGACAAATGGGCCTCATATGTGAGTCCATAATAGTTGCCCCTAAGCCCGATAGTTCAGGTCTCTGAGCTGCCAGGATTAATTGACTACTTAACTCGGATATTGTATCCGAGCCGTTCTAACCTAGATTTTGTATCCGAGTCGTTCAGCTTGATTTTCTTGATTGCCATTCAGCTGCTCTCCCAGTTCCTCCTAACTCAGATCATTTTGACTTGCCCCCAGACATACATGCCGAGTTGGTTTTACTTTAACGATGGCCGGGATACCCATGCTGACTTAATTCATATAGAGAACTCCTTCACTATCATGATAACTAGGATTTCATTTGTAAATTTATGTAGAATTGCTGAGTTTGAATATTTTGGCCATATATTGCCCCCAATCAAGGATATCATGTGAAGACACTAGCATACGAACGGATTCCATTCGCCGATATCTCTGACAATTGTATTCCTACCAACGTTATGACGTATAACCGCCTTTTCACGCATAGTGACTATCTGCCGCCTTTGATATCCATGCGCATTTAATGCCCACGTCGTTTCGTATCCGTCATCATTACACTTTTTGGGGGGGAATCTGCTTTTCAATGGGAATTGACTTTGCTTCCCATGACTCTTCGGATTCAAAACGTTTATATATTCAAATTTCTCACCTTTTCTCTCCACTTCTCTCTTTAATCCTTCATTTCCTTCTCAGAGAAAACTCTTTCTTCTCTTCCAAGTTCTCTGTTCGCGATACTCAATCCTTCATTCCTTAATCTTCTTCAACTTTTTCTAGAATCAGGTATTCTCATTGTTTCCTTTTCTTCTTTTGTTTCCACTTTGTTTCATCTAGTTTTCTACTATTCTTGCCTTTTTGGCTTTCACCAAACTTCATCTTTTGGTTTCCTGGGCTTTGGAACTTCTTGGTCTTTAGGGTTCCTAGGTTTTCTGGGTTTTTGGGTAGTTTCTGGGTTTTCGGGGTTTAAAACTGCCAGCATTGTAACCCATTTTCATAATCCCAAAAGTGCCTCTTCTTTTGCCTTGACTCTTTTCACTAACGTGTTCATGGATAAAAATAGTCCCCCACCTTTACATTGTAACTACTATAAGCCATCGTAGTTGTCCCGGAGCAGCTTTAAACAGTCCCAACAGATCTATTCCCCATTTAAAAAATGAACAAGGAGCCGAAATGGATTTTAATTCCGTTGGAGGGGAACATATTATTTTGGCATATTTTTGGCAGCTATCACACTTCTGCACATGCCCTTTTGAATCTACCACCATTGTTGGCTAGTAATATCCGGTTCGTAAGGCTTTCCGAGCTAAAGCCTTCGTACCCATATGCTGCCCATTGATTCCCTTGTGGATCTCAGCCAGTACGTAGTCAGCCTCATCCGAATTTAGGCATTTCAGTATTGGGGAGTGTAAACCTTTACGGTATAATTGATCATCTACTACCGCATGCAATACTACTTCTCTTATCAATCTCTTTGCTTCAACAGAGTCATCAGGGAGAATTCCTCTCTCAAGGTAGTTGATAATTGGTTTTCTCCTATCCCATTCTGCCGAGATTGCCATCACACAGCTCGGCTCCGTCAAGCTCTGTTGGATTATAGTCCAATGATTACCCGGACTCTTCATACTTGCCAACTTGGACAGGATATTGGCTTGAGTGTTTTCTCCCCTTGGGATGTGGACAACAGTCACCTTGTCAAAGTCGGCCATGACTTCTTTCACCTTGGCCATATATTTTACCAACAAGGGACCTTTTGCCTGATATGTCCCCTCTATCTGTGCTGCCACTAGCTAGGAATCGGTGGAAACATGCGCTTTCTTTGCTCCATTTTCCTTCGCCTGAAGCAACCTGGTAAGAAGAGCTTCATACTTGGCTTGATTGTTAGAGGTCCAGAAGTCGAGTCGGAGGGAATGTTCCATTCACACTCCTTTAGGACTTTCTACTATAATCCCAGCTCCATTTCCCTTCATGTTTGAAGAGCCGTCAACAAACACTTTCCATGTTTCTTCCTCCCCGTCTCTCCTCCATCTGATGGGGTGAGCTCCATCATGTTGGATATGATTAGTTTTGATGATGTCTTATATAGATGTCGTTATTAAGAGCAAAAAGTTTATATGATATATTTATCTCCTACATTGACTAACTACTATATTTAATGTAGATTAGTCCAAGTTGAATAGTAGCTCAATAAGGAGATAAGAGATTTTAGAAAGAAGAAATTGAAGAGAATGTCAAGTTCAAGAAGAAGATGAGATATTAAAGAAGGTAGAACTTCAAGAAGAAGATGAGTCCAAGTTGAATGATGGAGAATGATCAACTAGAAGATCAATAAAGAAGTATTGCATTAGAGAAAGAAATTGAATCAAAGAAGATGTGAAGTCAAATGATAAAGAATGATCATGAGAAGAAGAAAGAAAGGAAGAACTTGCACAATGTAGTGGAATATCATTATTCAAGTTCTTATATTGATGCTAGAAGTCTCCAAGATCATATGGAAGTTGGAATGGCTCAATTCGGAGTTAAAACCAGCAAAAAATCAGTCCCAGGATGAGAAAACTCGAGTTTCCTACTTCGCTACAATGGTTTGCTCCTCTGGTATGAGAAAACTCGAGTTAATCACTAACTAACTCGAGTTTGTAACGTCTTCAGCATCTTTGGTGTCTGTGGACAAGGAAAACTCAAGTTTCCAAGTCAAAACTCGAGTTTCCAGCTCTCTTCAGCAACTATGTTCTACTCTGTTCAGCGTTTCACTCAGGCGACGTCAGGTAATTCGATGATATCTCCTAAACCAGAAATTGGATTGAGGTGAAACCAGTGGCATCTGAAACTATACTCCCAGTGTGTCATTTTGATATATAATTCAAGCCAAAATTAGTTCAGAATAAGGAGCTGTGAATTTATGAAGTTGATAGTGAAATTCACGCCACTCAGCAGACCAACCTTCAATATCTTGCGTGTCTCTCATAAAATAAAAATCCAATTGAGCTGAAATCGGTGGAATTGGAAAGTAGACTCAAAGGGATTTCCATCAAGACTTGAACCAACCAAAATGGAGTTCCTACCAGGGAGATATGACCCTCGAAAGTCGATTGTCTGTTCTAGATGTTGCACAGTTTGCTATCAAATGAAGCAAACTCGAGTTTTGGAACCAAAACTCGAGTTTGTCGGGGACAAAGAGCAAAATTTGATTTTGGGAAGACCGAAACTCGAGTCATTAAGTTGGAAAATCGAGTTTCCATCACACAGAGAGCAACGAACGTCAGAACATCTTCAAAACTCGAGTTTGTGAGACCAAAACTCGAGTTTCCATCAGACAGAGAGCAACCAAGGGCAGAGCAACTCCAAAACTCGAGTTTGTCACTTAATGACTCGAGTTTTGCTTCTATTTCAAGATGTTCTTCGAATCTCAATCGTGACATTTACCTGAGAAAGACCAAAACTCGAGTTTTGTTTTCAAAACTCGAGTTTGCACTTAAGTGAACAGTTGAAAACTCCAATTTTCATTTGGAAACTCCAGTTTTCGACGCTCTATTTGAAAATCAATTTTCTCGAATTTGCGAAATCTTCATATATGATCTAGATACTTCATATCTCACTCATTACTATTCTTAACTATGTTTAATCAATTTTTTAATAAGTTTCAGATGATTAAAACGAAGGATTAGAAGCAAATCTCAAAATCTCAGATTTGTGTCAGAACATCGAAAGTTGTGCAAAAGTTCTAACGGCTAGTTCCAACTGATCTCCAACGGTTACTATTCACAACGGTCATATTCTCAACGTTCTAATGATCTTCATCTATAAGTAGAGACACATTCAAGATGGAGAAAAACGAGGGACAACAGCTTACACTGTCAAAATGCCAAATTTCTGAATCCAACGTTTTTCTTGGGTAATCTTGAGTGGGAAACAGATTGTAACCTTACATTGTGTAAGGGGGAGTATCTCGGTGAGAGATTTGCCTTTACAAGTGCCTGGGTGAACTTATGGGTTTGTAAAGGCTTCTCTTGTGCCCGGATTAAACAAGATGATAGTGGATTGAAAATCTCAAGTGGAGCTTGGGGACTGGACATAGGTCAAGGATTGGGCCGAACCAGTATAAATCTCAGTTTGCATATTCTCTTCCTTAATCTCCTATATTTCTAGCATATATGTTTGAATGACTGTCTATAGCTTTATAACTCTTTATTGTCATACAAATTGGTTTTACTGAGTTGCAAAAAGATTTTTAAAGTTCCTAAGTTTTTATACTTCACCCAATTTACCCCCCTCTTGGGTTCAGCCGGTTCTTACACATCAAAAAATCCGCCAAGGCTCGTGACTTAATGGCGTGTCGGGATTCATAGGAAATGTCAAACTCAGATAGTTGGATAGCCTAACTAATCATTCTTCTGGCAAAATCTGGTTTGTGGAGCACCTGCCGGAGTGGCTGATTTGTCCTTACCACGATCGGGTGACTTTGAAAATATGGGTAAAGACGTCTTGCCGTGGTGATCAAGGAAAATGCCATCTTTTCAAGCTTATGATATTTCAACTTAGAACCTTGCAGAGCCCAACTTACAAAATATATCGACCCTTGGCCGTTTTCTGTCTCTCTGACCAACGTGGCACTTACTGCTTTTTCACCCACAGACAAATACAAAATCAAAATCTCTCCCAGCTATGGTCTTGACAATACCGGCAGGGCAACTAAACACTGCTTTATCTTGGTAAATTCCTCTTCACATTCTAGGTTCCACCCGCCTTGAGCTTCCTTCTTCAGTAATTTGAAAAAAGGGAGAGAATTCTCAGCCAACTTAGGTAAGAATCTAGTTAAGGCCACTAGCCTTCCCGTTAACTGCTGCATTTCTTTTTTATTTCTGGGAGCCTTCATATCTATCACGGCCTTGCACTTGTTCGGATTAGCTTCAATTCCTCTGTTTGTTAGTAAAAAACCGAGGAACTTTCCGACTGAGACAGCAAACACACATTTGGCCGGATTCAACCGAATTTGGTAGGCTCTCAGTTTGTCAAATGTTTGCTGCAGATCTTGGACATGGCCTGTTGGTTCTGCCAACTTGACAATCATGTCATCTATGTAGACTTCTACATTCTTCCCCAGCCGGTCTTCAAACAGGACCTTATTCATCATTCTCTGGTATGTTGCCCCAGCATTCTTCAAACCAAAGGGCATTACATTATAGCAGTAATTTTCCTTATCAGTAATGATTGTCATCTTCTCTTGATCCTCGAGATGCATGGTGAATTGGTTATAACCAGAATACGCATCCATGAAAGAAAGCAATTGGAAACTGGATGAGCTATCAACCAATTTTTCTATATTAGGCATGTGGAATGCATCTTTTGGACATACCTTGTTTAAATCTTTGTAGTCTGTGCAGACCCTCTATTTCCCATTTGGCTTTTTTACCATGACCACATTGGACAGCTAGGTGGTATACTGCACCTCCCAGATGAAGCCGACTTCTAGAAATTCCTTCACGTGCTCCTCTAAGGCCTTCCCTCTCTCTGGGCCAAGCCTTCTTTTCTTCTGGGCCACTGAAGCTGACCCTGAATGGATTGCCAATCTATGACAACAAAATTCTGGATCCACCCCAGTTATCTCAGACGACTTCTAGGAAAATACGTCTTTGTTCCTCCTAAGGAAATCCTCCAACTCGGTACGAGCCTCAAGTTCCAACATTTTCCCGACCTTAGTAATTTGCTCTGGTTCGGTACCCAGGACGAGATCTTCTAGCTCTTCGTCGGGCTCTGGTCTTTGAATTTTGCCATCTTCTTGAAGGTCCAACTCAACCAGATTGACAGATTTACCTTGCAGCTTTACTTTGCTCTTACCCGAATTTTATTCCTTGCTCATCCGAGGTGGAGAGGATGGGCCATCTCAACTTTCTTTTACCGTCTCAAAATAACATTGCCGAGACTCTTTCTAGTCTCTTCTAATTGTAGCAATCTGATTCTTCTTGCTAATCATCTTTACTTTCTGATGCTTCGTGGACGCAAGCATATCCCAATCATGTATCGTCGGCCTTCCCAGGATGATGTTATAGGGGGACGGGACGTTGGCCACCACAAACCTGACCTTTTCTAATTTGAACGCTTCTTTTGTCCCCAACATCAACCTGAGGTTTATATACCCCTTGGGACACGTGTCCTATCCATTGAAACCCGTCAAAGTTGTCTTACATGGCTTTAAGTCTTCTGGATCAAATATCATTCGTTTGAATGCATCCCACAAGATGATATCCTCTGCGCTTTTGGCATCCACAAAGATCTTCTTTACTTGGTAGTTTACCACGGTTCCGGTAATCAATAAACCATCATGATGGCTCGGTGCTACATCTTTCAAATCTTCCTTGGAGAAGCTCAGTACGGGGGGGCTCTGGTTTCGTGAGATCCTCCTTGAACTTTGGGTAGTTCCTAATGGAAAGAACCTCCCTTAGGTACTTCTTCCTTTGGCTTGTTGAGTCTCCACCTCCCCCAAATGCCCCGCTGATGACGTTACAATCATAATTGACTTCAAAGTACTCATCATTGTTACCTCCTCCTTTCTTCTACTGCTGATAATTCCTTCTCTTCTCAGGGGCCGGGCTGGTGCTTTGTCTTTGATAATTGAATATTTCATACACTTCTTTAGTACTCTTGACTAATAATTTAGGACTCTTTAGTTAATAAATAATGACTTTTATGCTTATTTGGGCTTTGGGCCTTTCATTAGTTTTAGTCATTTTAATGATAAAATTTCAGTTTTACATTGCTTCACTATTTTTATCATAACTCTTGAACCAGACATCGGATTTGCCTCATTTATCTTTCATATTTCAGATGATTCAAAGGGCTACAATTGTTATGAATACATGAAGGGAAAATTCGGACAAGAGGGTGGTCGATTTTGGAGCCGAAGTTAGATGTATATTTCTGGATTTTTATTTGGGCTCGAATTTTGTAATAAAAGCCCTTTTTTATTTTATTTCTGTTTGGGCCTGAATTGTGGATTGGAGCCCCATTTCGTTTTTCTATTTTAGGTTAAGTTAGGAAGCAGCCACAAACACTTATGTTTTTACGTTTTTACATATTTTCGGATTAAACACAGAAGGTTCATTTTCTCTGCAATGTTCTTCGCGTTCTTTGTTTGTTCTTCATTCTTTCCAACCATGCTTGGCTAAACTTCTATGATTAACCCAAAATTGAGGATTCCATGATTCATCTAGAGAGCTTGTGCTTAATCGGTAACTTTACTCATTTCTGTTTTCATCTTTCGGATTCGATTTCTAGAAATAGTTCGAAAGTTAGATTTAATATTCAGTTTAGTTCATCCCAAAGACTGAGTTCGAACTAGGTTCTAGTTTTACTGTGCGATCGCACAGTAAGACGCCACTGTTCAGACAGATGCTAGGCGATTGTCTAGTCGAGAGATTTTTCTGGACGAATGCAGAGATTTCGGTTCATCCAGAACCAATCGTGAGTTCGTTCATATTTTGTTCAATGATGGAAGTCTCTGGAATCCGGATGTTGGGTTGATCAATTTTAATTTGATTACTTTCATTTCGTTCTGTTTCTGTTTGTTTCATTTTTAATTCTGTTTTAAAAAAACCCCATTTTTACTATTTTTGTTTTGTTGTTACTGTTAAATTAGACCCGACTGTGAATTCCTCTGAGAAACGACCTAGGTTAAATTATACTACAAATCCTTTTCTAATCTGGTTATTTTGAGAGACACGACAAATCTCTGTCAGTCCCCCTTGTTGGTGTTTATTGGTTTTCCACGCCTGGGTTCTAATTACGTATTGTCACAACTTTCCATATCAGATGTACTTCTCAATGGCATCCCGGAGATTCCAACATTGTTTTGTCGTGTGGCCTGGTTGATCATGGAACTCACAGTACTGGGATGTGTCTAAGGCCGTCTTGTTATGGAGTGGCCAAGGTCTTTCCACTTTCTTCATCTCAGTTAGGGCAACCTCCTTCCAAACTTGAGAACGTGAAGCATTCAAGGGAGTGTATTTCTCGTACTTCCCTTCAACTTTGCTTCCCCAGGATTTGTTGTTTGGGTTACGCCCCCTGAAATCCTTCCGCTTACTCCCATGCTTTTCCTTCCCTCACAGAAAGCTTCCGGAATGCTCCTTTCCTTTCGAGGGTGGGCTCTTTCCTCTATCTTTAACCGCAGTATAGGCGAGTTCTACTTATTCCAACTCTAGATACTTCTTCGCTCGAGTTCCCAAATCCTCGAGGGTGTCGACATGCTCCTTAATGATCGACCAAGCCAGTCGAGATGCAGAATCTAGACCAATTAGGATGAGATGCATGTGTACACTCTCCTTAAATCCATGCAATTGTAATGCAGCGTCTCTAAATCGGTTCAAATACTTCTGGAGAGTTTCTCCTGGCTATTGCTTAATCTTGCACAGGGTGAACTCAGATTTCGGCTATTTCTTGCTCGTTGCAAAATTCAGCAAAAACTTGTCTCCCAGGTCTTCGAAATTCTGGATTGACTTTGGAGGCAAGGTATGAAACCACGCTTGCGCAGCACCTCTTAAAGTCGCAACAAATAGCCGAGATATGATGGGTTCTTCAAATTGCCTCACATACATCCTCAACTCGAATGTATTAATATGAGCTTGTGGATCCTGAGTTCCATCAAATGTGGGCAAGTTGTCTAAGTTAAAGTTCTTTGGATAAAGAGCATCAGCAATTTCGTCCGAGAATAGGCTACTATTATTCTCCCCTCTGCTATACTTTCTTCTATACATGCCGGGAACACTTTTCGTTTGTAGTGTCGCATCTCGGTTTGACATTACTGTATCCCGGATAAGCTCGGCTTTCACGTGTGATCTAGACCTTGAGCATCAGGAGTCTGAACCTGATCTCGGTCAATCAAGTTCTTTTCGGCATGACTATCCTGAGGGCCTTCGACATTAACTTTCATAGCAACTGAGTGAGCAGTCTGACTCGGCTCATCTCGAAGCCTGCTTTGAGACGAATTTTCAATTCTCCTGAGGCGTTCCTCAAGTAACCTCATTCTTTGGAAATCTCCTTGTCAAGGGTCTTCTGTTCTAGTTCGAGTAGAAGCTGTGATATTAAGCCTGCTGGACCCACTTTCATTTTGGCTCTCAATCACGTTCCCCAGCATTGACTTGAGCGAAGGTTTCAACCCGACTAGGACTAGCTTGGTCTCGGTTATCATCGTGAACAAAGATACTAGCCCGACTAGGACCACATGTATCCTGGTTCTCGATTCTTTCGAGACATTCTTCCAACAGCTGCATCCTCCGCTCCTCTTCTTGCCGCCAAAACGCATAGCGGCGGTCCAAATCCTCCTGCATTAGTCGGATGTCCTCCTACCTTTGAAGTCGGTTAATGTGCTCTATCCTCTCCATTTGTTCCATCATTGCATTTAAGGAAGTTTACATGATACGAATGTCGGATCCATAACCTGGGGTCGGCTTGGCTGGGTAAATGTCGGAAAGGATGCCAAGTGAGAGGCATCCTCAACTTCCTCTTGGTTATCTTCCAGAGCAATATCCTCTAGTAGTGGTAGATACTGAGCCATATGCTCTTCGAATGTTGGCTGCTGCTCGAGGAGCCTTGCAACCTTAGGTTGGAGCTGCTGCTCCAGCTAGTGCTACAATTGATGTTGCTGCAGTTGTCCCCTCGGCAATTGGTCCTGCCGAGGTCTCTTGCCATGACTTCTAGTATTTCCAGCCATTTTTGGTCGTTTGGGAATTGAAGTTTATCTTTCCCTACGGTCGGCGCTAATGTTCTGTTGTATAGAACACAGATGTCTAGCCTCAATGGACTAGGATGTTTATATTGGATTGGTGACTCTCTCTCTCTCCAAGATATCTATAAGCAAATATCAAAGAGAGGATGATTGTTATAGGATGTCTATAAGGAAGACTCCCAAGAATAATCGATGCATCACTGAGCTACACAAGTACGACGTTTAGCCAATAGGGAGTGTGGTGTGTGCTCAGTGTAACTGTATAGTAAATAGTGTGAATAGAAAGAATGTGCACATGTTAGGTTAGCCTCCTATTTATAGAGATTACCTCTAGGGTTTCGGTCCTTGGGCTCCGTGCGCCTCTAGGCCTGAGTATCTGCTCCACTACTTGTACTTTCCGAGATTATAGCCTTGATTATAGGCCAATTAGTGTTTTACCTGATTAAGGAGGGATTATGGTACGATTGTCCTTGCTGGGCCGTATGACAAATGGGCCTCATATGTGAGTCCATAACAGTATGAGATATTGTTTTAGTATTTAATGTGTGAGATATTGTATTTGGAGATGTAATTGCCTTTCATTGTTTCCTTTTTATTTGCCTTTGCACTCTTATTTGCCTTTGTTCCCACCCTTAATATGATGCAGACAAATTCACAGAGCATTACGCCTGGAAGGAAAGAAGCATTCAATTAGCACAAACCTGAACAAAAACAGATTCACTGAGCATCATACTCTTAGGGTTTGTTTGGTTTGAGGGGATCGGAGGGGAGGGGAGGAGAATGGAGGGATTTTGGTCCCCTCCCCTCGTTTGGCTAATTACATTTTTTAGGAGGGGAGGGGAAATATTTTAAAATTTTCCCCTCTCTCCCCTCAAAAACGTCCCCTCCCAAATCGGACGGATTTGGAGGGATTATAAAAATTAGTGTGTTAATGGACTAAAAGGCCCTAGAACTTTTCTATTATTCCTAAAATACCCCCTTTCAACTGAAAAGAAATTCTTGAATTCTGATCTCTCTCCCCCTACTGTGCTCTTCATCTTGGACAACAAGACCAACTCTTCGTCTTGCCTCTGAATACGCCTCGTAAATTCGTTATGCTCATCCCTCATACTGTGTCCCACCACTTGCCCCCGACATAGAAGGCAGCAAGTGACAATGCATGATGAAGGAGGAAGAATGACTTACCTGAAACAATAGATTGTTCATACTCGGCTAGAATCCCTGCATCAGCACTGTACTGAGCAATTCTTTTGTCTTTATCGGAGATTCTAGTGGTGGTGTTCATTTTGCTCGCAGGTGAAGCTGAGAAGGAGGAAGAATGCGGGGTCTCCTCCTTCTTTATATCTCTGCTTCCTTTGCTAATCATCTTTTTTTAAGGCCTTGGGTTCTTTCTTGCAAGGGTTTCTGATTCTTTTTTACTCAGAAAAACTCATGATGGTATTGAAAGCTTTAAAAGGATCTTTATAAATATAAACCCACATGGTTCATAAGTTTCTGTGATGTGGGTGGATTCTACTTTGAAAATGGCTTGAACACACGTATTTTTCATCTTGGCTTTGCAGGGCTGAAAACCGGATCAAAGGGCACAACAAATGTTCAACACCAATCGCATTAAACCAATTTCCAGTCAAATGTAAAGTCTGCAAACTATGATTTTTGAATAGACCAGCTGCAATATACGCAATTCCCTTGTCCTTTAAACATGTTCTGAACAAATTCACTTCTTGGAGGGTTTGGTTTTGTTCTAGAACCCATCTGAACTCTTTAGCCGACTTGGATTTGAGCCTCACACCTGTCATGTCTAGTGATTTCACTGTGAAGTTCATTCCTAAAGAGCAAGCAACCCTGCAAGAACCTGAGAGACTAAGCTGATAAATTCTCAGTGAGCTATTCTCAGGTACAACCACCTTAGAGGTTTTTCCAATGTTCTATCCACTCCAAACATGAACTTCCATGTCTCTATTCCTTGCCAACACTAAAGATATAAGCGGGGTTGTTGTGATAGCATTCGAATCGAAAATAGTCAGAAATTTAAGAGTTGTATTAACCTCCATCGATCATCTTGGAGAGTTCTTCAGCGCCAAGGTCATAAAGAATTGATTTGATTTATTATTTTTTTGTGCCTTTTACTCTGTAAAGCTCATCAGCTTGGTAGTGTTTTGGTAAATCAGAGTCTGCCCTTTTCTAATTTCTTGTGTAACGAAATCATTGTTCCAAATAATATATATATTGTGTTATTGACTTAATTATTCTTTTTTTTTTTAATCAAGTGAGATTGTTTGTTCAAATTAGTTGAGTTTTGAGATGAAAACTTGTTGCGAAAGTGGTAGGAGGAGGTGGATGGTTACTTGGGGAACAAGGTGTGGAGCTCTAAAATCTAGATCGGTACCAAGATATTAGATGTCTTATACTATGTAAAATTCATGTTTAGGTCATTTACACACACACACACACTCGTGTTTAGGTCATTTGAAGATCTAAATGCTCTCTTTGTTTAACAGGAAGTTTGAGCATTGAAGACATACTTCTTATTTCAAATACACACACACACTCGTGTTTAGGTCATTTGAACAAACACACACACACTTCTTATTTCAAATACACACACAGCATTGAAGACATACTTCTTATTTCAAATACACACAGCATTGAAGACATACTTCTTATTTCAAATACACACACACACACTCGTGTTTAGGTCATTTGAACACACACACACACTTCTTATTTCAAAGACACACACACACACTTCTTATTTCAAAGACACACACACACACACAGATATATAACATTAAAATCTCTCTAATAACAAGGGTAAATTTGTAAATATTTTAAAAAAAAAAAAATCCCTCCCCTTCCCTCCTAAACCAAACAAGGTAATATTAAAATCTCTTCCCTCCCCTTTCTTCTGATCAATCCAAACAAGGTAACATTAAAATCCCCCCTTCCCCTCCCCTCCATTAAAATCCCTCCCTTCCCCTCCCTTTCATCGAACCAAACAGACCCTTAGGGTTGTGATCATTCTTATGATATGAAGTTTATGTGTTGTTGATTTTGGTTGTGATCATTCTTACATGTTTGAGTATTTTTATAGATGATTGAAATTGGACCTTACCAAGCTTAAGGATTATTTTATGGTAGCTAGTCCTATTAACAAAATGTTCCAGGAAAAATCAAAGGCTTGCACAACCAAAGTATTTTGTGGGAAATAAGGCTTATTAGAAGAGGTATTGAAAGTACTGCATTTTTCTAGTGTTCAGGATTGAGTTTTGATTTGTTGTGGATTTGAACTAAATCTTGTTGGGAAATTATACATAAAAACTCTTGTGAGCTTATATGAATGTTTTAAGGTTAATTGATTTGTGTTTTGAGGATTATAGAGTTGGCTTATAATTTGGGATTAAGGAGGCTGTTTTAATATGGATATTGATATGCAGGTATTTGAAGATGATATGGAATATATGAATTTGATTTTAAGTGAATTAAAATAAGGATGGTGGAAGGTCCCTCTTAAGTTTTTTAAGGAGCAATTTTACACACGAGCTTGACCCCCAGGAGCACCCAGCACCACGAGCTTTTTTCTGGAGCAAAAGTACACACGTGGTTACGTTTTGGGAGCGCCCAGCACCACAAACGTTAGTTGACCGTTAGTCAACCGTTAAGTTAGATGGAACGCTGACGTGACGCTTATTTGGACTGACACGCAGACGTGGATGCTGACGTGGACGCTGACGTGGATGCTGATGGTAAGAAAAAATGAAAATTACCATTTTGCCCCTTAGTTTTAAATGAAAATTACCATTTTGCCCTTAGTTTTAAATGAAAATTACCCTTTTGCCCTTAGTTTTAAATAATAATAAAACTAAAAATACCCCTCCCCGGCGGCCGCCGGCGGCGACGGCGGTCGGCGGTGGTCGGCCGCCAGCTGTGGTGGGGCCCACCGGAGGAGGGGGTATTTTTAGTTTTTTTTTTTTAAAAAAAACTTAGGGCAAAAGGGTAATTTTTATTTAAAACTAAGGGTAAAAGTGTAATTTCACCCGAGTTACTGTTCATTTCCATCCAACTTAACGGTTGACTAACGGTCAACTAACGGTACGTGGTGCCGCCGCTCCCAAAACGTAACCACGTGTGTACTTTTGCTCCAGAAAAAAGCTCGTGGTGCTGGGCGCTCCAGGGGTAAAGCTCGTGTGTAAAATTGCTCCTTAACCCTTTTTTTATAGGAGAGTTTAGGTCAAGAATTAAAAGCTTTAGACCTCGAAAAATAGGGACACAGCTTGACTTTACAGACCCGAGAGCAAGCAGCGTCGCAGCAATACGGGAGCTGGAGTTCGGATGAAGAGAGAGGAGGAGGAGACCACCACCTTCATCACCATTAGCCTCTTTCTCTTTCTCTCTCCTCTCACTGTCTCTCTGGTTGTCAACACTGACTCACATCCCCTGTTTTTCCTCACCATAGCCGACCAATTTCACCACCACTATGTCGACAACCCAAAAAGTCAATCGGCTGAACTTGAACCTTGGCGACAGGACAAGCTTGAACCAGAGACCTTCGACCTCCAACCTTAGCTCTCATCTTCACCTTCTTTCTCTTCAACCAAAGCTTGAAAGTCGATTTGGGAAATGGGAGAGATGGAGGCGACGGGAGGAGCAACTCGTCGATTTAGGGCATTTTTGTTGCAAAAAATCTCAGCTACAAAACGCCCTTCAGTTTTTGAAAAAATTACAGAACTACCATTTGACTGTTTGACCATTCCGATTCATGATTTTCTGTGTCATATGCATGTCCGTGTCGTACGCATGTCAAATGTGTTTAAATCAGAAATTTTCACGTGTCCGTGCTTCTTAGATAATAAATTATAATTAGCTTATAATAATATAATTTAATTAATTAATTTAATTTTTTTTTCTTGAACCATTACAACTATCTTCATTATTACTATCATCATTCTCATGTTCATTATCGCTGTCACCCCTTCATTTTTTCCATCAATCTCTCCATTATCATGTCCCACACCACTCATCATTTCAACATCAACAAGTCCCCAAAACTCATTCACATCATGCTGATTAACATCACCATTCTCATCATGAACAACATCCCCTTCAGTCTCCTCAATCCCTCTATTTAAATTTTCAAAATCGTTCAAGAACTTATCCAAATCACAGACACTATTGACATCACCATTTCCACTCCCTTTGGGTCCACCATCGGGACCACGACTACGTACCCTTCACATCAGACAACATCTCACTATAACCTTTAATAAAGTAATACAAAATGAAATCAAAATCACTTTGAAATCACAACAGACAAAAGGGCGAGCATGTGATCACACTATACACAAGATTAAAATACAACAATCAAAGACATAATCGACTTGTCAAAAGAAACCAGAGAATTTGAACCTGATTATGCGTGACAAATCTCTGAGGTACACGAACCGGAGGTCACGTGCACCCCTCCTCCACGCCGATTTTGCCCTAGCAGAGAAGTTTCTTCGATATAATTTTGGGAAAATCATTTTCAGGGCCCTTTTAAGGCTGACAATCCCAAAAAAGGCTCCAAGATTCTGATAATCCCAAAAAACGCTCTAGGACCTTTTCTGAGATTTTCAAATCTTGGGTGAGTTGTCAACGGGGCTGATATAGTTGTTAATGGGGTACTGATATAGTTGTCAACGAGGCTGATATAGTTGTTAGCAGAGTGTTGTTAACGGGGCTGATTTAGTTGTTAAAACCTACCCGTTAACAACTATATCAGCCCCGTTGACAACTCATCAAAAATTATGAAAATCCCAGAAAAGGCCTTGAGGCCTTTTCTGGGATTGTCATAATCTTAGGGCCTTTTTTGGGATTGTCAGTACTAAAAGGGCCCTGAAATGGATTTTCCCTATAATTTTTGGACCGTCCTCTTCCATTGGCATCTGTTCCTTTTTAGGATTTAATAACATTTTTTTAACCCCTCTCTCCCGTTTACAACACGTGTATTATACACATCATCACTCCGTTGCCACCCACCGTGTAATCTTAGTGGTAGACATTAGGTCTCCGTCGCCCAAGGTTGAAATTGCTCATAAATTAACACTTCCAGAGTGAAATGGCACCCAAAAAAAACTTCGATAGCGAAATTGCTTTTTCGGGCAACTTCCATGACAAAAATACAGCTTGTCACTTATTTCAACTACAAAAACTTAAGTATAATTTATTTAGGGGTAGGATATTGTCACTACCAATTTTATGTCACTATCAAATCATTACCATTTTTTCACTGTTAGGTCAGAATTTCATTTACCTTTATCATTTCTCTCTCCTATTGAAATTCTGATCTAATGGTGAAAAAATAGTAGTGGCTTGGTAGTGATATAAAATTAGTAGTGACAATATCCTATCACATTTATTTAATATCAAAAGCCTACACTACAAAAAGAAACGCAGATTACCCATGGATAACGATGGATAAAATTTCGTCGGAAATTACCCACGGAATTGTGTGGGTAATTTCCATGGGTAAAAAATTTCCATCGGTGATTTTGCCATGGCAGAAAAATTGCCTTTTGCCATGGCAAAATTACCGATGGAATTACCCACGGAATTCCTTCGGTAATTTCAGTTACTGATAGAATTCCGTGGGTAATTTTTACCCACAGAAATCTGACGGAATTTTTTCTGTCAATAATTCTGTGGGTAATCCGCGTTTTTTTGTTTTTTTGTAGTGCTATTAGCTTAATTAGTTAGAGCGTTGTGCTAATAACACGAAAGTCGCAAGTTTGAGATTTGCATGGGCCAAATTTTAATAACATTATATTCTTTTTTTATGATTAATAAAATTATATTCTTTATTGAGGGAGGCTGGAATTGGGCTCTCTTTATTGAGGACTTACCAGAACAGGTTTTATCTAGAATTGCAGGTTGCAAAACTCCAGACAGAGAGGATGGGCAAGCATCTAGTTTCTGGGATCTCTCGGCGAACAGACGTTTCACTGTTGCCTCGGCGTATGATTTGATAAATGGTTCGGGGAATGATGACCAGGATAGACTTTGGAAGCTGATAGGGAAGAACGGAGGTACACAGAAGATTCGCGTATTCCTATGGTTAGCAGGCCGAGATAGCTTACTTACAAATGCAGTGAGGAGACAGAGACATATGACAAAGGTGGATATTTGTGCTCGATGTGCATCTGCGGTGGAGGACATTGATCACCTCTTGCGGCACTGTAGCTTCGCAAAGGAGGTCTGGAGTTTTTTCATACCAACTCATCAACGCCAGGTTTTCTTCCAAGGGGGGGTCCGTGAATGGATGGTGCAGAATCTCGGTAAGGTTAACGCTACAGGTGACGATAGTCCTCCATGGGCTATTTCTTTTGGCCTAGTTTGCTGGAAGCTTTGGGAGGCAAGGAACAAGCTGTTGTTTCAACAAATGCATCACCCTGCCAACAGGATAGCTCGGGAGGTTAGAATTCTTGTTGGTTTCAACAATCAAGCTAGGGAGATGAGCAGTATATCGCAACAGGAAGCCAACGCGAATCGAAATCTGACTATCTATTGGATGAAGCCGGTTCATCCGAACGTGGTTTTGAATTGCGATGGTGCAAAGAAGTGCGGAACGGTGGGTGCAGGAGCAGGCTGTGTTGTCAGAGATTATGCTGGGAAATGGTTGCATGGGTGTTGCCGAAATATAGGCAGATGCTCTTCGCTTCAGGCAGAGTTGTGGGCGTTAATGGATGGGATGAATCTCGTTTGGCGGATGGGTTACAAGGACATTAATGTTCAGGTTGATTGTTTAGTGGCCCTAGAGCTTATCCAGGATACAGAGACAGTGAGCCATGGGAGTAGCAGCATAGTTAAGGAAATCCAGAGATTGCTGGATAGGGATTGGCGGGTGTCCATTGTTCATGTTTATCGTGAAGGAAATAGGTGTGCAGATTTCCTTGCCACCTACGCATTGCAGTTAGATTTGGGATATCATATCCTTAAGGATCCACCGGAGGCCATGAGGGGTCTTCTTCAAGCAGATGTTTTGGGCGCTGTAGGTGTTCGTCGGTGTTCAGTGGTTTCTGATTAAGTGTAATCAGCCCTTTTCAACAACCAAAAAAAATTATATTCTTTAGAACAATTTTTTATTATTATTTTAACCATAAAAATTGACAGTTATATTTATTTAACGGCCGTATATTATAACTACTGCTTCAATATAATAACTGTTAAATAATTCTATGTTAAACCCCCGCCTCACCTTGCCCTCTTGATCGCCATTCACAAATCTGCTCCAGTTCTTGAAAATGTAAAGACAAAACAGCTGGAAAGTTTGAGGCTAATCTGATTAACCATATAGTGGGGAATCAAGGCTCAGATTTCTATTGACAAAAGTACCCATGTTTAGTGTTCCGTTTGGATTAACAGTAAACAAATGTGCTCGTACGAGTAACACTCATTAAAAGTAGGGGTGGAAACAGGTCAGGCCTCACCCTTAACAGGCCAGGCCTGTTATGCAAGGAAGTGGTCAGAGCCTGGCCTATGTCCTGTTACAGGCTAAACTTTTGGCCTGAACCTGGCCTGTTAAAGGCTTGTAGCCTGTTAAGAGGCCTGTATTTTTTACAGGCCAAATGTAAACAGTAGGAAACAGGCCTACAGTATACTGGCCGACAACAAACCTAATGTAAACAGGCCGGAAACAGGCCTATAGTATACAAGCCGACAACAGGCCTAATGTAAACCGGCCGGAGGGATATTAATTAATGTTTTTTATAAAAAAAAATTATTCTTAACAGGCCGGCCTGTCAGGCCTAACAGACCTATTTGGAGGCCTAGGCCTGGCCTGTTAGACAAAACAGGCCTTGGCCTGGCCTTTAGCTCGACAGCCAGCTCGACCTTTTAGCCCGACAGCCGGGCTCGACTGTGCTTTTAACAAAGCTGCACCATAGGCCCCCTGGCCTATTTCCACCCCTAATTAAAAGTGACACTGGTTAATTGCATAATAACTTTTAATCATTTAATAATAATTATTATTAAATATGACTTGATAAATGATATGAATATTTAAATATTGTTTGGATTTTATAATATTATTATTTAAAATAATTTAAAATTTCATGTTAAATAATGGACAAAATAATATTATTTGAATTACTTTGGTTAAAAAATAAGGGATAGGATATTGTTACTACCATTTTTTGCAAAAACGTTAGATCGGGGAGAGAGAAATTATAATGGTAGATGAGATTTTGGTAACGGAAAAGATAATTTAGGTAAATATCCTATCCCAAAAAATAATAGGCAAAACATGGGGAGGGAATTTTTGGGGAGATAATTTCGGGTAAATTGGAGAAATTCATGTTCGGGAGTTTTATCGGGATTTTCCAATCCCAAAGCAACCCCTAGTCACTTGTGTTAAACAGTACGATGGGAGGGTGAAATCACGGATAATCAGAATTTCATAAAACTTATCCAAACAGCATGAATTGGGTTAATAACCACTTTTATAGTCTCAATCGATTTATTTGAGCTCCCCCTTAAACCAAACAGACACTTAGTACCCAACAATGCATTGAATATAGCAAATTTCGTAAAAGTTTGAGGATAAAAACTGTTTCCCGAAGTAATCGAAGGGGTATGTTTAGTCATCCGGTTTCAAATGTCATGGACTTGAATGATTGAGATGAATTGGAACTTATTGGAAAGTCTAATTAATGTTTGAAGTGGAGTGTTGGAATGATTTGTTTTGGACTTATAACTCAATATCTTGCCCTAAATTCAGGGAAATTGAATGAAAGCTACCTATGGGCCCGTTTGGTTCAAAGAACTTGGGAAAGGGAATGAGAACTTAATAGAGTTCCCTCTTGAAAACATGTTTGGTGCATTAAGCTAAGTGTCTAGGAACCCAAGTTCCCGGGCCCACACCGGGCCCACCACTCTTCCTTCATTTTCCCATGTCACTATTCACATTTTTGAACAAATTTGTCTCTGAAATTTAAACTTGGCGGGAAGTTCGAACTTAGCGGGAAAGTTCAAACTTGGCGGGAAAGTTTGAACTTGGCGAAATTTTTTTTTACCCAGGTTCGAACTTAACAATAATATATTTTAGCAAAAAAATATTTTTCTTTTTTATTTTGAATTAATTTTTTTTATGGTAAAATAGACTTTTCCTAATTCTTTACCAACTAAAACCCCTTCATTTTCTTCCAACCAAACAACTCAAGCCATCTTCCCTCATCTTTCAAATCTTCATTTCCCTTCCTTTAAGTTCCTTTCCCTCCTCTAAGTTCATTTCCCTCCTTAAATATTCCTTGAACCAAACGGGCCCTAAGTCTTTGAATTACAGAATTTCTGGAAAATTTGATGATGATGATGAGAAGACTTATAATTGTCATCTAACTCCACATACAATGTATCACACATAGAGAAATGAAAAGACAAAACAGTCTGCTCTCATTTCACTGCAAGGAAATACACATTTCCTTTATACCTGTATAATACAAACATAACCAACATAAAACAAAGTAGGTACACTGCATAAAAATTTAGATCCTTTAAAGTTAAAGTACATCTGAAGTATCACATGAATAACAGTGAGTTCCATCACACTTCCATTTTCATATATTCATCATTTTTTTTATATATCTCTTTCCAGCACTTGACAATATTCCAACTTTGAAGGACCCAAATCTCAATAGATATACATAGATATCAATATATATATATATATATATATATATATATAGGTTCATGAGATCCAAAATCCCTAAACCCTAAGCACTGGGTTGATCATGATGCTATTATTGTCTTCTCCATTCCTCTCTTCAAATTTGACAGGTTTATACCGCTTAGCACAAGCAATGTATGCTGCAAAATCTATTGCTACCAAAGTTGCCAAAAGGTAATAAAACCTGTCCAAGTGTCCCTTGTTAAGATTTCCTGGGATCCATCCTGGGCTCTCACCTCTCTCAGAAATCTTCGAAACAATGGCTACGATCCAACTACTCACATAGTTTCCCAGTGACATTGAAGTCATACAAAGTGCACTTCCAAAACTCTTTAATCCTTCAGGTGTTTGCCCATTGAAGAACTCTAATTGACCAACGTACATGAATACCTCAGAAGCTCCTATAAGTATGTATTGTGGTGTTTGCCAAAAGATGCTCAATGAACTTGATTCTTCAGTTGTAGCTTTCTTTAACCTAAAATGTTCTACCACTCCTGCTGAAACCATGGCCATCATTGCTAAGATGAGTCCGATTCCCATCCTTTTTAACTCGGTGAGTCCTTTGTTGTTATTGTTCCGGGCGATCAAAGGGTTAAGAACTCGCCGGTAAATGAAGATGAAGGCGGCAACACTGAGAATGTCGAAGCATGACATGCTTGCCGGAGGAATTTTGAAAGATGGAAAAACTCTAGTGTCCATTGCTGCACCTTGCTCTACAAAAGTTGATGCCATTTGAGTGAAGACAACTGAGTATATTATGGTGCATAGCCAGATTGGGAGTAGTCTTAGTATGCATTTGACTTCTTCTACTTGTTTCACTGGGCAAAGATGCCATGGATTGAAGTTATTTTCTTGCACATTTCTCAAATCTTCTGATGTTTTAAACGCTGCTTTATCCAAGAATCTGATGACATAGATATAGATATATCATTAGTAACTTTTTTAAACATTAAAAATTGATTGATATATAGCTAGTTGAAGGAAAATAATAATACGTCGATGCATAATATTCCCTCCAACTTTTATTTTAATATAAGACATACTTTAGGAGTTAATCTTTATTTTGATATAAGACTTATTTTCTATATTTGTCAATCTTTTTTCAGTTTACCCTTATATCTCTCTCAACAATAATAAAAAAAGAGAGGGAAATATGAAAATAATGAAGATGACCAGGGTGTTTTAAAAAATACATATCATATTAACTAACTTGAATAACTTCTTTAATCTAATCAAATTAAGTAAATATATCTTATATTAAGAACGCGAGTAATAAGTTGATGAGATCAGCATACCTATATCCTTCAGTGTGGAAAATCTTTCTCCCTCCCTTGGAATATTCCTCAAGTTCAAAAAGCATGTCTTCACCAGATCCCATGTTAAGCTTCCTTTTTCTCATTGCAGCCGCAAAAACTTGACAAAATCTAGGCAATGGGTTCCCACCTGGTTTAAAGTATCTGTACCTCGTAGTGCCGCAAAGGAACAAGATCAAGGCAAGACTAGCAGATACTGCTGATGCCCAAAACCCTAGAGTCCACAAAGCATCGTTCTCATAATAACCCAATATTGTGTTGGAGATGAGAGATCCAAGGTTAAGAGCCAAATAGAAATAGCTGAAAAATGCCATCTTAGAGTGCCCTTCTTTAGTGTCTCCTTCATCAAACTGATCTGCACCAAACGTGGCAATATTGGGTTGGTATCCTCCATAGCCTAGAGCTACAAGGTATACTGAGAGGTAGAACAAAGCTTCTTGAATGGGCGAATGGGATCCACAAGGGACTTGCTCGTTTCCACAACCACTAGGGCTTAGTAAAAACTTGTAAGAAGTGAGAGATAACAGGCCAAGACCCTGTCACGCACAAAACTTTATCAGTACTAAAATATTGGAATCTATAAGGCAGCTCATAATTGAGGTAATTCTATTTGAGACATGGTTAGGCACTAAATTTAAATAAACCCTCATAGTTTTAAAAAGCATCAAGTGGGGAGGTATTTAAACTTTTATAAGGTATCATTCATTCTCTTCTTTGATTGACGTGGGACTTTATAACCCACCCAGTCAAGGACCTCGATGGCATATTGATTTGACTGCCTTGCTCTTGAAATTATCTATTTTGGGGCCCACTACCCCTCATAGTTTTAAGAGGCATTGAGAGGAAAGATATCCGTACTCCATAAGGAGTCCTTTGTTTCCCCCTCAGCTGATATGAGAATTTTCCGGATTCGAACCTGTTCTTTATATTATTCATATTGCTTTGAATAATATTGCTTTTCCGATCCCATGTTGTGGCAACTATAATTCTCACAATGCACGTGAAAATACACATGCATGCACTTATATATGCAGATGTGCTTATGATTTAAATATTTAAATAAACAAATGTATGAAGTAAGCAAATGATTCAAACTTACAAGAACAAGGACGGCTTGGAAGACAGCGCAAGTCTTGTACCTTCCCCAATAGGAGTCACTGAGGAGGGCTCCAACTAGGGAACACATATAGACAGTTCCAGTCCACTTGCTTACGTTGTTGGCTGCGCCTGCGTTGTCATGTCCCATAACCCTCGTCAGAAACAGCACCAGATTCACTGCTACTCCAAAAAATGCCAAAGTTGCCAGCCCTTGATTTACTGAATATACACATAAATATAATAATTATGAGACAAATATATCAGCACACTTTAATTTTTGTATATTTACAGGTAATAATAACTAGATTTATGCATTATGGGAATATCAATTTTGTACATATATATACCACGATTCAATATTCGATTTGTTAGAATAAAGAGCAGACAAATACTTTATCGGCGTACTCACCACGCATTTTATTTACGTGATATATACTTTATTCGTAAGTCATCAGGTTTCTCTCTTTAATTTACTCTTCCAGTTCCTATGAACTATATATGAAGCTTGTATTTCATTATGTGTCTGTTTTTCTTTTACTATCTTCATTATTCATATCATAAGTGGTGCCTCCTTCATTTGCACTTGTGTGATAATCTGCTGTGCCACTTGTTTAGATTCTAGTAGCCTAAACCCTGCACAGTTCGACTCGCAGTTAGGAGTTTTGACCCGAGTCCGAATAATGGGAACAGATCAGAATTTTAAAAAAGGGCTAAATTATAAATCCTTCGTAGACTTTATGTCATCATGTCATATGTAAATGACTCCTTTAACTGTGAAACTTTACAGTAAACCTTCCTGAACTTTTGTATTCATATATATGTAAATAACTCATATTCTATAGATTTTGATCATTATTACTCCTCCGATCCTAAATATATAGGACATAGTTTGCATTATAAACTATGTTTCGCATCCTAAATATTTAGGATCGGAGGTAGTAAATTGCAAATTACTTTAAGTATAAGAGGTCTATTTGCATATAACTCCAAGTTTGAGGAAGTTAAATGTATGCAAGAATAAAGTTTAGGGTATAAAATTTATAGTTCAAGGTAATTAAATTCACTACCTAGGATTAAATTTCCGGACACCCAAGTTCCAGTTCTGGCTCGGGCTGCAGGATGCCCATGCCAATCAGTGGACCCATCTGACGTGTAATCCTCAAGCTCCTTCGTCCTTTCCTCCACAACTTTTGCAGTCTCCTTAAATAAATAAATAAAAATAATTTAGATTTAGATACTTTGAATAACAAGATTCTGTTCATATGTAATACGTGCGAACAAACGTGATGATGCGGACACATGTCTCCTATGATTTTCTGGATCAGAGAATATAAACACATGAACTTCAAAAGATGGAATATCTCCCCGCTGACGTAGATAAATCACTTAAAGATTCTCCTTTTGGTATATAGTACAGTATATTTCTATTTATAGCAATGTCTATATTATAAGGAAACGTGTGCTTTATATATAAATGGAATGATATGAGAATGCACCTAAAAAATGAAGGATATGTGAAGTCTATATAAAACTGTTTATCTCTCAAAATTGTTCGCTTGGGGGGTCATTCCCTTTTAGAAGTGGTGATGTGCATGTTTGGGAAACAACCAAATCAAAGTTTCAAAAACACTTGTTCTACCAGGGTAGACAAAACTTTTCTCACACATTTACTTCGTAAATAGTAAAAACACTTCTAATAGGCTAAAACAAACCGGCAATAAATTCAAGAACATAAACCAGGTTCATACACATCATACAAAGTAAATGCAAAGAAAAAAAAAGAAATCAAAATGATTGATATAAAATAACTAGAATTAAGAACTAACCTTTATGCATAGATTCAAGCACTCCATATCATATATGACGACGGAGAATCGATACAGCAAATAAGAATATTTATGAACTGATCATCCAAAAGCGAAATTTTTGGAGAAGGCTCTACAGGCTAAGTAGTGAATATTGGAGAGTAGGGTGGTCGTATCTATAGAGGTCTGGACTTTGAAGGAGATTAATTGGACGGCTAAGATCAACGCATGCCAAAATCAAATCGAAGTAAATACGGCCAAGTAGTGAATACTGTAGATATGTTGGGAAGCCAAAAAACTGAAAAGAAACGTGTAATTCTTGAGCACTCTTTAGTCTTTAAAAGCAGTGACATCAACGGCGAAGGGAAGAGAAAGAGCGGGAAGGAGGTCGGGAAAATAGGAAGGCTGAAAACAACTGAGAACCAAGCTTTATTGATAGAGTTATAACATAAGAATAACTCAAATGCAAATATAAATTTTTCAATTTTAAATTTGAAAATATTTTTAATTCCTCTTAAATGAAAACAGAAAATGTCTCAACTAAAAGGATATTAAAATAGGAAATTTCTAAATAAAATGAATTGAGTCATCCTAATCTCCTCTCATTAAAGAGTTTCATTCACTTTGTAACTTATATTCTTCAATATATATATATATATATATATATATATATATATATATATCCAAAGATATCCGTAATTTTGCACCATTCATTAATTCACCTAAAATTACAAAAACACCCTTCATTAATCCAAAATGACAGTTTTGGGAGTCATTAGAGATAACTTATCTCTAGTGACTAGAAAATACTTTTCCCATAATTTAAATATATTAACTATAATCATGGTTTGGTTATTTGGGTTCTATTTTTTTTTTACAAGTGATTTTGAGCATTTTTATTATATTTGGATTTTATTTGTTAAAAGCTATAGATGTATAATTACAAAAAAAAAAAAAATGTATGATTTTAAAACACATATCCCAATCACCTTCATTCAAAAATAAAAAAACATGTCTCAATCACATGAGACCATTTGTCTCAATCATCACTTTACTTGAGAATCCTTAAGATGTATTTAAATTAATGTTTGTCTGGCTTCTAGCTCAAATTCTCATTTAAATATTTTTCTTCTAGCCTCACTTTTTGTCTTCTAGCCTCACTTTACCTATGCGTGACTAAGGAAGGGAGAGTTACTCGGCCAATTTCGATCCTGTTATGATTTGGCTGAGTTGGCTTTAACATGGACACATTAGAATTTGCAATTTTATTGAGAAAATTTGATAGTGATAGGGAAAGAAGAAGAATTATTGGAAAAAAAAAACAGAGAAAAAGAGAGAATTAATCACGAAATTATTTTAAGTTCCTCTACCATGTCCGCTAGGATATATTTTCGAAATGAAGGGTGTTTCTGTAATTTTGTTTATTTTTTAATCATATAAATTTTACCGAAACACCCTTCATTAATTCACCTAAAATTACTAACATACCCTTCATTATAAATATATATATATATATATATATATATATATATTTGAAAATATTTTTATAATAATTTGAATTCTTTAATTCTTAAACTGAAAACAGAAAATATCTCAAATATGAAATCCCAGATCCTAAAAAATGGTTAAAAAAGGCATTCCATTGTAGAATTCAGGTATAAAAATTTCAAAAAGCAAGGTTACTTTCTGTGTATAAAAAATTTTCAATTTTCCCAATTAATTAAATTTAGATATAATTTAAATTGTAAAATATAATTTAAATTTTAAATAGTTTTTGAAAGGACCATACTTACATTAAATTCCTTGGGAAAAATTGGAGAGAATGTTCCACAAAAAAATATGTATTAAAGACCTTAAAAATAATATTTATTAAAGACCTTAAAAATCGTCATTATTTTGAAGATCAAATAACAAAATATTAATTGAAAATTACTAAATTGTCCATTACCAAATCCCTCTAACCTTGCAGAGTGCAAATCATCAACCGTCGGCAATAAATCAATCCCATGGTCTCACTGGGTTTAATAACGAGGAACCTCTTGCCTGCAGTTCAAATAAAACAAAATGTTCCAATCAATTCCAAGCTACCATCAAAATCCCTTCTATGCTTTATCGTCTCTTTGATCTACTCAAGAATTTCTGCCTTATTTTCTGACGCATTTTTTATGTATTATACTGAAATTAAACAGCAAATCAATTATGATTAATATAATGGTCATGGAGTGAGAGTTCAATTTGATCTGCTATTTGTGGGAATTGCGTAGGATTGAAACCTTTATAAATATAAAGTGCAAAGTTGTTTGAATTGGAATTCCCCATCTTTCACCTACTCAACCATTTACTACCATTTTCTGACTAGCAAACGGGGCCACCGCCGCCGGTTGATGATCGGAAGTGCACTTTGAGTTACATCCCAAAATACGTGAGAGGCAACGGGAATTTAGAGATTTGGTTGGGGAAATTTTAGTAATTTTAAATTAATATTTTGTTATTTGGTCCTCCTAAATAATTAGGATTTTTAAGGTCTTCTTTAATAAATATTATTTTTCCACCAACAAGGGTTAGGTTTAGTAGAAAGGGTTAGTCCCTCACAGGTAATGAAAAAAGATTTGAATCCTTGCTAGGAAGAGGTGTAACATCCCAAATTTCGCGTTTTGAAATTTGAAATATTGAATGAGAATTAAATGTGAAAATTTGGCCTGAATAATTAAAGCATTAATTATTGGAAGTTTAGGCTTATTTCTCCTAAATTTATTTTGGGGAAAAGAATAAATTTAAGGAAAATTAGTAAGGGATGTTTTAGGCCTGAAAATTATGGAATTGATATTTTATGGACTAGAAGAATTAATTGGAAAATAAAAATATTTATATAAAATTAAGGATTTATTTTTAGCAAGTATTTCATATTTGCAATTAAGTGAGACAATGTCTTAATTGCAAAAAGAGTATTGAAGAGAATTAAATGAGTTAATTTTTAGTGGTACTACAATTTCAATTCATTAATGCATCGGCCCACATAATATTTCATCTCCATCTCCAAGCCCAACACTCAGTCCTCTCAGTCTCAACCTAAAAGCAAAGAGGGATCACAGCAAATTTTAAAGGCCCATTACACTCAAACCAACTAAACCACCCTAGTCCACTTCGCCTTCTAATACATCTTTTATTTTATATAAAAATTTTAGATAATACTAATAAGAATAATAATAATAAATACATATATAACAGAAGCCGCAACACGTTAAACCGAGATAATGTCAGATTAACGAAAACGCAAAAAGGTTGAGATTCACACAGCGTCGATCATGGAATGCAAAAGCAACGCCATGCTCCTCGAGCTCCAAACCAGTTGACTATTTATGCTCCTTGGACCATTAGATTTTCTTTTGGAGCGGACCCCCTTGGTCCTTATATATATGTCGACGTTGTTGGCCATGTTAGTCGGTTGAGAGGAGTATAGTTCTCGCCGCATAGTTACAGGTTCGACATAGAGAAGAGAAAAAGTACAGGAGGGAGTGAGAGAACTTCCAGCAGTGGTTGTTCGGTTTTGAATCCCGAAAACAGAGGTTGTTGTTGACGGTGTGGAACAAAGCATCCAAGGTGAATTTCGGGTGTTCTTTTTCTCTCTCTCTTTATTTATGTCGTTTTCCCCAACGCAAATGGCTGAGTAATAAAATGTAGGAGTGAGCCTGGGGTTTGTTACTATATGAATAAAGAAACAGAGGCTAATCTCGTCTTTGCAATTTGTATGTGAAAAATTTTGTTGTGTGTGTGAGTTGTTGCTTTTGAAACCTTCAAAGGTGTCAACGTGTGTGTGTATAAATATGTGGAACCAGGACCTAGTTCACTTTGCTGATATATTGCTGCAAATGAAAAATTGAAACTGTTATGGACTCAAATAATGGGTTTGGCAGGTGCAGGGCCCGGTAGGAGTGCCTTAGGCAGGAATCCTCCCTTGAAACAGGTAAATTGCCAATCACCCCTTGAGTGTGCCGTTAATACAGGAATCATGCAGATAATGGAGCAGGCACCATCAAGACGTGGGATACACACGACGCCAGTGAGAAGGACTGAAGGTAAGGAGAACGAAACCCTAGGTAATCTCTATAAATAGGAGGTTACCCACCAGGTATGTTCTCCACGTTCACTATTCCATTCTTTATTATTCAGTCTCACTGTGCACACACATCACCCCTCAGGCGAAAAGCCTCCCCTGTGTAGCACAGTGATCTGCAAGCGCTCTTTGATATCTCCTTCATAGATATCAGTGGGCGCCATATTCGATCCGATATCAATACCTCCTAGCCCCTTGAGGCTAGACATTTGTATTCTACAACAGAACATTGGCGCCGACCGTGGGGAACCGTAAATTTCGATTCCCAAAATGATAAAAAGCTACTGATAACCACTAAGAATGACCATGAGTACCAGGAGTCGTGCTCAGATACCTGGGCGGGAACAACAGCCTGAGGGACAACCTCAGCCGTTACTCCAGGAGGAAACAATCCAACATTCAAACTCAGTTGTTCCGGAACAGAGCCAGGCGGCCGAAGGAACCGAGGGCGAAACAAAGGACACTGCTCACACTCGTCGTCCAGGTTTGGGATTCAAGCAGGGGCAGCAAGCAGATCAGGCCCAGGGTATCCCTCGGCCTCTTCCCGCCTTCTGTACAATACTTTGGGATCCCTGATCCAACGCGTGAATAACATGGACAACTGGCATCAGCTTCAAAGAGATGAGGATTCCCGACTCATTCGAGAGGAGTTGGAACGTCAGAATGCCGTATGGAGACAGGAGGAGCATGAGAAGATGCAGCAAAGGATGAAGGAGCAATATCAGGCAAGAGCAAAACAAGCTCTGAGTAAAGGGCCGAAGGGCGCTGACTCAAACCGGGCTGCTAACTCGGCCTCTATACATGTCAACCAAGAAGAACCTCAAGGAGAGAAGGTGGTCGTTACGGGCCAGCCTAAGATCCTGAGATTGGAGGCCGGTGACACAACAGCGGCAGAAACAAAAAATCCCAAGGTAGCCGATGCCGACCAGGATCGGAAGCAACCCGCTGAAACTCCGGTCGTCAAAGTGGGAGCAACCGTGCCCCCATCGCTCGACAAATCCACAAGGGTGGAAGAGGAGGTCGGGGAGGACCGATTTGTTGGTCAATTCACTGACGAAGTTATGAAGGCCATATACCCCAAGGGCCTAGATTCAAGGGAGTTGCAGAAATACGACGGTACTCAAGATCCTTTGACTCACTTGAACAACTTCAAGATAGAGATCATGGTTAAGGGGATAGAAGGGAAAGTCATACCCCGGCTATTCGCCGGAACTTTCAGGGGAGCCGCGCAGTTGTGGTTTCACTCCTTGCCATTATTCTCTATACCGAATATGAAAACATTGGAGCAGAAGTTTCTTTTGAACTTTGCAACAAGTAGGCGACAGCCCAAAATCGAGTTTCAACTCGGACTAGTCAGACAAGGACCAGGAGAAACCCTTTCTAAGTACCTGGACCGTTTTAAAAATTTGGCTTTGCAAGTTTCGGGATTGAAAGAAGATGTACACCTGCACTGCGCCATAGCCGGTTTGGATGTATCATCCCGGTTAAAGAAGTCAATCATGAAGCGCCGCCCCACAACTCTGGCCGATTCCGAGACAGGTCTCAACAATACCTGGATTTGGAACAGATGGAGATGGCAGCCCCGGTCACGAAGGAGCGGGCTAGGAGCTCACCACCCCGAGGAAGAGAAAGTCACGAGGGATATAAAAGAAGTCCCCGTGCCCGTGACACCAGCAGCAAACCCCAGGATAGTAGGGTTGATGCCAAATATGACAAATATACCCCGTTGAAGGTATCCCAGGCCAAGTTGTGGAAGGAAGTATGCGCAACAGAGATGAAGAAGATGGAGAGACCTAGGCCCCTCGGTAGAAGAGCCACTGCAGACAAAACTCGGTTCTGTGGATTTCATGATCAACATGGTCATACAACCGAGCAATGTTGGGATCTCAAGGATGCGGTGGAAAAGTTTGTCCGAGAAGGAAAACTTCGAAAATACGTTATCCAGACCTAGGGAAAGAAGGGCAACAAGAGGCAAGGTGAAGGGCGAAGTAAGAGGCCACCATCAGAAAAGAGAAGAAGGGACTTGAAGAAGAAAGCCGAGGACAGTGAGGATGAGTTCCCCGAGGCCAAGTATAACTGTAGGGTCATCAGTGGAGGTTTTGGTGGCGGAGGAGACTCAACCAGCCAGCTGCGAAAATACCTCAGAGAAGTACTGTCAATTCGGGATAACCCAAAATTCAAAGAAGACTCCAGCAAGCCCAAATCCCCAGTGCTATGTTTTACCGACAACGATTTAGAGGATGTCGCCCCAGGACATCATGACGGGTTGGTGATGTTGGTTTTGATTAGTTTTGATTATGTCTTATATAGATGCCATTATTAAGAGCAAAAAGCTTGAATGATATATTTATCTTCTACATTTACTAACTACTATATTTAATGTAGATTAGTCCAAATTGAATTCTGAAATAAGAGAAGAAAAGAAAGAAAGAGTTGAAACATGGAGAATGATCAAGAGAATAAGAAAAGAAGGAAGAACTTGTTGAATGAAATGAGAATATCTCTATTCAAGTTCCTATATTGATGCTAGAAGTCTCCAAGATCATATGGAAGTTGGAATGGATCAATTGAGAGTTAAAATCAGCAAAAGATCAGTTCCAGGATCATATAACTTGAGTCATGAAGTTGTAACTCGAGTTATCCACTTTGGGCGACTCTGGACAGGCTTAACTCGAGGCATAACTCGAGTCAATAAGTGGTTTTTCGTTTTTGGACAGGCATAACTTGTAACATCCCGTTTTCAAAAGCAGTATAAAATTTTTTCATAAGAGTAGAGCATCGGAGCAAGAGTATAACTGATATATATATTCAAAATGCCCACTGGCTAATTACAACAGCGGTACAGTAATCGAGTATTTCAAAAGTGATGTACAACAACAAAAGGAAGGCTTCTGTCGAAACATCAAAAGGGAAGTCTTCAGCCGGATCTTCTATGCGGTCTGCTTGCCTCTAACCTCGGTCCTCGGTCCTCCCGACCCTGAAGCTATGTTAAGGGCTGAGGTCCAATGCATACAGACCCCAAGTAACAGTTAACCTCATGTTTATATATACATATACAGACAACAGGCATTCACAATATCACATCACATACAATCGCTCTATCACAACCAATGCAGACATATTGCCCCCAGCATGCAGACATATTGCCCCCAGCATACGAACATATTGCCCCCAGCATTCAGACATATCTTCTAACCTCTATATGAACTCAACAGTATAACATCTCTACACATACAACATACATACCATATATATGCATACCATAAACATCAGCGTTAGTGTTACAGTACGCGAACGTACCTCCGTTGACGATATACGGTATTTCTGGCGGAATACGGTACGACAGTTGGTCAGAACGTATTCAGGGATATCCTATCAAGATAACAACGTATTTGTTAAGGATCTATCATTACGACGGAAATTTTAGTCATAAATGACCATTTTAC
This sequence comes from Acacia pycnantha, assembly GCA_025563575.1. Taxonomy (NCBI): domain Eukaryota; kingdom Viridiplantae; phylum Streptophyta; class Magnoliopsida; order Fabales; family Fabaceae; genus Acacia; species Acacia pycnantha. Next base: position 727,810 of record JAMWYP010000107.1, on the reverse strand, counting down.
CCCTGACCCCCTAATCGGCGGAATTTCGCCAGTACTTCGTTACTTTGACTCTAATCTTCCAAAATTTTGCCATAACTCTTCCTCCAACATTATTTTCGAAATAAATTCCTTAATTACCCCTAAAACATGATATCTAATCATACTTGGAGGATTAAAGATCAAAACAACATCTACTCTAGAACTTCAAGAACTACCGAACTAAAACTATGAACCGAAGAACTTACCCGTTGAAGAACTTCACTACAACTTTTCCCAGATCCTCCTTCTCTCTACACTCTCTCTCTATTTCGAAAATATTCTCAAGGAATTGGTGTGAGGATTTTGCAAAGAGCATGGAGGCTATTTATAGGCAAAAATCTAGGTACTATTCATGCTTTATTAGACGGATTCTGGACCGTCGGATCGCACTTCATTGTGATGGCACAATCTTGGCCATCCAACCCACCTCCTTACATCATCATTCAAGGCCATGATGTCATGCCAATGATGTCACCCATGTACTTTGATGATGTCACTTACTTCCTCAAGAAGTTTTATACCGATAAAGTCCCTGTTCGGTGTCCTAATCGCGTAATCTTGTAAAATCTCAAAATTTTGGGAACATAGCCCTGAAGATATCTTTTTCCTCTTTCAAAATACTTGGGTCAACTAAATTTTTGATCCCATTCAGGGTGTCATCGGTTCCGCTGAAGATTTTCGGATATCGCCTTCGGTTACGAAAATCGCTTCTGGTAACGTCAACTTCTGGACAAAAATCCACTGATTCATAATATGCCCAGATGTTTACCAAATCATTCTTGGATTTCAAGTTATGGCTTGGTTTCTACAGGTTTTCATTTATCTGATTTGCTTTTTGAATATCAGATAGTTTCTTAGTCGGTCTAGTATAACCCTTTTCGGTTACGGAAATCACTTCGGAGACAGCCTACTCCGAGGTAAAAATTTACTTGTCTATAAAATACTCTGACCTTAGAAACCTTGTTCATGGTTTTCTAGATAGGATTTAGTTTCTATCGGTGGTCATTTATCCTATTTGTTTTTTACAGAATATTCCATAGAATATTCTTTTTTATTAATTTTATATTGCAACTTGCTACAAAATTGAGGATTCCATGATTCTTTCTTTCCATAGAATATTCTTTTTTATTAATTTTATATTAGTTTCTATCGGTTTCTTCGCGTTCTTTGTTTGTTCTTCATTCTTTCCAGCCATGCTTGGCTAAACTTCTGTGATTAACTCAAAATTGAGGATTCCATGATTCATCTAGAGAGCTTGTGCTTAATCTGTAACTTTACTCATTTTTGTTTTCATCTTTCGGATTCGATTTCTAGAAATAGTTCGAATGTTAGATTTAATATTCGGTTTGGTTCATCCCAAGGACTGAGTTCGAACTAGGTTCTAGTTTTACTGTGCGATCGCACAGTAAGACGCCACTGTTCGGAAAGATGCTAGGCGATTGTCTAGTCGAGGGATTTTTCTGGACGAATGCAGAGATTTCGGTTCATCCAGAACCAATCGTGAGTTTGTTCATATTTTGTTCAATGATGGAAGTCTCTGGAATCCGGATGTTGGGTTGATCAATTTTAATCTGATTACTTTCATTTCGTTCTGTTTCTATTTGTGTCATTTTTAATTCTGTTTAAAAAAACCCCCCATTTTTACTGTTTTTGTTTTGTTGTTACTGTTAAATTAGACCCGACTGTGAATTCCCTTGAGAAACGACCTAGGTTACATTATACTACAAATCCTTTTCTAATCTGGTTATTTTGAGAGACACGACAAATCTCTGTCAGTCCCCCTTGTTGGTGTTTATTGGTTTTCCACCCCTGGGTTCTAATTACGTATTGTCACAACTTTCCATATCGGACGTACTTCTCAATGGCATCCCGGAGATTCCAACATTGTTTTGTCGTGTGGCCGGGTTGATCATGGAACTCACAGTACTGGGATGTGTCTAAGGCCGTCTTGTTATGGAGCGGCCAAGGTCTTTCCACCTTCTTCATCTCAGTTAGGGCAACCTCCTTCCAAACTTGAGAACGTGAAGCATTCAAGGGAGTGTATTTCTCGTACTTCCCTTCAACTTTGCTTCCCCAGGATTTGTTGTTTGGGTTACGCCCCCTGAAATCCTGCCGCTTACTCCCATGCTTTTCCTTCCCTCACAGAAAGCTTCCGGAATGCTCCTTTCCTTTCGAGGGTGGGCTCTTTCCTCTATCTTTAACCGCAGTATAGGCGAGTTCTACTTGTTCCAACTCTAGATACTTCTTCGCTCGAGTTCCCAAATCCTCGAGGGTGTCGACATGCTCCTTAATGATCGACCAAGCCAGTCGAGATGCAGAATCTAGAGCAATTAGGATGAGATGCATGTGTACACTCTCCTTAAATCCATGCACTTGTAATGCAGCTTAATCTTGCACAGGATGAACTCAGATTTCGGCTATTTCTTGCTCGTTGCAAAATTCAGCAAAAACTTGTCTCCCAGGTCTTCGAAATTCTGGATTGACTTTGGAGGCAAGGTATGAAACCATGCTTGCGCAGCACCTCTTAAAGTCGCAACAAATAGCCGAGATATGATGGGTTCTTCAAATTGCCTCACATACATCCTCAACTCCAACGTATTAATATGAGCTTGTCGATCCTGAGTTCCATCATATGTGGGCAAGTTGTCTAAGTTAAAGTTCTTTGGATAAAGAGCATCAGCAATTTCGTCTGAGAATGGGCTACTATTATTCTCCCCTCTGCTATACTTTCTTCTATACATGCCGGGAACACTTTTTGTTTGTAGTGTAGCATCTCGGTTTGACATTACTGTATCCCGGATAAGCTCAGCTTTCTTTTTCTTCAAGGACGTGTGATCTAGACCTTGAGCATCAGGAGTCTGAACCTGATCTCGGTCGATCATGTTCTTTTCGGCATGACTATCCCGAGGGCCTTCGACATTAACTTTCATAGCAACTGAGGGAGCAGTCTGACTCGGCTCATCTCGAAGCCTGCTTTGAGACGAATTTTCAATTCGCCTGAGGCGTTCCTCAAGTAACCTCATTCTTTGGCAATCTCCTTGTCAAGGGTCTTCTGTTCTAGTTCGAGTAGAAGCTGTGATATTAAGCCTGCTGGACCCACTTTCATTTTGGCTCTCAATCACTATCTGACGTTCCCCAGCATTGACTTGAGCGAAGGTTTCAACCCGACTAGGACTAGCTTGGTCCCGGTTATCATCGCGAACAAAGATACTGGCCCGACTAGGACCACATGTATCCTGGTTCTCGATTCTTTCGAGATGTTCTTCCAACAGTTGCATCCTCCGCTCCTCTTCTTGCCGCCAAAACGCATAGCGGCGGTTCAAATCCTCCTGCATCATTCGGATGTCCTCCTACCTTTGAAGTCGGTTAATGTGCTCTATCCTCTCCATTTGTTCCATCATTGCATTTAAGGAAGTTTGCATGATACGAATGTCGGATCCACAACCTGGGGTCGGCTTGGCTGGGTAAATGTCGGAAAGGATGCAAAACTACGTCGTTTTGGATTAATGAAGTGTGTTTCCGTAATTTTGCACCATTCATTAATTCACCTAAAATTACAAAAACACCCTTCATTAATCCAAAATGACCTAGTTTTAGGAGTCATTAGAGATAACTTATCTCTAGTGACTGGAGAAATACTTTTCCCATAATTTAAATATATTAACTATAATAGTGAGAGAAAAACATACAACAAAGAGTTCATTTTAAAAGTAGGGTTGGTTAATCATAGTTTCTATTTGGAATTTTTTTTTACAAGTGATTTTGAGCATTTTTATTATATTTGGATTTTATTTGTTAAAAGCTATAGATGTATAATTACAAAAAAAAAAATGTATGATTTTAAAACACATATCCCAATCACCTTCATTCAAAAATAAAAAAACATGTCTCAATCACATGAGACCATTTGTCTCAATCATCACTTTACTTGAGAATCCTTAAGATGTATTTAAATTAATGTTTGTCTGGCTTCTAGCCTCAAATTCTCATCATCCCCATATTTTTCTTCTAGCCTCACTTTACCCATTTGTCTTCTAGCCTCACTTTACCTATGCGTGACTATCTGGCCAATCTGAAGTCGATCCTGTTATGATTTGGCTGAGTTGGCTTTAACATCGACACATTAGAATTTGCAATTTTATTGAGAAAATTTGATAGTGATAGGGAAAGAAGAAGAATTATTGGAAAAAAAAAAACAGAGTAAAAGAGAGAATTAATCACGAAATTATTTTAAGTTCCTCTACCATGTCCGCTAGGATATATTTCCGAAATGAAGGGTATTTCTGTAATATTTTTTTATTTTTTAATCATATAAATTTTACCGAAACACCCTTCATTAATTCACCTAAAATTACTAACATACCCTTCATTAATTCAAAACGACGTAGTTTTGGGTAACTGGAGATAACTCTATCTCCAGTGACTGGAGAAATATATATATATATATATATATATATATATATATATTCAATTGTAAATTTGAAAATATTTTTATAATAATTTGAATTCTTTAATTCTTAAACTGAAAACAGAAAATATCTCAAATATGAAATCCTAGATCCTAAAAAATGGTTAAAAAAGGCATTCCATTGTAGAATTCAGGTATAAAAATTTCAAAAAGCAAGGTTACTTTCTGTGTATAAAAAATTTTCAATTTTCCCAATTAATTAAATTTAGATATAATTTAAATTGTAAAATATAGTTTAAATTTTAAATATAGTTTTTGAAAGGACCATACTTACATTAAGTTCCTTAGAAAAAATTGGAGAGAATGTTCCACAAAAAATAATATGTATTAAAGACCTTAAAAATCGTTATTATTTTGGAAGACTAAATAACAAAATTATAATTGAAAATTACTAAATTGTCCATTACCAAATCCCTAAATTTCTGAGATGCATCTAACGTGTTTTGAGATCTAACTTTGCAGAGTGCAAATCATCGACCGGCGGCAATAAATCAATCCCATGGTCTCACTGGGTTTAATAACGAGGAACCTCTTGCCTGCAGTTCAAATGAAACAAAATGTTCCAATCAATTCTAAGCTACCATCAAAATACTCTCTAGGCTTTATCGTCTCTTTGATCTGCTTAAGAATTTCTGCCTTATTTTCTGACGCATTTTTTATGTATTATACTGAAATTAAACAGCAAATCAATTATGATTAATATAATGGTCATGGAGTGAGAGTTCAATTTGATCTGCTATTTGTGGGAATTGCGTAGGATTGAAACCTTTATAAATATAAAGTGCAAAGTTGTTTGAATTGGAATTCCCCATCTTTCACCTACTCAACCATTTACTACCATTTTCTGACTAGCAAACGGGGCCACCGCCGCCGGTTGATGATCGGAAGTGCACTTTGAGTTACATCCCAAAATACGTGAGAGGCAACGGGAATTTAGAGATTTGGTTGGGGAAATTTTAGTAATTTTAAATTAATATTTTGTTATTTGGTCCTCCTAAATAATTAGGATTTTTAAGGTCTTCTTTAATAAATATTATTTTTCCACCAACAAGGGTTAGGTTTAGTAGAAAGGGTTAGTCCCTCACAGATAATGAAAAAAGATTTGAATCCTTGTTAGGAAGAGGTGTAATATCCCGAATTTCGCGTTTTGAAATTTGAAATATTGAATGAGAATTAAATGTGAAAATTTGGCCTGAATAATTAAAGCATTAATTATTGGAAGTTTAGGCTTATTTCTCCTAAATTTATTTTGGGGAAAAGAATAAATTTAAAGAAAATTAGTAAGGGATGTTTTAGGCCTGAAAATTATGGAATTGATATTTTATGGACTAGAAGAATTAATTCGGAAATAAAAATATTTATATAAAATTAAGGATCAGTTTCTAGCACGTATCTCATATTTGCAATTAAGTGAGCAAAGGTCTTAATTGCAAAAAGAGTAATGAAGAGATTTTTTTTTTTTGATATAAAAATTTTTGGAAAGGGGTTGGGCTCACCCACAATCCAAGGGCAGGGCGCTTGGAGCCCAGTCCACAGGGCGTACTGGACAGATAGTACACATGCCTCCACCTCTACCAGCGTTTCCACGGCTTCCTAGACCCCTAGGATGCCTCCCCCAGCGCCTTGACCAACGCAGGGATCAAACCCCCTCCCTTGAAGTGAGGAAGTCCGACCTCTTCGCCAGTTGAACCCAAACACGAGGGGTTAATGAAGAGAATTAAGTGAGTTAATTTTTAGTAGTCCTACAATTTCAATTCATTAATGCATCAGCCCACATACCATTTCATCTCCATCTCCAAGCCCAACACTCATTCCTCTCAGTCTCAACTCTCAACGTAAAAGCAGAGAGGGATCACAGCAAATTTTAAAGGCCCATTGTACTCAAACCAACTAAACCACCCTAGTCCACTTCGCCTTCTAATACATGACCAAACAATATCCATCATTTCCTTTCATCTCCAGCTCACCTAAAACACAACTAAGCAGCGTCCAGAACCATTTGGGCCATTTATTCATTAATTCTCAACCCAACAACAAATTATAATTTCCAGCCCATTTAACCTCAACATTGCTTTACCAAAAAAAAAACAAACCTCAACAGTGGGCACATAGATATAGCTATTCAGCTGCTATAACTCATACTCAGCGTCAGTTACAAAAGTAATACTAATACTAATAATAATAATAATAATAAATACATATATAACAGAAGCCGCAACACGTTAAACCGAGATAATGTCAGATTAACGAAAACGCAAAAAGGTTGAGATTCACACAGCGTCGATCATGGAATGCAAAAGCAACGCCATGCTCCTCGAGCTCCAAACCAGTTGACTACTTATGCTCCTTAGACCATTAGATTTTCTTTTGAACCGGACCCCTTGGTCCTTATATATATGTCGACGTTGTTGGCCATGTTAGTCGGTTGAGACTTGAGTAGAGTTCTCACCGCATAGTTACAGGTTCGACATAGAGAAGAGAGAGAGTACAGGAGGGAGTGAGAGAACTTCCAGCAGTGGTTGTTCGGTTTTGAATCCCGAAAACAGAGGTTGTTGTTGACGGTGTGGAACAAAGCATCCAAGGTGAGTTTCGGGTGTTCCTTTTTTTGTTTTCTCTTTATTTATGTCGTTTTCCCCAACGAAAATGGCTAAGTAATAAAATGTAGGAGTGAGCCTGGGGTTTGTTACTAGATGAATAAAGAAACAGAGGCTAATCTCGTCTTTGTATGTAAAAAATTTGGTTGTGTCTGTGAATTGTTGCTTTTGAAACCTTGAAAGGTGTCAACGTGTGTGTGTGTATAAATATGTGGAACCAGGACCTAGTTCACTTTGCTGATATATTGCTGCAAATGAAAAATTGAAACCAAGCTGATGGATTACAAATGTGTTTTTCGTTGCTACTCATAGGAGGAAGCTTGCTGTATGAAAAGTATGATATGCTACCTATTATATATATTATATATAACCATTTGAAATTTGCTGTCATGAACGCTACTGCATATATGAACCGAGTAGCTGCATATATTAGATAAAAAGAAGAAAACCTTGCTATTTCACTGTCATATACACCTCTGCACATGATATATATATATATGTGTGTGTGTGAGTTGTGGTAGTGAAAAACCAAAAGAAAACTTGCTGATATTATGATACTATAAAGTAAGTATTTTGTTGAATCTGGGAGATTATGTGCTAAGTATGTGTGTGTGTGTATATATATATATAAAATAAAAGAAAGCTGTTGCTATTAAATTATCTATACTCTCACGCAAGGCATATATAAATATTGGTTGGTGTTTAGATATATCAATATATATATCTAATATGCTAAATCATATGCAGTTAAAAAAATAAGATACTATATCCTGAATATCCGATCCAAAGAGTATATATGATTTTATTAATAAGAGCATAATTTACATGATGATTGGTATTTATTAAATTCCTAATTTAAAGTGTTAAGGATAGCCTTTGAGAGTTTTGAATAATAAATAGTAATAATTGTTAGTTCTCATGTGTTTTGATGATGATAGACATTGATCTTGCTAATTAAATAATCAGTTCAAAATGTTAAAATGAATTTAATGGTAAAGTATGCTCGAGCAGGGATTTAGCGTGCCCGAGCATCATCGAGCCAGAAACTGAAAGTATATACTTTATATGTACTATGCCCGAGCAGTGTATAAGTGATGCCCGAGCATAGTGCTCGAGCATAGGTAGACTTGTGCTCGAGCAGGCAACCGATCTCTTCATCTTTTAAGAGTTGCTCGACTCATGCCCGAGCAGCATGCTCGAGCAAGAGTTTAGAGTTTCCCAAGCAACGCTACTCATCGTCTTTACATTCGTCTTTGGATGGATGTTGCCTAAGCATGAAATAGTCATGCTCGAGCAAGGGTATAGAGTTGCTCGAGCAGCGTCTCTTGCCTTCTCCATATTCTTCTCTGGATGAAGCATGCCCGAGCATGAAAATAGCATGCCCGAGCAAGAGGAAAAGCATGCTCGAGCATCATCGTGGCTTTTCACTCCTTGCTCTCTGTATGCTATGTGCCCGAGCAAGAAAATTTCATGCTCGAGCAGATACAATATTATGCTCAAGCAAGCCTGACGTTTTATATTGAATGCTCTCTGCCTTACCCATCCGAGTATCATTATCGCCATGCCTGAGCATGATATGTAGTTTGACCGAGCATCATCGATTACTGAATCATTTTCTTCTTCAAAATTACTTTGCCCGAGTAAGCACTTTTGATTGCTCGAGCAGATGCTTTGTGGTGCCCGAGCATAGGTTGATGCTTTCATTTTATAACATGCTTTCTTGAATGATGCCCGAGCAAGCTTGAAGTCATGCCCGAGCATGACTACTCTCTGTTTTGTAAAACGACATATATTCCAATTCAAATCTCATTGGTTATGATCAATTCACTATCTTGACTTTTGAATGATATTTAAACATAGCACTAATCATTATTTAAGTATGTTTCAGGATGTTAACCATTGTTTTAGCAGAAAAGCAAGAACTCTGACAGAAGCATTAAATGCAAATTGCTAAAAGCGTTGATATCCTCGGTAACCACCTTCTGAGCAAATGGAAAGCAGTTACAGATATTCTCCACTGCATTCAATGCTATTTCACAACAGGCAAAACAAAAGGAATGAAGGAATGTTGGAACTACAAATCGACCTGGAATGTTTGAACGACGAAAAATATCATCTGAAACGTCATGAGTCTAACGGAAATAATTAAGACTCACAACGGTCGATCTTCAAGCTTCTTCAACGTCCATAAATTTTTCAACTATAAATACCAGAAGCATTGAAGTTGTCAACTACTGAAACGTTTTGCATTCATTTCAATTTATTACAACTACTACTGTTTCATTAATATCTTCGGATATCTCGTGTACTTCAGTGTTCATCTTTATTTACTCGTGAGGAGTTTCTAAACACTTATTTAGATTACTTTGTTGTAAAATCTTAAGGTTGTGGAACCTTAAGTGTGGGTGTACGATTACAACTTGTAAGGGGGAGTGAGTCCTAGTGAGAGGATCATCCGAGGAACAGGAAGGACAAAGTTTCACTCACTTTGTCAATAAAGATTTTGAGAAATTCGCTTCTATCGTTGCTAAGGAGCCCAGAAACCTTGGGAAGTGGATACTGGATGAGATGATCTCTTTCATCTCAGAAGCCTCAACCAGAAAGCGAGCAACTATGCCCTACCCTTCTTTAATCTCTCGCATCCTACAAGCCCACAATGTGTGGTTTCTGTCTGATGATAAGGATGAATATCCCAAGAAATTTGGTGTCAAGCACATGACAAGCATGAGGATCTCATTCACTGAAGTCTCCACCAAGAAGAAGACACCAAAGGAAAAACCAGTAGTCCAGCCTTCACCTTCTAAGGTTCCAGATGAAGCAGAATCATCTCAGGCACCTCCTACATTCTAGACTCAACCTTCCTTCACAAATGCCTCAACCCAGGCTCTCGTGAAGCAGGCTATCGCAGAAGCAGTTAACCCTCTGATTGATCACTGCAATGAAGTAGTGAAAGTGCTCAATAGTCTTAAGGACCTCTATGTCAACATGATCAAAGTGGTTGGAGACGAAATGGGCCAACTCATCTCAACAATAAAAAAAAATGCTATGAATGATTTCAAATCTTTGACTCAGTTGAATGGTGAATTCATCAAGCTTCAACAGCATATTCATCGTCTTGACCTGATACTAGACAATCTGGGTATCAAGCTTCACGGTCAACCTCCTGCTGCTGCTTCTGCACCTGAGTCTCAACCTGAGCCTCCTCCTTCTTCTTCTTCTCCTATTGGGACTCCCATGGTAGATTCTACTCATACTCTGTCTACTACTCCTACTACGGTTCCTCTTCCCTCTCCTAAACCCACTCCCGCTACTGTTATTCTTCCCTCTTCTGAAACCACTCCTGCCACTGTCTGTCTCCCCTCTCCATCTCACTCTCCTATTGACCCTTCCACTGTCAAACTCCCATCATCTTCCTCTTCTGAATTTTTAGACAGTCCTCCTTCTTCTCCTTCTCTCCAAGGCCCACTTTTCGTTGATGACAAAGGTGGAAAAGAATGAAGAGCTTAGAGTGAAGATTTTTTTGAGTTTTCTGTTTATCAGTTCAGTTTAGTTTCCTGTCAATTTCAATTCTGATGTGTAACATCCCATTTTAAAAAGAAGAATAAAATTTTTTCATCAGAGTAGAGCATCGGGGAGCAAGTGAGTAACTGATACATATATTCAAAATGCCAACTGTCGTATGTCTGGCTAATCGCAGTTGCGGTACATTAATCCGAGTGTCTAACAAAAAAGTAAATACAAAACAAAAGAAAGTCTCTAGCCGGGTCTCTAAGCGTGCTGCTTGCTCTTCTCTTTGACCCTCGGTCCTCCTGACCCTGAAGCTATGTTAAGAGCTGAGGTCCAATGCATCCGGACCTTAGGTAACGGTTAACCTCATGCTTAAATAACACAATATATATATAACAAATATTCATGACATTTCAGCACAACCACTACAAAAGCCCATAACAGATGTGGGGGATACATAATCAGATATGTATGGCAATAACAATACAATCAGATGTAAAGTTAAGGCACGCTATAGGGAATACATAATCAGATATGTATGTCAATAACAATACAGTCAGATGTAAATTTAAGGCACGGTGTAGACAATACATAATCGGATATGTATGGCAATAACAATACAGTCAGATGTAAAGTTAAGGCATGATGTAGGAAATATACATAATCAGATATGTATGGTAATAACAATACAGTCAGATGTAAAATTAAGGCACGATGAGATCAATATACAATCAGATGTATGATCTATTAATAACAATACAGTCAGATGTAAAGTTATCATTTATCACATATATGCATACAATAAACATCAGAGTTAGTGTTACTAGTACGCGAACGTTCCTTCGTTGACGAATACGGTACGTCTGTCGGTCGGAACGTGATTACAGATATCCTATAAGGATAATAGTGTATTTATTAATCAAACAATATCCTAATAGATATTTTAGTCATAAATGACTATTTTACCCCTGACTTCAAAATCTCTAGCCGATAAAATTTCGCCAGAGCTTCGCTACTCTGACTCCCAACTTTCAGAAACTCAATCCCTACTATGTTTTTACCTCGTCAGGCATCTTTCAATGCAATGAGGCATAAAAACAAGAATAGGAATTTCATTTCCTACTTCCTAGATCTAACTAACATTTCTACTAAAACTACCGAACAAAAAGACTAGAACTTAAAACTAAGGACCGAAGAACTTACCCAGAACCTTGCTACTCCTTCTCCAAAGCTCCTCCTTCTCACTACCTTCTCTCTAATTTCAAATTTCTCAAGGCAATTTGGTGTGAAAAAATCAAATGGAATGGAGGGCTATTTATAGAAGAAGGTTATGGCATGGTTGGTAATTTCCTTGAACTTTCTCTACTTGAACCTCAACCGTCGGATCTAGGGTTTCCTTCATCTCTTCATCCTCACCCTCCACTCTTCTAAAACGTCCCTATCTCTTTCTCTTTCCCTTATCTCTTCCTTTTTCACAAAATCTTATCCTTTAGAGATTTCCTCTTACCGATTAATTCCCCTGCTCAGTGTTCTAACCGCATATGCTTATAATTCTCAAATACTTTTAGAGGTAAACTTTGAAGTTTATGTAGCCTCTTGAGAAGTATTTGGAAGAACAAGGATTATGGTCCAATTAGGGATTTTTACTAGCCTTTTAGTCAGTTTAGGATTAACCCCGACGGTTACGGAAATGACTTCGGAGATAACCCACTTCGGGATAAAAATACACTTGTTTATAATAAGTCCTGATGTTAGATACTTAGTTCACATATTTCAAGATACAATTTAATTTCTATCGGTTCTCATTTATCCTATTTGCTTTTCACCAAAATATCTCCTTTTCTTTTTTCTCTTTCCTTCCCACTTGACTCACACACATACACACTCACTTTCCTCTCTCCTTCCTTCTTCCATTTCGAATTGTATGCTTGATTTTTGACCAAGGATGTTGCTTCCCACTTGCACAAATATCCTATCAACTAAGTGTTTCTATTGGCTAGTGTTTTTTGTTGACTTTTCAACACAGTTCATTAAGTTTTTTTTCTTCTTTTCTTCTCTCATAAGGGCTGCACGTTTTTGGCCAGCATGTTGGGGATGATTAAGAAGCTACATTAACTCTTTAATCAAGTATTTAAATGCCCACTAATTACATGTGTCAATATAGGATTTGTTGGCTAGCTAATCATGGTCATTTGTGCTTATTTAGACAAGCTTAATTCTTCATCTTTGGCCCTAAATTTTTCTTCAATAATTAGCCCTCTTTTATTTCAAAAATGATTAATTCAATTTGCCCATAATCAAATTGAAGAGTTATGCCACTAATCTTAATTAGTGCAAAGCTTATTTGTCTATTATTTGCTAATCGATACTTAATTTAAGGGTTAAGGTGCAAAAATAGACATGTGCTTTTCTCCGAGGAGCGCCCAGTAGCAAATGCTATTTTCAGGTGCAAAAATAACTATGTGGTTACAAATTAGGTGCAAAAATAGCGTTTGACCGTTAAGTTTGACTTTTGATCGTTAAGTTTGACTTTTTTGCAAAAAAGTCAAACTTAACGGTCAAACGCTATTTGTGCATCTAATTTGTAACCACATAGTTACTTTTGCACCTGAAAAAAGCATTTGCTACTGGGCGCTCCTCGGAAAAAAGCACATGTCTATTTTTGCACCTTAACCCCTTAATTTAATTAAGTGTTTTATTATTCTTCCATGGCTCATTTATACTTAAAATAGCCATTACTTTATGTGATTTTATGTCACATATATTAGCCAATTTAATATGGTAGCATATTCCTGAAATATAAGATTTTCGGTAAGTCGAAAATCGGGTATTACATGATGTAATCTAGTTTACAGACAATTTCAAGTTGATTATCTGATGTAGTTCCTACATTTGAATGAAATAATGTGTTTCATTTTGACATTACTCTGTTTCTGTTCAATCTTTGTGATTTTTTCAATTTTCCAAAAGATCATAACTCTGATTAAATTCTAAAACATCTTCACGAGGATTGTCATCATCAAAAAGGGGGAGAATGTTAATTCTCATGTGTTTTGATGATGACAGACATTGATCTTGCTAATTAAATAATCAGTTCAAAATGTTAAAATGAATTTAATGGTAAAGTATGCTCGAGCAGGGATTTAGCGTGCCCGAGCATCATTGGGCCAGAAACTGAAAGTATATACTTTATATGTACTATGCCCGAGCAGTGTGTAAGTGATGCCCGAGCATAGTGCTCGAGCATAGGTAGACGTGTGCTCGAGCAGGCAACCAATCTCTTGATCTTTTAAGAGTTGCTCGACTCATGCCCGAGCATAAATTACTCATGCCCGAACAACATGCTCGAGCAAGAGTTTAGAGTTGCCTGAGCAACACTACTCATCGTCTTTACATTCGTCTCTGGATGGATGTTGCCGGAGCATGAAATAGTCATGCTCGATCAAGGGTATAGAGTTGCTCGAGCATCGTCTCTTGCCTTCTCTATATTCTTCTCTGGGCAAAGCATGCCCGAGCATGAAAATAGCATGCTCGAGCAGCATGCCCGAGCAAGAGGAAAAACAAGCTCGAGCAGCATCGTGGCTTTTCGCTCCTTGCTCTATATGCTCTGTGCCCGAGCAAGAAAATTTCTTGCTCGAGCAGATAGAATATTATGCTCGAGCAAGCCTGATGTTTTATATTCAATGCTCTCTGCCTTACCCATGCCCGAGTATCACTATCACCATGCCCGATCATGCGCGATATCATGCCCGAGCATGATATGTAGTTTGCCCGAGCATCATCGATTACTGAATCATTTTCTTCTTCAAAATTACTTTGCCCGAGTAAGCACTTTTGAGTGCTCGAGTAGATGCTCTGTGGTGCCCGAGCATAGGTCGATGCTTTCATTTTATAACATGCTTTCTTGAATGATGCCCGAGCAAGCTTGAAGTCATGCCCGAGCATGACTACTCTCTGTTTTGTAAAACGACATATATTCCAATTCAAATCTCATAAGTTATGATCAATTCACTTGCTTGACTTTTGAATGATATTTAAACATAGCACTAATCATTATTTAAGTATGTTTCAGGATGTTAACCATTGTTTTAGCAGGAAAGCAAGAACTCTGACAGAAGCATTAAATGCGAATTGCTAAAAGCGTTGATATCCTCAGTAACCACCTTTTGAGCAAATGGAAAGTAGTTACAGACATTCTCCATCGCATTCAATGCTATTTCACAACAGGCAAAACAAAAGGAATGAAGGAATGTTGGAACTACAAATCTACCTGGAATGTTTGAACGACGAAAAATATCATCTGAAACGTCATGAGTCTAACGGAAATAATTAAGACTCACAACGGTCGATCTTCAAGCTTCTTCAACGTCCATAAATTTTTCAACTATAAATACCAGAAGCATTGAAGTTGTCAACTACTGAAACGTTTTGCATTCATTTCAATTTATTACAACTACTACTGTTTCATTAATATCTTCGGATATCTCGTGTACTTCACTGTTCATCTTTATCTACTCGTGAGGAGTTTCTAAACACTTATTTAGATTACTTTGTTGTAAAATCTTAAGGTTGTGGAACCTTAAGTGTGGGTGTACGATTTCAACTTGTAAGGGGGAGTGAGTCCTAGTACTGAGAGAATCATCCGAGCACAAAGTGTGTAATGGTATTGTGATTAAGAGTTAGTGAAATCCCAATGTGTGCTTGGAGACTGGACGTAGGTCGTTGAGTTAGACCGAACCAGTATAAATTCTCTGTGTTCATTGTCTCTTCTCTTAGTCTCTGTTTATCACTTCTTCTGGGTGTGCGTCTGTTTTAAAAAGAAAATTTTTATAATCACCTATTCACCCCCTCTAGGTGATATTCCATCTTCAATAATAATAATAAAATAAATAAATGATTAATTATTATTATTAAGAAAACGAATTATTAATTAATAATAAATAGAAAAGGGTATTACTAATTAATAATAAATAGAGAGGAGAATTAATAATTACAATGGTTTCACTGATTTTTCAGTCCCGTCATAATGTGCCTACTTCAAGCATTCCAAATATATTATTATTAAAATTTGTATTTTATGAAATTATAAGTTATAATTTTGATTATGTAGAGTTTTAGAAGAGTTACTAATGGTTAGTAAATTGGTTGTGGTAGATTGATTTTTGGCATGTGTTTGAGCTTTTGGATTAGGAGCAGTGTGTTATATAATAGTTAGCTTCGACAAGAGGTAACCACTTTCCACTTATTATGTGTATTGATATGTTGTTTGTGAATATGTTGAGAAATAATTATGAATATTTTAATAGAAATTTCTTTGTGGAACCTTATGTTTTGAATTGTGAAATATATTCAATTCCCCCACACTTAGACTTTTGTACTCCTGAACAAAAGCAATTAAGTACAAAATTCCAAGTTTAAAACACTAATGCATTTGAAATATGAGCAATTTCATAATTAGGAAAGCAATGAATTAATCAATCAAATTCGTCAAGTCAACACTACTCATAATCAAGCGATGTAAAGAAATTAGCTGACCATACAATCCAAAATATTAAAATGAAGCATGGGAGAACTCTCAAGGTATTATAACTATTTCATTCATCTCACCCTATTGGAATAATTTCACTCTGGCGCACTTAATCAACACCTTACCATAAGCTTGTAACAACTCTAACATCTCTACTATTAATAGCAATTACTGTAATGAATCAAGAGGACTTAAATGCTTGTAATGATGGATGAAGGCTAAATGGAATGAATTAATGAGAAAAAGAAAATAGCTTATATGCAAGTCACATTTAATAACCAAGTTCATAGCATCTAAATAACTTTACAAACTTTTGCCAATTCTTTTGAAAATTCATGAACAAATGTCTTCTTCGTTTATTTTTTTTTTCTTTTTTTTAATACATTTCTTTCTTTCTTTCTTTTTTTTCAAACTATACTCACTTTTTTTTTTCTTTTTTTTTTCTTTTTCATTCTTTTCATAAACATGGCCTTTCAGTATATACATTGTTCAACTTTTTATTGGCAATTCACTTTTGATTTTTAGAATAGTATAAACACTATGAATAATGAATGACATGCATATAACATAGGAAAGGCTCAAAGGGGGTAAGCAAAGGGTAGATGAATGTAGGTTTGTGTTTGGGAAGAAATGGTTTAGAATTGAATGCCTCTTTCATTTTCATCACAATAACGCAAATACTGTTTCGAAAAAGAGTTGAAACAAGTTCTAGAAGGTGAAAAACTAAGTGAACATGCACACATGGAAAGACTTTAAGGCTCAAATATCCTTCCAACAAGATTTTTCTCTAATGCTCACTCTAACAAAATCAATTGCATAGTAAGCTAACCACAAAGCATCTACTTAACTATTCTAAGTGTTAACCTTACAAACACAACCAATCACAACATTGCAATCAGCTATAATCATGCTCAACTCTTAAATGCATAAATGATATATAAACTCTCATTTTTTTTTTTCAAAATGAGGAGTAAGCAAAAATCCAATTATGGGTTCATTTCTCTTCCCATTCACTTGAAAAGCAAAATATGGTTTTAAAAAAAAAAAATTTGCCAAAACACTAGATCTCATGAAAGCTCAAAGAATTTTTTTTTTTCCTTCTAGTTTTAGGCATTTTCTCATTTAAAAACAACCATTTAATTGGGATTCACAATGTATTCTTCTCCCCCACACTTAATCAACACATTGTCCTCAATGTGGAAAAGTCACTCTAAAGAGAATGATAAACAAGTTGAAATTCGAAGAACAATGGTAATTAAGTAGGGTAGTAGCCAAAGAGATGCAAAGCATACATAGGGAGGTCTTATTCTACTTACTCAACTACATTATTTCTACTGGATTGTGTCCCTCCCCCACACTTATCTTCCTCATACAACAATTAAGCCCAAATAATCATAGGAATTAGGAAGAAAATAAGTGAGGAAAGAGACAACCTGTGTTAGAGTCTCTTGAGTCGCTTGAAGGAGAAGTTCTCATCTACAATGAGAATCATGCATTTGTCCTTAAAAACATCTTCTCCCGCATTGATTTTCCTTGGTGGAGGTGGTTCAGGATCAATTGGAAGAGGTCCAAGAATGTACGGTGGATGTTGGTTCCATTGAGGACCTTTCCAAGAATGTGCCTGTAAAGAAGACAAGCAACCAACAGTATCCCATCCAAAAATAGAAACATGAAGAGATTTCAAGTGAATTAAAGATACTTTGGGAATCAAACTCTCCAAGTAACTATCACATCCTAGGAAATCAATGTTACTCCCATCAGTAGGAGTCATACAAACAGTTATATTCTGAAAATTCTCTTGTGCTTGCAAAACGGAAGGTGCGGAATCCAACTTAGTGTTGGGGCACACCACATCATCATGACAATCACAAGAGATGGAAGGAAAAAGAGTGGAAGAAGAAAGAGAATTTTTCAAATTGTTACCACCCGAGGATTCCAGAATTTCAAAGCAATCATTTTTCTTTTCTAAATCGGGTGGCAAATCACAAGATAACACTTGTTGGAAAGATTCATCAACATCCAGAATTTTATTAATCAAAATTTCAGAATCTTTGTCACCAACAAGGCTACAGGGAAGTAATCCAATGGGAATTTCATGCAATTGGCATTCTAGGCTATGATCTTTTTCACTCAAATCACCCACACTATCATCCATGCAAGAGTCAACATGTTCACAATTGTCATGCTTAGAATCATTCATAGTACAAGAGAGTGCATTATGATCAATAGTAGAATCAACTACTTTACTAAATGCTTTCTTTCGAAACTCAACTAGTAAGTGGCATTTTCCATGATAACAGTCTACACATATTTGATCTTCCGCACAAGTACATGAAAACATTTCATTCAATTTTTCACAATTATCCCTAGTACTATGAAGAGAAGCATTTTCAACAGTTAAAGCATCACATAAAGAAGTAGGAATACACTGATCAACAAGTACAATCGAATCACTACTACTAGAGCTAATGACTTGAGCAATTACATTTTCAAACATTTGAGGGGATTCAACAATAATTTCCTCATCCACCTCATTATCACTCAAATCATGAATTGCTTCATTAGTTAAAGTAGTAGGAGAGTCTACTTCTATAAGGATAGGATCATTACCAAATGGTAGAGAAGACTCTTTAATGCTCTGTTGTACTTGATTCACTTCTTGTGCTTGTGTGGGAATAGGTACCGAAGGATCGGAAACTTCCACTTGTGAAGTGGCATTTAGGTGTTGCTCTTCGGTTTTCCCATAATCATTGGAGGTACATGACCATGGAGCTCCTTCTTCTCCTTCGGTTTTAATCCATAGCACATGGTGAACAAATGCCTTGTTGAATTTTTCAATGTCCTCCATTTCCTCTTCTATTTCCTCAGAGAATCCACTAGGAAGTACCTCTTTGAGATTGAATAAATGTAGATGCCGAACCTTTAGTTCGTCATACATTCTTCTTAGTGCAAGGGTTTGAGCATCCATATATGGCAAAGTGAGGAAAGCATCAAGTCCGGAAGGTTGAGGAGTAGAGGGTTGGGATGGATGTTCAGGGCATGGTGGAGTGGGTGGCTCATGTGTAAGTGTATGTGATGAGCAAGCCTCTTGTGGAGTATGACACATAGAAGGCTCTTGTGTAGGCCACTCCATTCCTTTCTCCAACTCCTCATTTTCTTTCTTCAATTGCTCCGCTTCTTGTGTATGTGTGAACATGGGAAGAGGGTTATCTTGGAAATTAGTCTTCAACACTTGTGATTGCTGATGGTCAAAGTTGGCCTTGTAGGACCGCTCCTCGTCTACCGTTTGCGTCACTTGATTTTGCAATTTTCTAAAGACTTCACTAGTGGTAGGTTCTTGGTTTGGCACACAAGGCTGAGAATGGGGTCCATAAGGTGGCTCAAATGGATATAGGGATTCATGAGATGGATGATATTGTTGGAAGGAAGGATGATATGGTAAGTGAGAAGGTTGATGATATTGTTGAAATGGAGGTTGTGGGTAGGGTTCATGGTATGATTTATATGGTAGGTATGGTGAGTGATTAGGTTGAAATGAAGATTGGTGGTAAGGTTCATGGTATGAGTGATCAAATGGACCATGACATTGTTGACCAATTGGGTTCTTATCTTGAATTCTCAAATTAGCTTGAAGAGCCCGTATTGTTTGTAGCATGGAATCGATGCTTTGAGAGATAGACTCTTCCTTTCGAGTTGAATCTCCTACAAAAGAGTGGGATTGAAATGGTGAATCTTGATTACCATTAAACCAAGCCATAAAAGTTCAATTCAATTAATTCCCAAATGAATCACAAGTATCTAGCTAACTAAAAAAAGGAATCTAAAAAAAAAAAAAAAAGATGCAAGTATCTATGAATTAACTTGGAGACATGGTGAATTCAAACAATTAAGCTCAACATCATATCAAATTTAATGCAAACACACCACACAGAAGCTCCCAAGTCAAGACAATGCAATAATGCAATGAATGCTATGCAAACTATCTAAATGCAAAAATCCTAAATTATATGCAATGAAAAATCAAAAATGCAAAACTAACAAGCTTCACACGAGAAACCCCTAGATAATCTAAATATCATGCAAATGCAATTAAAACAAGGGGGAAATTGGTTTTGGCTTTTTCAATTAACAAACTAGAATAAAAATGCAATTTAATTAAATGCTAAACTATTATTTTTAGTATTTTCTTTGTAAAATTGTGAATGAGTGAGTGGAATGAATATGAATGCCCTTGGAAATGGAATATGACTATCATAGTTCAATTAAATATAGTAGTAAATTTGCACTAAGTCTAGATGAAAAACCCCAAGATACCACTTGGGTCCAATATTCCCAATTAATAGTAGCTCCTACTACCGTAGCAAATTACTATCTCTTGAGATATTGTTTAAAACCACTTAGTGTGTGATTAGGATTAAATTAATGCAACTTGGTTCCTCTTCACATGAATGCGATACCACGCCACTCAATTAATCCAATTCAATCATATTATCTAACAATACCACGTAGACAACACAATATCATCAATCAATAAGGAAATATAGGTATATAAATCCAACAAGCTACAAAATTCAATCCAATCACAATTGTCAAACTAACAAAGACAATAAACATTAATCTCGGTTGAATTTATACACAATAATCCCTAAAACTAGGCAATCTAAATGTATAAATCTGACTAATAGAATGAACAAAATACTCCCTAAATTAGCTCTGAAACTCAAGTCCATCTTTCCCAATCCCAAGAGCAAGTAGATCAGGTAAGCATAGTAATCAGAGAACCCCAAACAATGAAGGTGATTCCCGAAAGTCCCAAACTCGCAGCGCTCTGTTCTGAATCTCTATTAATTCCTCCTCTCCCCAATTCGATTCTACGTCTTCGTTCCAGCTCCCTCTTCGCGTGGCTGCTGCTCCCTCGTTCTCCCCTCTCTGGTTTTCGGCGCTGCAAAACTCCCCAAAATAATCTCCGGTTCTGTTCTTTTCGCTGGCGGAGGTTAGTCGCCCGTGGCAATGGTGAGGGGGATGGAAGCCACCGGCGACCAAAAGGGAAGGAAGGTGGAGGTCGAAGGTGAAAGGAAGATGAAGGTCCGATGAAGGTCTCGTTTTCTCTGGTTCCTTTTCGTTCTGATGCGCGGCTGCTCTCCCAATCTTTCTTTTTCTCTTCGTATCCGGCTCCCCAAAATTCTCCAGCTCTCCCTCTTCAATTAATCAATCTGACCTAATGCCCAAAAAAACGCTGTGTTTCGATTTTGGGCCTTTTCTGGCAGTGATTTCGTTTTTGGCCCCTTTCTGACAGTGATGTTTGGGCCCTCGTTGTCACTTTCTTCGTATTTGGGCCCTTTCTGACAGTGATGTTTGAGCCCTCGCTGTCAATATCTCTGATTTTGGACCCTTTTCTGACAGCGATTTAGGACCTTCTCTGACATTAATTCTGATCCTCAAAGATCTCATTTTCTTCTTAGACACCTACATTGCAAGATTAAACACAATGTAACATCAAAATTCTAAGAAATCATTTGCATGAATAATTAATAAATTATGATCATTTTGCCCCTAATTTCACTTAATCCAATACAAATGTCCCTGATTCAAATTAGTGTTTAATCATGTAATAATGTCACAGAAAATGCATTAAGAATCCCAATTTAATCCTGAAAAATCAGATAAAAATATGGTTCGATCAATATACATATTTTTATATATGATGTATAAGATTGAGAATTGTGATATTATGACATGTATATGAAAGTGATTTTAATAACATGATATGAACATAGAATATCTGGGAAAAATTCCTGTTGAATTATTTATTATGATAATTATGGAAAGGGTTGAATTGGGGAAGAAATGGAGTAGTTTATTCAACCACGTGCTGAGGCTTCCATTGATGCATGATAGTTGGATTTCTATTGTCCCACCTGTTCAATGAGGGACTGGCCCACTAGTTCAATGAGGGCTTACGACACCCCACTAGTTCAATGAGGGGAAAAGACGACCCATGGTCTGAGACATGTGATCTAAGGATTTTGGCCAATCCTCATCACATGACCAATGAGTTTTTGAGTAACTAGTAATATGGATGTAACTTAGCCCATGGGTCTAGTCGGAGGAAATAAGGCGGTTCGGTCGAATTGGTGGGAGGCATCTTGGGAATTGTGTTAATGAAAATTGTGATACATAATTCATGACATGAAAATTTGTGACGTGTATATTGGTGAAATATATTTTTAATACTTTATTATATAAAGTGTCCCACTTGGCACCTCACTAGCACATATTAAAAGAAAGAGAAGCTATTGCAAAGTTCAAAGAACGAGAAGTCGCTTCACAACTCATGCATGGTCAGTTATGTGATGTGAGTGTGACTACTTATGGAAGATTTTGTGTGTAGTGCAAGAATCCTCACTTTCCCTTCATACATGTGACAATCAAAGAAGCTATATTGACTTTTTCTTCGTTAGATTTTATCCCTCAAAAAGCTATTAATAACAGATAGGAAAATTCAAAATTGAGGGTAGGCAGTGGAATGGATATTGGGCCTAGAAATGGATTTGGGCTAGTTATTAATGTTAACTATAAAATATTTTATATTATTAAAATATGAATATTTTTACCTATTTAATTAAATTATATTTTTTAATTAATACCGGTCTGACCCACTGACCCTTAACCCAGTACCTCCACCGGTTCAATGACCGGTCCGAGTTTCAAAACCTTGCTAATTAGAGGTATGAGCATTTTTATTTTTTTATTTTTTTTATACTGTATTTATTTAGATTTAAATTATATCCTGCTTTCTGGGATTTTTTTGCACCCATTATCTCAAATTAATTAATGTCCATAATACTAGTGTTACAGACAAATGCAGAACTGGAAACTAATTAATTTGAGATAGTGGGTGCAAAAAAAAAAAAAACTCAGAAAACAGCATATAATTTAAATATAAATAAATAAAATACACACACACACATATAGATAGATAGATAGATAGATAGATAGATAGATAGATAAAAATATGCTCATACCTCAAATTAGAGGTATGAGCACCTAAGAAGCACATAATTATGTACAAATAATATGGACTCGTATCACATCAAATTCCTTAGATCCATTTTCTCCAATCACACATGGTTATGTTTTCATGTGTTTATATTGAAATATAAATATTTCAATAATTGGACATATGGCCTAGTTAATCCTCCGTAACTCCGTTCCCTTGAGAATCGTTCAATACTATCTCAAGTCCTAAATATATGATAAAGTTTGTAGTGTAATTTACACTACAAATTTTGTCCTATATTTAGTAGGACTGGAGGAGTATACGTATGGAGTTGCATACAACTAAGCTGAAATTGTAAACTTTAACCACTCACTAAGCCTAATTATTTAATTCCTAATTATAATTATATTCGGACCAAACTTATGTCTAGTTAGGCCAAGTAGCCAATTAGCTTTTGCCAAGTGTTTTGATTAGACACATAATCACTTAACCCTAAATTAACCCTGTTAGCAACCATTGTATGAGGAGATAACCAGGGAAGTCGACTTATGGCCAAGAACACTATGGTGCCTGAAAACTGATAGGGTAGGTAGGGGTGAAAATAGGCTAGGTCTCTATCAAAGGCCTACGACCTAGCCTACTTTAAGTCTAGATTGGCCTATTTAGAAAATAAGTGAGGCTCAGGCTTAAGACTATTGTCAGACCTATTTAGGTAATAAATAGACTAGGCCTATTTTTATAAGGCCTAACCAACAAGCCTACAGACCTGGCTTAAATTTTTTTTTTAAAATGTATTATTATGCATAATTATATACAATTTAATCTAAATTAATTTTGTAAACTATTTATATAATTAATAACTTATTCTTAACCATAAATTTCACATTTCATCATTTATCAATGAACTTAACATTTTCATTCATCAATTGATCACATCTACTTCTCTTCTTTTTGATCAATCAATATGGTAATGCTAGCTCATTATCTCTCCCTTGAATCTTGATTTATGTCTGTCATTTGATGCAACCTAATAATTGCAGTAAGTTTATTTTAGTAATGCCCAAATGAAAATGATCCCAATAAAAGGAGTTTGTCTCATTTTCTACAAGAAAAACAAGAGATAAAATCTAGTTTTACATGTCACTTGTCGTGCTTGCTTGATTTTAAAATATATCTCCTTAGTCAATAGATGATTATTTTTTTCTTATTCATACTTGTTCAGACAATTATTGCCATTAGGTGTTCTTTTCTTACTTTTAATAACTCTTTTATTTCATATGAGAATGAATCCCTAAACTAGACATAATGTAGGCACACTACTACAAGAAAGGTCTTTTACTTCCCTAAAAGACGCTTGTTTTTTATAAGAGAAGTAAAATATAAAGGTGATGACATGTTTGTAATTATGTAGAGGAAATTTGACTTTGGTGTCTGAATTTTAATTTGGGACATCTAAAGTGGACTTTAGGTGTCATAATTTTAAAAAAAGACACCAAAAGAATGGAAATTTTGCAACATGGGCGGGAAAAGTAGTATTTTTGGCATCCTAAATTTAATTTATGACACCAAAAGCAGTATTTTTGGCATCCTAAATGAATTTAGTGAAAGCGGAGCTGAATCACCAAGATGGGGGTGAATGGGGATTCTGAAAACTTTTTCGGATTGCTCTGTCTTTAGGTAGTAAAAACAGGGATAAACAGTGTATAGGGTAGAGAAGCAAGACACAAAGGATTTATACTGGTTCGGTCCAATCTCTTGACCTACGTCCAGTCCCCAGACTCTCTGGGATTTCTCACTATCACAATTGATTACACACTCTGCAACTCAAGAGTAATTCTCTCACTAGAACTTACTCCCCTTTACAAGTTGTAATCAATATCCCAATCTCCAAGTCCCCTGACTTGAGATTCTTTACAATAAATGAACTCTCTCTAAGAGTGGATAAGAATAAACACTGAAGTACAATGTATCAAAAGATACTTCTTACAAGAAAACTCAAAGAGTAGTTGAAACTTGAATGATTTTTGTTTTCTCACAGATTGGTTGTTGAGAAGAATTGAATGCATCTCTATTTATAGCAAGAGATCATTAAAGTTTAGCCTTGACTTCTTGACTTTTAATCCGTTGGAAGAGCAGCTACTGGATGTGGAAAGGAAGCATTAATTCTTTTGAAACGTGTGGAGAATGATTGTCCAAAAGAATGCAAGTTTTCTGGACTTTGCATTTAATGTTCTGACATCACTTTATGCTTTATGCTAATGCTTCATTTAATCCTTTCTAAATCATCTGAAACTCACTAATAAACTGATTAAACATAGTTAGGAATAGTAGTGAGTGATGATATGAAGTATTAGAATCAAACACAAAGATTCCGCAAATTCGTGTAGTTTGATTTTCAAAACTAGCGACACAAACTCGAGTTTGTTTATCCAAACTGGAGTTTGTCACTGTGCTCAAAGTGGAAACTTGAGTTTCCATTAGTAAACTCGAGTTTTCTTCTTACAAAGAAGAAAGTCATTTTTGAGTTTAAAATCATACTTTGAGCGTTGAGGCAAAACTCGAGTTAATTAATGACAAACTCGAGTTTTGGACTATTGTAGTGAAAAACATGTTTAAGTCCAAAACCTCAAAACTGGAGTTTCAAATAGTAAACTGGAGTTTTCAAAACATTGAAATAAAGCAAAGCTTTCTGCTTGGCACAAACTCGAGTTTCCAATACAAAACTCGAGTTTTTTCTTTAAGTATAAAACATTTGAAAATTCATTCTGAGTGAAAACTGGAGTTTTCAAATACAAACTGGAGTTTTCTCAAAGTGAGTAAAAACATGAAAACTCTCTGTCTTGTGGAAACTCGAGTTTCCTCGTAAGAGAAAACTTTGATAAATATTCTGTCAATTGAAAACTGGAGTTTTGAAATCGAAACTGGAGTTTTCATAAACTCAGAAATGAGCATAGCTCTCTGTGACTTGTAAACTCGAGTTTACAAAAGCAAACTCGAGTTTCCAAATAACTTTGAAAACTCAGAGAACTCTCTGTGTTGGCCAAACTCGAGTTTCCAAATGGAAACTGGAGTTTTGTTTTCTTGGAGTGCTCTCTGTATGATACAAACTCGAGTTTGCCTATGGAACTGGAGTTTTCTTAACTTTTGAAAATTGAGCTACTCTCTGTCAAGCCAAAACTCGAGTTTGCAAAATCAAAACTCAAGTTTTGTCTTAGACAGTAAATTTCCAGCTTACCAAAGACAAAACTTCATCTTGAGTTTACAATTGTTAGGTATCATCAAAATCCATAGAGAACTAACATTTAGGACCCCAAAACAGCACTAAAAGAAGTTAAATTTAACGCATTTGTTTTTATGTTTCCCAGCGTTTGCACAACACAAACTCAAAGTTTTCTTTTTTAACGCGTTCAATTTTAGCATTCGCTTTGTCTCTTCCCTTATTCCACTCATCGTCTTCTTCTTCTCTCACTCACGAATCTCGATTCACCACTCGCCTTCCCTTCTTCTCCAACTCATTCTCGCCACTGCTGTTGCCGCTCCCACAACCTCCTATGCTCATTCGCCTTCAGTTCAAGTTCGCTATCGCTCCCGTGGCCTCCTCCGCTCCCAAGGTTCCATAGATCTGTGAAAGATGGAGGCGGATCTGAAGAAATGCTCACCGGAGGAAACATGATGCTTTTCTCTCTCCTTTATTTTTTCTTTGCCTTCTTCGATGGCTTTAGAAATTTCTCAGATCTGTTGTACATTGGTTTTCTTACTTAATCTATAATACATCATGGGTGCTGCTCTGTTGTACACTAGTTTCTGATTTTGATTCTCTTGAGCTCATAGAAATTTCTCAGATCTATTTGGCACCATTATGACATTCAAGCCTATGTTAGCACCATTTGAGGTCCCTTTTTTTTTTAACGCTAGAGTGGGGGAGGGGGTTTAAAAAAAATCATTACGCATCCTAAATTTAATTTAGGACGCCGTAAGTCTTGACTTACTACGCCTCCTAGATAGGCACGTCCCCAAAAAAAGGAACTAGAAAGGGGTAAAAAAGGACGTTAAAAAGCTTTTCTGTAGTAGTGACATTTAAATAGGCTTGATAAATTATAGGGTTAAGGTGCAAAAATAGTCATGTGCTTTTGTCGGAGGAGTGTCCAGTAGCAAATACTTTTTTTAGGTGCAAAAGTGACTATGTGGTTACAAAATAGGAGCAAAAGTCACATTGACCGTTAAGGGGGTGGATGTTGACCGTTAAGTTGGATGGTTTGACTTATATTAGTGATGTGGACGCTGACTAGGACTGTGTCAGAGACAAGTGGAACTTAAATGGCTGAGTAATTGATGACTAGGAAAAATATAATTTATTTATTTGAAAAAATAAAATTTATTTATCTGCCCAAAATATAATTTATTTTATATTGATGCATTGTATTTTTTTAAAAATCAAAATAACAGCAGATAGGTTTTTTTTTTTAAAAAAATGTAATTAAAAAATCTCTGGTCTCCCTAGCAAGCATCGACTTCTCATCTTTCTCCATCGACTTCTCATCTTCTTTCTCCAACCCATAATTCATTAATCCCCGACATCTCTCGTGACGGGAAAGGAAAAATCAAGGGAAAAATAAATCAGAGGTGAAATCGGAGGTGGGTCAAAGGAAAAAACCCCCAACACTTGTGCATATCGGAGGTGAAATCGGAAAAATCAAGTGCATATCGGAAAAATCCCCAAAATTCATTAATCCCCAACATCTCTCATCGACGGGTTAGAGGTGAAATCGGAGGTGGGTCAAAGGAAAAATCCTCAGATCTACACTTGTGACGGGAAATCAGTTCATTCGATGAGAAATTTTTGAACCAGCCCCTTGTTTTCTAATGGCGTCGAGTTTCGATCGATGGGAAAAAGATCCTTTCTTTACGGCGGCTGAAGAGGTTCAGGGATCTGCAGACAGGTACCCATCATTATCGCTGCTACCCTTTCGGTCATTTGGGTAGACTTTCTTAGGGTTCTTTATCATACGTTAATAAGGGGAACAAACGAATTCAGACTTTGGACTGAATTCCGATTATGAATCTCACCTCATCTGTAAATGGAATTTTTCATTCAATTCTGGGTATGGGTATGGGTATCTATAAATGGAATTTTTCATTCAATTCTGGGTATGGGTATGGGTATGGCTATGGCTATGGCTTCGATTTGGGGATTCCGATGATGGCTTTTCGATATACTGAACTATTTGCGTCTATTCTGGTTTTTACGTGATCTTTCATTTTAGTTGTTTCCTAGAGCTACTTGTGACCGTGGAATTTTGAAGGTTCGGAACCGATCTTCATCCTCAGGTTTAGATCTTTGAATTGTTTCTTTTAATTCAATCTAGGAATCCACTTGCTTCAGCTCTGGGTGTGAAATTGTTTGCCCATCCAAGCATTTTCTTCATTCTTTTTGTACAATTACAAATTTTTCTACGGATAAGGGGGATCAAAACGGGAGCAGAATGTGTGCTTGATTGTCCGATGTAGTCGTGGTAAGCAACCCCAAATGCTTCTTCAGATTCTCCATTGATTCTTCACTCTTCACTTCAATGCCTTCTCCAAGAGAAAGAGAAAGAAGCAGAAGCCACGCATTACTCTAACAGACGTGGAGTAATCGATTTAGTGTGTTGAGAAACTATTTTATTTAGTTTTTGGGAATTAAATGAATTAGTTATGTGTTAGAATGTGTGTTATGTTTGATTTTAGGAATTAATCAGTTTAGATAAATTAATTAATTTTTTTCCAGAGAAATAACACATTTTTTTTCCAAGTCATCAATTAGTTAGTCATTTAGGGTCCAAGTCAGCGTCCACGTCACTAATATAAGTCAAACCATCCAACTTAACGGTCAACATCCACCCCCTTAACGGTCAATGTGACTTTTGCTCCTATTTTGTAACTACATAGTCACTTTTGCACCTAAAAAAAGTATTTGCTACTGGACGCTCCTCCGACAAAAGCACATGTCTATTTTTGCACCTTAACCCTAAATTATATATGAATTAAATGGATAGGCTTTTAAGCCTATTTAAAGGCCTACATTTTAAGTAAGCCTTTAAATAGGCTTTAGGCCTTATTAGACCTTATGAAGGCCCAAGTTCAGGCCCAAGAAAATGTCTACATACAAACTCAGGTTTTGAATCTCCGTCATAGGCTCAGACCTACTTAACTAAAGCCTAGCCTAGCCTAGCCTAGCCTGCTATTTCGACCCTTAGGTATATGCACATATATAGCTCCCAAAGCATAAAAAACCTTCATCCCCACTGAATGTATAAACTCTAGCAAAATCGAATCCTTACAATTGAAAACAATTGAAATATGAAGCAATCGAATACCCTTTCTTTAGCCGCATCAAGTTGACTTCCATGGTGATCTCCTCAAATAATGGTTGCTAACGGGGCTAATTTGAGGCTAAGTGATTACGTGCCTAATTAAAACACATGGCAAAATTTAATTGGCTACTTGGTTGTACTTGACTTAACTAACTTGACCTAAGTTTGGTCCATTATATTCTAACAATAGTTATTCCTTAAATAATTTCTAAAGCTTTGCTTAACATGCTATTTAAATCAATTTCATAACTTGTCTTCTAACGAAATTTCTATTGAAAAAAATTAAGAATATAACTACTTCATGCATCTATATATATTCATACTCTGGACATACAAAGAACATAAATCAATCATGGGATGAATAAAGATATATTTAATAAGAACTACAAATTATAAAATATAAATTGAATAGGAAAAGAGTTTGATCATAAAGAAATTCTACTCAGAGTTTTAAAATCTCAATTAATAAAATTTGAAAACTTATACTCTAGGATTTTTTTTCTTTTTTTTTTTGTTGCCCATCCGGTTTAATTACCGGAACTTTCGGTTCCAATTAATCCGGATTCACCCCGAGTCAAGCCCACGGTCATGGAGGAAGAGCTTCCAACACTATTTTCTCTATTCCCACATCTTGAATTGAACATGTGGTTAAAAGAGAGCAAGTCCCCGTTTTCACAAGCAGTATAAATTTCTTTTTCATCAAACTGAAGGGTGAAATATCACCTAGAGGGGGGTGAATAGGTGATTACAAAATTCTTTCGCTAATTGCTTAGTCACCCACACAACAGATATAAATCAAGGCAAGGTAGAGATAGAGAAGAGGAGATTGACACAGAGAATTTATACTGGTTCGGTCCAAATCTTGACCTACGTCCCCAAGTGCTTCTCGTTTCTCGCTTCTTCCATCTCGTATCTTAGTTGGTCAAGTCTTCATGTATTTATATTGTTTGGCATGAGATGACCGTTGAGGAAGCATTAGAATTTGAATTTTGAGGAAATTCGTAGTCGATTGGAGCCTATCTCGCATAATTCCCATTTCTCGCATATTTTTCATGAAATAGGGATATTTCCGTTGGAGCTTTCAAACCTTTTGCCCTTGATGATGTTTTTTTCTTAAAATACTTTCAATCAATCGTGTCCTGTTGTTTTTTGACCGTTTGAGAAGATTATCCACCTTTCAAGCATGTTTCCTTTTCTGTTGTGTTTTTGAATCAATATTGTGTCCTGTTGTTTAATTACCGGAACTTTCAGTTCCAATTAATCCGGATTCACCCCGAGTCAAGCCCACGATCATGGAGGAAGAGCTTCCAACACTATTTTCTCTATTCCCACATCTTGAATTGAACATGTGGTTAAAAGAGAGCAAGTCCCTTACCACTTCCTCCCAATGAATGTTGGTTACTCTAGGAAATTATTGGATACATAGAGCAAGATTAAATTTGCAAGTCCCAATTAAAGAACAAAGAACTTAAGCCGTAAAAATTTATCCTCAAGAGAGTGGAGAATTAACTACACATAATGAAAAATTTGATATAATAGATATAAGGAACTTATCCTAAATATTTTCCATTTAAAAGATTGTGAAATGAACATGGCTTACACGTGCCTTCCTCGAAGTCGCCACTCGCCAGCGTCCCAAATAATAATGAGCTGGCCCTCCATCAGGATCAGAGTCAAAATTATAAACAAGAGAGACAGGTATCCGTTGGAACATCGACACGCGTATCAGAATTATATCAATATATGAGACAAAATTGTGTACGATTAGGAGTCATGATATAAAAAATAGAAAATTAATTCTTTGTCATAAAAAATGAGAAAATTAATATGCAAGTACCTATAATTTATCTTATTCTTAATTACTTTCTTATAATTTTATTTTTCTTTTTTATTGAGTTCTTATACTTTTCTCAATTATAGGCATTGATCTTGTACTCATTCTGTGTTTATTTGTAAGAGAATGAGAAACCGAGAAACCATGTTAATTAGTAGATGCAGATAAAGTGGCTTTCACTGCATACACCTAAATTAATTTTGTTGTATGAATTTAAAATTAAAATCAACCAAATTACATATTATATATTTAGATGTGATGAGACTTTTATGAGCATAATAATTTTTATTGTATTAATTTATTTGTTAAAATATTTTTTATTTTTTATTTTGTGGCAACTTATAATATGTCTTTTAGTCGGCATTCTACATTAGCCTTAATAAACCGATTATAAGTTTAGGATCTAATACCTATATTGACCCCCTTTCACATTCTTTTTTCTCTAAGGTGGATCTCTCTCAACTTTTTTCTCTCCTCCTGTGAGAGTTCCTCCCTTCCCTTTGGTGGAGCCTCCCTCCTCTCCTCCGGCAAGAGATCCTTTCCTGCAGACTGTGTTCCTACGCTCTAATCGTTGGTGTAGTCTGTTCTGTTACAGTGACTTCTTCTTCTCTGGTCCTTTTTCTTTTTCTTCCTTAATCAATGGAGAAACACATGAGCGGCAACGGTAACAAACATCCAAAAGCAGTGCAACTGAAGCTGGGGTCTCAGGCTAATGTGCAAAAGGGGCGAGCTCTTGTAGGCCGCCTGGAGACGGATAAGAACCTGAATAAAGGAGTTGTTATCTCAATGATCAAGAAGGGTTGGAGCCTAGACAAGGGGATGGAAATTCATGAGATGCCTTATAAGAACACCTTCCTGTTCCGTTTCACAAAACAAGAAGACTATGTGCGGGTGTTGAAGGGTCGTCCTTGGTCAATTCTAGGTACTTTCTGAACCTCCAACATTGGGATGATTACATGATTCTAAGCGAAGTGGATTTTGATTGGTGCCCTTTCTGGATCCAATTCCATGCCCTTCCACACGTTGCCTTTGACTGTGAGAATGCTATTATCCTGGGAAACACGATGGGAAGTCTGGTGATGTATGAGTCCCCACGGCTACAAAATAAATTATCTCGAACCTTCATCAGAACCAGAGTTAAAGTCAACATCCGAGAACCTCTTCTCACTAGTTTTTGGGTCCCCCGTCCTCAAAGAAAGCCGATATGGGTAACAATCAGGTATGAACGTCTACTGAATTACTGCTACGATTGCGGACGTATTGGACATGAAGCTAGAAACTGTAAGTTCCTCTTAGAAAGTGCTGATGCAGAGGAGACCGTGGTGCGTTATGGTAATGGTATGGGCATACCACATGTTAAGACAATTGAGGAGGCACTGGTGGTTCATGATCAGAATTGGGATGAGTCGATACTTCTTTGGGATAAGCCGCCGCGGGCGGCAGTTGAGCAAACCTCCAACCCTCGAACAATTGGCGTTTTCTCTAATAATGGAAACAAACAGGTTCTTGGTGATATATCCGCCATCTCGCCCCCACGTCCTCCTATCTTGATTAATACTCCTGCCAATAGTGATGACACAGTAATGGTGATTAATCAATTAGAGCCTCGATCACGGAAGTTCCCTATTTCTCTACTCCAACGGTCCTGAACCCGTCCTCGTTGCCTCTTGTTACGCAAGTTGCCAAAAATAGGAGCATTAATGAGATGGACGTAAAAGTAGGCGCTGATTTGCGAGGATCAGATGCTGCTAACGGCAATTATTTTAATACAGCAATGGCCCAAAAACCCTTCCTCGTTGCCTCTTGTTGCACAAGTTGCCAAAAATAGGCGAATTACTGAGCTGGACGTAGAAGTAGGCGCTGATTTGCAAGGATTAGAGGCTGCTAACGGTAAATATATTAATCCAGTGAATTCTACGGAGTGCAATTTTTCAGAGTCAACGATCTTGAATCCCCCTCATCTCATGGACCCCACAAACCGTCCCCTACAACCTTTATTCCATGCTGAGACTCCCTACACGTCAGCAGAGGCCTTCTCTAATCCTAATCAACTTCCTAACCTGCAACCCGTGATTCCCGTGAGTGTTGCGAGCCCAGAACCTTTACCTTTGATCCAGACCACGTGCTTTCACGTGGAATCACCGCCGGTGGTGCCTGCGATTATGGCCAACACTATCTCTCATGTAGGTTTATCACCACTCTCGGCGGTCATTTTGGATTTGAACAGGATCCATCTCAAAAGGCAACAGGACCACCTGGATATGGAAATGAACCCTACTCCTACGAAAAGGCGCCTCCTATTTCTAGAACCTGCTCTAGAGGTCTCAAACACTACAAGCAACACACCTGATACATTGAGGAATACGCATGTGAATTTCCAAAAGTTAAAGAATTCAATTCGTGGAAAGAAAGCCACTAATAAATACAGAAGCTCTAATGGGAACAATTATGTGTCCTCTCTACCCCCTCATGTAGTGCCCATGCAGAATCTGATTGATGACGAACTCAACAATACTACCCCTGACTTTGATAATCTGAGTACCGCCGATGGTTGCCACCAAGCAGCCATCGGTTCGCCATGAGTCTTATAGTTTGGAACTGTCAAGGGTTAGGGGTTCCCCTGACAGTCAAACACCTGAAAGAGGTCTGCAAAAATAAAAAACCCCATATGGTCTTCTTAATGGAGACAAAGAATAAACGCCAGTATGTTACCAGAATCAGGAAACAGTGTGGATTTGATGAGGAATGGATTATTGATCCTCAGGGAAGAAGTGGCGGCCTTGCCTTGTTTTGGGACAAACATACCACTGTAAACATCATCTCCTCATCCAGTAATGTCATCCACACATCTGTCTCTGATCCCTCCATAGATTTTCCCCAATATATATCCTTTATCTATGGTCCCCCAACAGAGAATGACAAGCTAGTTGTATATGTAGACATCATCATATTTGCCCAGTATAGGTCAGAGAGCTGGATTTGTTTGGGAGATTTCAACGACATAACATCTCATCAGGAAAAGCAAGGAGGGAACCCCAGAGCCATCCAGAAAATCCTGAATTTTCAAAAATTCATTGCTAATTGTTCTCTTATCGATTTGGGGTTTAATGGTTCTTGGTTCACCTAGTGCAACCAGAGAGAAGGCGATGCAACTATTTGGGAAAGAATTGACCGGGCCATGGCGAATGATATCTTTTGTCATAATTTCCCTTTAGCACAAATTTTCCATCTTAATCCATTTGGATCTAATCATCATCTCTTGCTTGTTATCTTTAAATTTGTCTCTAATAATAAAATTAGACCTTTCAGGTTTGAGGATTATTGGACTGCTCATAATGATTTCTTGTAGGTTGTGCATAATAGTTGGCTTGTGGATGACGTTCAGCGAATTACCTCTATTGATAAGTTTGCTCTAATCTTGAATAATTGTAGAAAAAACCTAATTAAATGGAGCAAACAGAACTTCCCTAATCGTAAAAAGGCTATTGAGCACTTGAAAATTTGTCTAAGTTCCTTGAGACAGGGTTATCAAAATGCAAATAGCAAAAAGGAGGAAGCGGTTCTTTTGCAACGCATTGAAGAGTTAATGGATCAAGAGGAGAATTACTGGTAGTAGAGATCGTAAATTTCATGGCTCCAATCAGGAGACCAAAACTCTAGCTTTTTCCACCTATCTACGCTTATTAGAAGAAGAAGAAATTCGATTTTGAGCATTAAGGATGAGAATGGCGCGTGGACCAGCGACAAAGGTACTATAAATAATTTGTTCACCACCTTCTTTACTAATCTCTTCTCTTCCTCATGACCAAGACAAATCTCAGCTGCCATTAACCCTGTTGACACTAAAATTGATGGTGTCACTAATGATCTCTTGCTTCGACCTATCACTTCGGAGGAGGTTCGGCTAGCAGCTTTTGAGCTAGGGGGTTCTAAGGCCCCTAGCCCGGACGGCTTCTCAGGTAAATTCTACCAGTTTTCATGGCCGGAGGTAGGAGATACTATTGTTAGAATGGTCAAGGATTTTTTTGATAATACTCTTGCTCTTGACAATATAAATGGAACTAATATTACTCTTATCCCCAAAGTAGATAAGCCAGAATTAGTTTCGCACTTTCGTCTGATTGGCCTTTGCAACTTTTCTTATAAAATCATTTCTGGCCAATAGAATGAAAGGGTGTCTTGATAAATGTATCTCCCCTCATCAATGTGCTTTTGTCCCTGGTTGCCTTATCCAGGATAACATTTTGATTGCTCATGAAGTTTTTCATTATTTGAGACGTAAGAAAGAGGGAAATAAGTATGAATTTGCTCTAAAAATAGAGATGAGCAAGGCTTATGATCGGGTTGAATGAGATTTTTTGAGACATGTGTTAACTAAATTTGGTTTTTCTTCTGAATGGGTTACTCTTGTCATGCATTGTGTGGAATCTGTGCATCTTAACCTTTGTATTGCAGGAGAAAAAGTAGCCTCAATTAGCCCTGGTAGGGGCCTCCGGCAAGGGGATCCACTATCGCCTTATCTATTTATCTTGTCTCTGGAAGCTCTATCTTGCATGATTAACAATTCCCTAGCTCAGGGTTTGCTCACCGGGATTAAGCTAAGTAATCAGTGTCCCATCCTCTCTCATAGCTTTTTCGCAGATGATGCGCTGTTCTTTATGAATGCATATAAGGATAACTGTAAAGTTCTATCAGAGATTCTCCAGAGTTACTGCTTAGCTTCAGGCCAACTGGCAAACTTGGAAAAATAAAGCATTTTTTTTTCTGCAAACACCCCTGAGCCACTACGACACACTATATGTGGCATCCTAGGCATTGGTGAGAGCATGGATCAAGGTACATACTTGGGTATCCCCAGTGTATGGGAAAAGACAAAGCACCAAGCATTGGCTTATGTACGTGAAAAAGTGAGCAAAAAGGTACTTGGCTGGAGTGGCAAACATCTATCATTTGCAGGTAGAGAAGTCATGATAAAGGCGGTAATCAATGCCCTCCCAGTTTACCCTATGGCTTGTTTCAAGTTCCCTGTGAAGACCTGCAAAGAGCTTAACAAACTGGTGGCTGATTTTTGGTGGGAAGGGATAAATAAAACTCATTGGGTGGCATGGCATAAGCTTACTCGTCCCAAGTTTGAAAGGGGCATGGGTTTCCGAGACTTTATACAATTCAACAATGCTCTCCTTGCAAAAATGGCATGGCGGCTATCTCAAAATCCTAATGAATTATGGGCAAAGGTAATTAAAGGGCTTTATTTTCCAAATTGCTCTTTTCTGGAAGCTAAAAAAGGTCACAGAGCCTCTTGGTGCTGGTCTAGCATATTAGAAGGGATGTAGTTTATTCAGAATGACTTGTGTTGGAAAATAGGCAATGGGAAGTTAGTACGCACCAGGACAGGTGGATCCCATCGCTACCTAACCATAGACTTGATACCGATGATGCAACCCTCCAAAAATCTCAGCATACAGTGGCCGACCTCCTCTCCAATGATAGTAGAAGCTGGGATTTAACTCCAATCAGGGCAAAAATAAGCGATCATGCGTGTGAGGCCATTCCTCTCTCTCGATATTCATCTGATGATAGACTGAGGTGGACCGGGTCAAGCAATGGTAACTACACTGTTAAGCTGGGTTATTATGGTTGTACTACCACTAGCACAGTGAGCTCCCAGTCAGTAAGTGCGTCTTCCCCTCTAACCAGCACTGTGTGGAGAGGAATCTGGAAAATTAAGGCGCTCCCAAAAGTGGTCAACTTCATTTGGAGAATCTTATCAGATGCCTTAGCCACTAACAATGCCCTGATCTCTCGAAAAAGGGCTAACACGGATATATGCCCTATCTGCAGCGAAGCAAGAGAAACAACTGAGCACCTCTTCTTTCACTGTTCTTAGGTTAGGTGCGTTTGGTTTGGGTGCAATTTGTCTATCAAGGGTTACCTGAATAATATCCTAAGTTTCAGGATTTGGTGGCTGGATGTAATGAACTCCCAAGGCCGCCTAACTGAATATGACATTGCACACATCAGCTGGCTCCTCTGGTATATTTGGCTCAGTCGCAATGAGAAAGTTTTCCATGATGCCACTCCCAATCCTGTGACGGTTATTGAGAAAGCAGCCCAATCAGTTAACGGATATTGGAATGCTTGCTTTCCTCCTTGTACCGATGAAGCAATCACCGTCCCCAAGTCAAAAGCTCACTGGTTTCCACCACCAGAAGCTTATCTCAAAGTTAATCTTGATGGAGCATTCCAGGAGCATATGAAGGTTGCTGCAATAGGTGTCCTATGCCGAGACCACCAGGGTGTGATGAAGTGGGCTTTTGTTGACAAGGTTAAGTCCCTATTTGCGTTCATGACAGAGGCTCTTGCTCTTAAAAGGGCCCTTATGATAGTCCAAGATCTAGGGAACAAGAATGTTATTTTCAAATCTGACTGCCAGACTCTTGTTTGATGCCTGGAAAAAAAACAAGCCTGATCTCAGTGAGTGGCAGTCTTGTGGTATACTTGGAGATATCCTTGAAATGCTTCAGTCTGAGCCTAGCTTTTTGATCCAATTCATCCCTCGTCAGGGAAATCGGGCAGCAGATACGCTCGCTGCAACTTCTTTTAAGGGGTTGTGCCCAACCGGGTGGGTGGAAAGACCCTTACTCCCTTTGTCTTCGATTCTGGAGGAAGATGTGAAGAACTCAAGGATCACGCCAAGTCACCCATCGACTCTACATAGCCTTGTTGATCCTGACTGATTAATAAAGCATCCGGTTATTTGGAGCAGCTAGCGTCTCTGCATGTCTCTAAGCTGTATTCAATTTCCTTTGTATGCGTCCTATTTGTTTCTATTGGTTTTTCTCTATGTTTTCCTGTTTTTTTTTTCTGCATAGTTACTTTGTTTGTTTCCCTCTTCTGTTTTTGGCACTCATTGCCCTTGTGTCTCTGTAATCTGTTCTTTGCACCATTAATGAAGTATTTCGAAGTGTTAAAAAAAAAATACCTATATTAACGAAACTGTAAGAACTCAATAAAATGAAAAAAAACATGATCTAATTAAAAATCATGGTGAAACTATAAACACTGTCAAATTAATTTATTCTATCAAAATTACACTCTAGACTATTTTCCTATGTGCTTATTTTTGGCTTAGTTGCATAAGAACCCTGAGGTTGCATTAGAGCAGAGAAAAGAATGTCTCTATTCTTTCTCTTAATTTCCTTTTCATCTAATGTCTCCACAATTAGATTAAGTTTTAATGGCTGAGATTTATTATATTTATCATGATAGATTTTTATTATATTTAATGTTATAATAATATTTTTATATAGTATTAAATCTCAACCATTGGAACTTGATCATCCAATGGTGGATACATTAAATGGAGAGGAAATGGGGAGAGAGAGAGACCAATGAAGACATTCCTCTCCCACCATTAGAGCAAACTTATTTATACTCCAGATGTAATTCTCAAGATTTTGCAAGAAATCCTTGGTGTGGAAATTGAGAATTTATTGCCATATGGGTGAATAAGCAAAGGGTGAATAAGCATGTGATATTTCCATCTTAGACTCTCTATAAATATGCATAAGTTTACCTACTAAAATTGGTGTTAATTGATGTTCGCTTTATAGTAATTGTTTCATACTTCTAAGTTTCTATTCGGAGGATGTCATTAACTTGAATCAATATACATGTACACACACAGAACCTTAATATTATTGCAGTTTCTATAAAGATAAACCTGTGGTATGTTTTTATACATTGAGCTTAAGGTCTCTAACGTGCATCCATCTAATGATATTTGTAATGTGATAGACTCCTAATTTCTTTTTTATAATTAGACTATATATAAAATGAGTAATATTTTTATATCTTATAATAATAAACTGGCGCAATTTGAAAATTTTTATGATTTAAATTTTTAAAGAAAAGTACTCTAAATTGTGCAGTATTGATTTATTTACTTAAACATTATAAAAATTCAAATCATACCATTTCATCACCTTAAAATATCAAAATATTACTCATTTTATGTAGAATCTAATTGTAAACAAAATAATAAAAAACATTTGAAAAGCTAAGATATTAGAAAGAGGCTTATTAGAAGCCTAAACCTTAAATTATAATGTTTTCTACCAACAAACAATTGTGGTAGCGGCCTCATTCTTGTAAAGATGAGAATACAAATTCAAATCTTATAAAGCACACTTGTACTTTTAGTCTCGAAAGGGATTGATCTCAAATTCAAATTCAAAGTATCTTGAGATACTACTACCCTTGATTAAATAAGAAAATTATAATTTTTCCCACTTCCACTTGTTGGGAGAAGCTATATATGTCGTAGAATTAATTACTTGTGGAGTGTGGACTCTTCCAACACACCCTCCCGTTCCTACCACATTATTATTATTTTTAATTTGAAGAAGAAAAAACCATAGAAACTACACGTAAGACACATGTGTTTCATCCGAGTTTCTGTATGTTGCTACATGAAATATTGTGCATTTTTTTTTTTAAAAAAAAAAGTTTTCATTCTAATAAATCATGATACATTGCTGATAAGTCAAAAAATACGGCTTGTTATAGAATATAAAAGGGGAATAAATTTTAAGAGTAAAATGACCAAATTGCCATTATATGTAGAGAAAATTTGTGGTGAGATCCTAAAAAAATATGATGTCAATAAATTATTGGACATTTTTCTAGACATACTTCTCATTTTTTATGAAAAATGTCATGCAATTGTACTGATATCCCTAGGTTTTATGGCATTTTTTCAAAGGAAACTTGCAATTTTATGGAATGAGATTTTTTTAGATAACCAAAAAATGTTTGCTAAAAAATTGTTGTGAAGAGAAGAAACATACATATATGTGGTGGAAAATATATAAAGCTTGCATTCATGGAAGATAACTTGCACATATTATTTATTCCATATCCACATGAAACAAAATGCAATGTGAAAGGGGGAAAAAAACCATTGTATAGTGAAAAAATTGCATAAATGAAAAACAACTTGCACATGTTTTTCTTCAGTGTCCTCATAAAAAAACATGTATACAGTGGAAGAAAGATTCCATATCATATTATTTATTTCGTGTCTATGGAACAAGCACGCATATAGTGAAAGAAACATGCATATTGGTGAAATTAATTAAAGAAAGCTTACATGCATGGAATACAAATTGCACAATTGCACACACATATATATATATAAATTTTTTTTTTTTCAGTGTTGATGGAAGAAAAATTTAAAACAAGAAAGAACAAGTGCAATATTAGAGTATTCACTCGGGTTCATATGTTTTTTCCCGTAAAAGTTTCATCATATACTCGGAAATTTGCTGCAGTCCTTCATATTCTTCAAATAAAAATATGGATTTTCCCACTGTTATGTCATAAGAACACATATGTCTAGCCCTAGGTGGACTAGTATATTGATATAGGATCAAATAGCTTTCTCCCAAGTATCCATAGATGAGATACCTATGAGAATAAGAGATCACTGTGCACAACTATGCTTCGCCCAATGGAGTGGGGTGTGTGCACAGTGTAGACAATATTGTAAATGAGGGAGAGTGTAGAAGATGTGTACCTTAGGGTTTACCATCTATTTATAGAGGGTACCTTAGGGTTAGGGTTTGGTTTCCTCTTATTGGGCCACACCTTGAATGGGCCTCATATTTGAGTCCAAAACAATTGCCTTGTAAATAGGTAGATTATGTAGGTGGCTCAGCCTTTAGTAGATGATTCTGCTCCAGCTCTGCTTACTTTTCCTGAAAAATTTGTCTAGCGATCGAAGATACCTTGTCAGAGCTTCTTGAGATATGAAATTGTTAGTAAGTAGATGTCTTAGAGATAATATGTTTTGACAGATAAACACCTTTCTGCATTTTAGTATTTCATGATTAATATAAATGAACACATTTTATCTTTATCATATTTTTGTCTTGCCTTTATTTAAAGGTAAATATGCGTTTAAAGATAAAAGCCTTAGAAATAAAATATGTGTTCACTCGAGGATCTATGATAAGGTTCATGATCATGAGGACTTGAGGACACTGCATATCTATTGTCTGAAACTTGTTCCTAGTCTTCAATCACCAAAAAAGGGCATTGGTGATATCAATAAGACTAGCACAACATCATCTACTTGTATAGAGATACAAGGTAGGGACCTCATGGAATATAGGCATGATAATGCCTTAACTGATGTCATGGGAGGATATGTTGGAGAACAGATAGAACTGAACTGACCTGCCGAGAGACTCAACAAAGATTCATTGTAAAGAATATCATTGGATATGTGTCTCTTATCGTTTGGTAGTGCGGATCGTCCTGGACTTAAGGATGTCATCGAACATTATGTCCTAGGATTATACTTTGGCTTTACAACTCTATCCGCCTATAAATAGGGAGAACCGTGTACTCTTAGGTATAACTCGAATACATGAGTATAGATGGACATGCCGAAAGGACTCACAATCCCCCACAAGGGATTAGTCGTTCACAAGATTGGAAGAGCTTGGATGACTTCTAGTTGACACGAGAGTCTGTGTGCACAACAAATGATCAATAAGAGTCAAGATCCGTCTTAGAGTCAACAGAAGAAGTTTCCTTGTTCCATGAAAAGCTATATTTAGTCAACCAAGAGAGATTATACTCTATCTTTTCTCTAGACTAAATGTGAATGATGATCTGAGGGATGATGCCGACACAGTATCCAAATTAGAAAGGTAGATCACTTGATCAACTCATTTTGTTTTGGGGCTGTAGAGCATTGCTAGTGTCTTATGTGGTCATTAGATAAATTAGGCCTGTTAAAAGAGTTTAATTGGTCCAAGTTTATTTATGTCAGTGACTGATTGGGCCTAATATGGGTTACATACAAAAGTTATTCTTAATTGCTTAAAATTAGGAACCTTGGGCCAATAATTCCGCTGCGTGTACGGATCCCAACATAAGATCCATCATCTGGATTTTTCGAATTAAATCTTGGAATGAGCTTTTCTTCTAATTAATTTAATTAGCGTTTAACCTTAATTAAGTGGCTGAAATTAGGGCACCTAATTTCGGATGTTTTTAGAAGTTTTTGTCGTGTAGTCTTGGATAGTTTTATGCATACGGCTCATCCAATAAAGGCGCGGTATCCAAGGTTCAATCCAAGAAAGATAAGATCCAATCTTGTTCATCTCATCCTTCACCTAGCCTCAAGACACCATCATCGTCTTGAGAAAAAGAAAACCTAAGAACTTGAATCCTCAACCTTGCCATCACCTAGCAAGTATCCAAGGAGAAGGAGGAGTTAGGGAGAAGAAGTTCTTAAGGCAATCAGGAGATAGCCGTGTGGATCAACGTTAGAGGACATCATAGAATTTGAAGTCTTCGAGTGATATAAGATTATCCTAAACCCCAAATAGTTGTTTTAATGGGTAGATCTTATTCAACTTCAAATAATTATAACACATGTGTACCGAAAAAAGTTATGGGTTCTCATGAGTACTGTAAAGAGTTACGAATTATACACCATGAGCACCATAAAGAGTTATGTGTTTTCGTGAGTACTGTAAAGAGTTACAAGTTATAACTCATGAGAAATATAATGAAATATTTTGAGAATAACCTAGGAATAACTTATGAGTATCGTAAAGAGTTACAGGTTCTCGTATAATAACTCATTGGTTAAATTAGGCACCTCAAGTAACTCATGAGTACCGTAAAGAATTATGGGTTATAACTCATACTCCCATAAAGAATTACAGGTTCTCTTTGTTGGATGTGATTAGTTTTGATGATGTCTTATATAGATGCCATTATTAAGAGCAAAAAGCTTGTATAATATATTTATCTCCTACATTGACTAACTACAATATTTAATGTATATTAGTCCAAATTGAATTGTGGAGAATGATCAAGAGAAGAAAAGAAACAAAAAGTTGAATTATGGAGATATCATATATCTGATTTATACTTTGGTCATAGTTGATGATTTTTCTAGATTTGCATGGACTATATTTTTATCATCTAAGGATGAAACATTTGATCAGTTTGTTGTTTTTGCCAAGAAGGTCCAAAACGAGAAAGGTTTTGTTATTTCAGGAATTCGGACTGATCATGGTGGAGAATTTGAAAACCATGCTTTTGCAGAGTTTTGTGACAATATGGGAATTAATCACAACTTCTCAGCCCCTAGGACTCCTCAACAAAATGGTGTTGTAGAGAGAAAGAATCAAGTCCTCACCGAGATGTCAAGAGCAATGCTGAACAAGAATAACACTTCTCAAGTGTTTTGGGCTGATGCAATGAGTACGGCTTGCTACATCTCAAATCGGGCATACCTCCGAAAGAAGTTGAACAAGACTCCTTATGAGCTATATAA
This sequence comes from Acacia pycnantha, assembly GCA_025563575.1. NCBI lineage: Eukaryota > Viridiplantae > Streptophyta > Magnoliopsida > Fabales > Fabaceae > Acacia > Acacia pycnantha. Next base: position 684,148 of record JAMWYP010000107.1, on the reverse strand, counting down.
GGGAAGAAAACCAAATCTGGCCCATCTGCATGTGTTTGGATGTAAGTGCTTCATCCATAACAATAGTAAGGATAACTTGGGAAAATTTGATCCCAAGGCGGATGAAGGTATATTTTTAGGTTACTCTAATAGAAGTAGAGCTTATAGAGTCTTTAATATTCGTACCCGTATTGTTGAAGAATCTATGCATGTTGCATTCAGTGAATCCAAGTCTGACAAATCCAGGGATGATGATGAGGAAAATGTTTTCAAAAATCAATTCTTTTCAAAAACTACTCCTGCCTCTATTGAAAATCCTGAAAATGTTTTCGAAGTTGATCCTCAAAATAATTTAGAAAACCCCGATCAATCTCAGCCTAGAGCTTGGAAGTTCATAAGGAATCATCCTTTGGACCAAGTAATAGGTGATGTAAATCAAGGTGTAAGGACCAGAAAAAGTACTTTGAATGAAGTTACATTTTCTGCCTTTATATCAGAGATTGAACCCTCTAAGATTGATGAAGCCCTTTCAGACAATGATTGGGTGATAGCAATGCAAGAGGAGTTACACCAATTTGATAGAAATAAAGTTTGGGATTTGGTACCTAGGCCTAAAGACCATCCAGTCATTGGCACTAAATGAGTATTCAAGAACAAACGAGATGAATCAGCAATCATTGTCCGGAACAAGGCAAGATTGGTTGCTAAAGTCTATAATCAAGAAGAAGGAAATGATTATGAAGAAACTTATGCTCCAGTGGCAAGATTGGAAGCCATAAGAGTTCTTCTAGCCTTTGCTTGTGTTAAAGGATTTAAGCTCTATCAAATGGATGTGAAAAGTTCTTTTCTAAATGGTTTTATTCAGGACTAAGTTTATGTAGAACAACCTCCTGGTTTTCAAAATGATCATCATCCAGATCATGTTTATGGCCTTAAAAAATCCCTTTATGGTCTTAAGCAAGCTCCTAGAGCTTGGTATGAGCGATTAAAAAATTCCTTCTTGATCAAGGATTTGTTAGAGGAAAGGCAGATACAACTCTTTTTATTAAGAGTAATAAGCTTAGTGAAATTTTAATTATCCAAATTTATGTTGATGATATTATTTTTGGTGCTTCTAATGATGCTTTGTGTGAAGAGTTTGCTAAGAACATGCAGGGAGAGTTTGAGATGTCCATGATGGGAGAACTCAATTATTTCCTTGGTCTGCAAATCAAGCAAAAGAAGAATGAGATCTTCATATCTCAGACCAAGTACCTCAATGATCTGCTGAAGAAATTTGGAATGAACCAATGCAATAGAGCTGATACTCCAATGAGCTCAACCACTTCTTTGGATGCTGATGAAGAAGGAAAAGACTTCAACATCACAAGATATAAAGGAATTATTGGATCATTTCTCTATCTTACTGCAAGTCGCCCAGACATCCAACTTAGTGTGGGGATGTGTGCAAGGTTTCAATCTGCTACCAAGGAGTCTCATGCTGAGAATGTAAAGAGGATCTTCAGATACCTTGCTGACACAAAGAACCTTGGCTTGTGGTTTCCCAAAGGTCAACCTGAGCATTTGGTAGCCTACTCAGATTCAGATCATGCTAGTTACAAGACGGATAGAAGCAGTACAAGTGGCCAATGTCAATTTCTTGGTGGCTCACTTGTCTCCTGGTTCAGCAAGAAGCAAACAACCGTCTTTGTGTCATCAAATGAAGCTGAGTACATTGTTGCATCTAGTTGTTGTGCTCAAGTCCTATGGCTCAAGCAACAACTATCTGACTTGGGAATCAACTTGAAGGAGATTCCAATATTGTGTGACAACACAAGCACAATAAGCTTGGCAAAGAATCCAGTTCAACATACTAGGACCAAGCATATTGATGTAAGACATCACTTCATAAGGGATCATGTTCAGAAGAAGGATGTCAAAGTCATGTTCATTCCAACTCATCTTCAACTTGCTGACATCTTCACCAAACCATTGGCTAAGGAGCAATTCAATTTCATTAGAAGAGAATTGGGAATGGTAAATCCCAATGAGCTATAAGCATATTTTTTTAAATGTTAGTTATGTTTTTGATGATTATTAGATACTAACTTAAGCTTCGAAGTGTTTAGTAATGTTTTATGCAGGAGGGTTAAGTTTCTGAAGTTTTCTGTAAGATGAAGCAAACTCGAGTTTTGAAATAAAAAATCGAGTTTGTCGGGGATAGAGAGTAAGCCTTGAGTTTGGGAAAACTGGAAACTCGAGTTTCGGACAGACAGAGAGCAACACACCTGATGAAGAAAACTGGAAACTCAAGTTAGCAAGTGGAAACTCGAGTTTTCATCGCGTAAGTTCAAGGGTTCACAACAGACTCTTGAAATCCAGGTAAGTATTTTGCGCCCTATTTAAATGTGATTGTTCATTGTACGTCCAAATTCTCTTCAGAACTCAAGTTTTCCCTAGAGTTTCTCTGAACCTTTCATCTTCCTCCTCACTATCTAAACCTCAAATCCTAAAATGGCTCCTAAGAAATCCACCAAATCCTCCCAAGATGATGCCAACTATGAATCTTCTGAGTCTCCATCGCCTCCTCCTCTCACATGTCCCAGGCGAATGAAGAGTACCCCCAGAAGATTCCATTATGGGGTCGACAAGCAGATCCTTGGAGTTCCATCGTTTTAGCCAACTTCATCTCCTAAACCTAAGAGTGTCTCGTTTCAAGAACCATCTCAGTCTCAATCAAAACGAGCTTCTGAATCACTGGGTGATGAAGAAAAGGGTAAACAAAAGGAAGGAGAACCCACTAAGTCCTACAAGAAGAGAAGAGCTGGCAGAGGAGAAGGCCCGTCAAAGACTACCTCTACTCCTTCTCAATCCTCACAGAATCCCACAATCGTTCTAGATGCCATTTCTGAAATCTATCTTCATTCGACTGCCCCTCAAGGTTTTGTTTTTGAAAATTCCTTTCTTACCAATGATTCTGCTATTAAGTTCAAGGAAACCTTTCTGAAGAAAGAATTATGTCCTATAGTTTCTGTCGATTTAGCCAAATTAAAGGACCACTGTAATTTGGATCTTTACTCATGGCTACAACCTTATGAATCCTTTCTGTCAATAACTGCTCCATATTGTCCGAATATCATTAGACTGTTCTATTTCAATATGGAATGGGACAACTTGGAAGATTGTGATCAAAACTTGGTAGAAGAAAGAGTTTCTACTCTAGTTAAGGGAATCAAATTTACCCTATATGCCTCTATCATAAATTCCATTTTGAAAATTACCAATCCTCCTCCTCCTCCTACAATTCAGTATTCAAATCAGGAGATTTTTGAAATTCTAAGGCCAAACGAACCTGTTCCTGAAAATCAATTGGCCCATTTATCCTTTACTCCTGTGTCTATGCCACCTATTCATAAAGTATTGTGGTATATCTATTCTAGGAATATGATTCAAAAAGGTGGGAATTTCACACACTTTGCTCAGAAGGATTACCCACTTTTTGCTACCATTGTTAACAAAGTTCCTATCAACCTTGGCCATTGGATTTTTCAAGAAATAACCAAGTTTCGCTTCTCATCTAGACAACCTTCACATATTCCATTTCCATCTCTTGTGTCTGTGATTTTATTCTATCACAAAGTCTGGTATGTGGGTGCTCCTGACACAATGAAGACCCCAACTTTTTTGGGAAAGCTCAATTGAATCTTATGAGGATTACCTTTGAAGCAGAAGGTTCAGATGAATCACGGGCTCCTTCTAGATCCAGAGCCTCAGTTGCTTGAGCTCAGGAAGCTCAATCTGCTCCTCCTCCTCCTTAGTCCTCTATGCCTTCTAATTTTGATGCCAGAGTTAAGGCCATTGTGGACAAGGCTATTGCTGATATGACTGAGAAAATCAAAGTAGAGGTTGGTCATTTGGTTTCTGAAGTGACCAAGGGTAATTCAGATATGGTGGATGCCTAGGATGAAATGAAGGAAGAAATTGAAAATATTTTTGGCCACCTGGTAGATCAAGATGCCAAGCTTACCACCGTGCTCATCTCGCAAGAGAGGATGGATGACAAATTAGCTGCCATTGTGAAGAAGCTGAATTTTGGCTCCTCTTCTACTTTTGGGACTCCTACTGATTTGAAGATTAAGTCACCTTCACCTTCTGCCTCACCTTCATTCACTTTCACTACTCCCATTGTACCCTCCTCTGACCCTATCCCTTCTACCCCCACTACTGAGATCATTCCACCTTCTCCCGCCTCAACAGTCAAACTTGCTTCTCCCGTCAACAGTCAAACTTTCTACTCCTCTGGTTGATCCTACTGTCAATACCTCTATCTCAGCTCCATCCTCTTTAGTTGATGACAAAGGGGGAGAAGAATCAGAGAAACCAGAGCATTAGAGTCTTGAAGAGTTTGATTTGAAATTCTGTGTTTTTGTTTTGCAAGATCAGGTATGTTTTAATTGCTACGTAAAGATCTCAAGTTGAAATGAAATGACATGCTCTTTTACCATTTTCTTCTGCTATGTCTAACTCTATTATACTGTGTAAATGCCTAAATGCCAAATTGTTAAATCTGTCAAATTGCTTCACTGTGCTTTCAAACCACTTTGAGCAAAATCATTTCAAAACCCTAAATCTGTCAAAATATTAGCAATTCTGGTTTACAAGTGTTGTCATCATAAAAAGGGGGAGAATGTTAGTTCTCTATGTGTTTTGATGATAACTGACAATTGTAAATTCAAATTGAAGTTTGTCTTTATTAAGTTAAAAAAACTTACTATCAAAGGCAAACTCGAGTTTTGGTTTGGAAACTCGAGTTTGGACTTGACAGAGAGTAGCTCAAGTTTTTGCAATGTTAGACAAACTTGAGATTAGGTTTTGAAACTCGAGTTTTGACTATACAGAGAGCTCCTAAGTTTTTCAAAGGCAAAGCAAACTCGAGTTTGGTTTTAATGAACTCGAGTTTTGACAAGACTGAGAGCTACCAATTTTTCAAAGTTAACAAAACTCCAATTTCAATTTGGAAACTCGAGTTTGTGCTAAACAGAGAGTTCTCTAAGTTTCCAAGTTTTGTTGGAAACTCTAGTTTACAGCATACAGAGAACAATGCTCTATTATAAACTTGTGAAAACTCAAGTTTTGGTTGAAAACTCCAGTTTTCATATGACGAGGTTTTTCAAAGTTTTTCTCTCATATGAGGAAACTCGAGTTTAGGTCTTACAGAGAAGAACTCAAAGTTTCTAAAGTTTTGAAAACTCCAGTTTTAATTTGAAAACTTCAGTTTTGAATAAGCAGAGAAGTTTTCATTTTTCAAAGATTTATGGAAACTCGAGTTTCACTTTGCAAACTCGAGTTTAGGCCAAGCAGAGAGTTCTGCTAAATTTGAACTTTTTGAAAACTCTAGTTTCGGTATGGAAACTCCAGTTTTGAGCTTTTGGACTTAAACTTGTTTTTCATCGTAAAGTCCAAAACTCGAGTTTGTCACTTAATGACTCGAGTTTTGAACTCATCTCAAAACCTGCTTCAAAGACCAAATCGCGACATTCTTCTCTGGATGAAGAAAACTCGAGTTTGGTTTTGGAAACTCGAGTTTAGGCTTTTAATGAAAAATGAAAACTCTAGTTTTGATGAACAAACTCGAGTTTGTGTCGCTGGTTTTAAATTTCAAACTGGATGAATTTGTGAAATCTTTATGTTTGAATCTAACACTTCATATCATCACTCATTACTATTCCTAACTATGTTTAATCAGTTTGTTAGTGAGTTTCAGATGATTTAAAGAGAATTAAATGAAGCATTAGCATAAAGCATAAAGTGATGTCAGTTCATTAAATACAAAGTCCAGAAAACTTGCATCCTTTTGGACAATCATTCTACACACGTTGCAAAGGGATTAATGTTTCATTTCCACATCCAGTAGCTGCTCTTCCAACGGATTAAAAGTCAAGAAGTCAAGCATAAACTTCTGTGCAGCTGGATTAACCAAAGAGTAGAGAGAGAAGAAGATCAAACCTTCAGCTAATCCACTCTTAATGTTGACAACGGTCATATTGAAGATTACACCGGTCATTTAATACACTCCATAATCTTTTAAAATTAATCAATTGGGACTGGATTTACTATGAATTCCTCCTTCTTCACCTTATATGATCAGCTAGCATCTCACCCTTTCTTAATCAATTGCCATGCAGCACCACGTGTCTCCACCTTGCCCTACTATGTGTTGCCACACCGTAATTTTTTTATAAATATATTATTCTTAATATAAAATTTATTACAAATATAATAAATCTTTAATCTTTGCAGTGGAATTAGTGAAGGAATTTGCCACGGAAAAAATTCATGGCTAGTTAGATGGAAAAAATATTTGCCATGGATTAGCAATGGAAAAAAATTCCATCATGACTGATTTAGTAACCGAAAAATTCGGTTAAAAAATTTTCTGATAGAATTGTTGACGGAAACAGCCACGGAAAAATTACGTGGCTAATTGAGTATTGTTTTGTAGTAATGTTTGTTTATGTATGTATATGATTCCCCACTTCCCCGGTAAAAAAAAAAAAAACACACAACGCCGATGTGTAGGTTCACTATTTCCATGTGCAAATCACTTCTATAGAAAGTGGCTTTAGGAGGCTTTATTGATAAGCATTTTATAAAAAATCTTTTGCAAGCGGCTGCGTTTAGTGACAGTGTAAAATTCTCAATTAATAATTTAAATTTGAAATGGACAAAAATATCGATTAGTTTATTACTTGTTGAATTGATTAGGCTGTGCTCATGTCACGACGCCTTACACTTTGTTGAAAAATTTCTGAATTTTTAGCAGATCGCTTTTGTTCTGATTGGGAATTGGAAGGCGGCCACATCACAACTGTTACTGTTAGTAGAAAGATATTTTTTTTTTTTTTATCAAATATTATAATGAGTGGTTGGTTCTATTTAAATTTTAAACTTGTTTAGGGGCTGGCTAAAAGAAAGGGAAAATTCCCCCTTAGGACTCAAGTGATCAAGACATTCTCAAAAAAAGCTTAAAGAAAAGTCACATGTCAGAAAATGCTTTAGGGCCTTGTTGGGTATTATGTCAAAAAACAAAATTATAATGTTATACTGATATAATTAACATTTACTGATTTAGTTGTTAAAATATATATGTTAATGTTATACTAATATAGCTGTTAACGTTTTCTCACATCTTTTCTGACATGCAGTGGCTTTTCTTTGGGCTTTTTTTGAGAATATCTTGATTGTTTGGGTCCTGAGAGGAATTTTTCCTTAAAGAATTTACTTTCTAGTAGACCACGTGAATTCAGGTGATTCGCATCTTTTTCAATCGTGTACTACTTTATTAAACAATTGAAACGATCCAAGCAAGATGATAAGATCTGCTTATTAAACGAGGTTACGTCTATTAGAATTAGCTAGGAGACAAAAGTGGGTGAAGACACTTTTCTTTTGGTCAGAGGTGAATCCCCTTTTGAGTGGCAGAGATAAATTGTTCGGCAGCTGTTTCCGTTGAAAAAATATAAGCAACTTGGTTTATTGATAAGATCAGCAGTCAATTAATTCTCATTCCCAAGCCCTATCACAAGCTTGTTCTCCAATTTATTAGGGAAAATCTGTAACATCCCGATTTTTCAAAACCAGTAAATTTTTTTTTTCAAACATCCTTTCAAAATAATCAGAGTAGATCACCGGAGCGATTGAGTAACTGATATATATTTATAAATTACCGTAAGTCTGGCCAATTACAACAGCGGTATTGTAACCGTGTGGTTCAATAGTAGATAACAACATCAAAAGGAAAGCTTCAGATGAAACAACAAAAAGAAAGCTTCCGCCAACAACGGAAGGAAGTCTTCACCGGAACTTCTACTCGGCCGCTTGCCTCTCTTCTCGGTCCTCGGTCCTCCGAACCCGACGCTATGTCAAGGGTGAAATCCGCACCGGATCTCGGGTAACAGTTAACCTCATGTATACATACACACATATGGGTTACCAAACAACAATATATAACCACACCCAACCAATGCACATGTATCGCTCCCAAGATACGGATATATCGCTCCCAAAGATTTCGTATGTATCGCTCCCAAAGATTATAAATGTATCGCTCCCACCTTACAGATATATCGCTCCCAAAGATGCATACAGTTATCATCTAACATAATATGCATCCCAACAACACCCCACATATACACACCATAAACACATCAAACACATACCATATACACATCGCATACACGCATACTATATCCATCAGAGTTAGTGTTACAGTACGCGAACGTACCTTCGTTGACGGTAAATAGTACGTCTAACAGAAATTAGTATTTCTGACGGAAAACAGCGGTTCGTCCGACAGCGGCACGTTGGACAACAGAACGGCGAGAAACTAGGATTTCTGACGTCCTATAAGGATAATATCACTTTCATTAGTGATTTGATACAATAACTGGCATTTTAGGTAAAAATTACCATTTTGCCCTTCTACCCCTAATTGGCGGAATTTCGCCAGCACTTCGTTACTCTGACTACTTTTCTTCCCAAAATTTCGCCAGAACTTCGACGCCATCTTGATTTTCGAAAATAATGACAAAAATAGCCCTTCCATATGATACCCAATCATACTTGAAATTTAAAGGCTATTCTAACAAATTCTACCCTTACTTTTGAAAAACTGCGAAAACTTCAACTTTTCGGCGACTCGATCCCTACTATGTTTATACCTCTGCATATTTTTTCAACGCAAATAAGGCTTAAAACAAGAATAGGAATCTCGTCACCTACTTCCTAAATCTAACTATCGAACTAAAACGCTAAAGACCGAAGGACTTACCCGTTGAAGACTTCTAAGAGGAACTCATGCCTTTATATAGGCAAAAAGTGGGTCCTAAGGTGTAATTTTCCCTTCTCAAATTTTGGGTCCAAAGTTGTAATTTTTCCTTTTTATTTTAGCCTTTTTTTTCCTTCTCTTTTTCAAGACCCCCTGGTCGACATAATGGAGCTGAGGTGGCAGCCCATGGTTGGCTAAAGGATGGTGACTCATGTTACTTTAACCCGGTCTAGCAGAATTTCCCCGATCGGTGCCGATTCGCGTGTTTTTGGAGAACTCTCAAAATTATGGATTTACAACTTTGAAGACATTTTCTCACTTAGTAGAAATGTCCAAGTTAACCTATATTTTGATCCCACATAGGGCTCCAACAGTCCAGTTGAGTCTTTCTCGAAAAACGTGTCCGAACGCGTCCGGTTTCAGAACGCATTTCTGAAATCACCAATCTCTTGGAAATAATTCACTGATTCCAAATATGTCCATATAAATTTAAACTCATTCCTAGATATTGAGTTAGAATTTATTTTCTTCATTTCCAAAATATGCCTATATGCATTTTTTCCTATTTTGTTTTATTAGGAAAATGCACAAACTACCTCTAATTAACTTCCTAAGAGGTCACTTGAAGGTAAAAACTCACTGATCAATATTTTACCTTGACTTTGGAGTTCCCATTCCTAGATCTATAGATAGGATCCGTTTCCTATATATTAAATTACTATTCATCAACTTTAATTATATTATAAAATAATATAACATGTGCAAAAATGCTACAAATATCATGATATTATTCCATTGCTTCTTATCTTCATTTTTTGGCCAATTTTCGGCAGCCCTCATTGTTTGGATTTGTAAATCTTTTCCTTGAATTATTTAATTATTTAATTAATTATTTAATTATATTTTTTCCAAAAATTCCACAAAATTACCTAATTAGTCCATTCTTGTATTTAGGCTTAAAAATACCTAAACCCAACTATTTTTCTCCAAAATTTCCAATTAATTAGTAAATATATTTTTACTAATTTTAAGCCAATTACCACTAATTTTTGAGCTTTACACAATTATCTCTTAATTTCCTTTGCTTATACTTAAGTAATTAGCCCAATATTACTTAATTACTTTATTATCACTTGTTGATAATTTTCTTAATTAGAATACCTCATTACCTCATAATTCTTGCACCGACATTTCTGTTTCCATATGTTCTCGCTTTATTTTAGAATTTGTGAGGGCATTATGGTCATTACCATACTTTTGAGCATCCTTCCTCAATTTCTCCAAGTTTGTAATTTATTAAATTACCAAAATTAGAGATATACGCTCTCTCAATTTAAATAATTATTTCATTGCCCTTTAGGATTTTTTACCATTTTCCTAAGTTATTTACTCCTCCCAGGGGTATTTTGGTCATTTTGGCACTTTGGCCCTTAAATTCCCTAATTCAAATTTCGGGGTATTACAAAATCCACCTAAGGGCCCTAATAATAATAAAAAAGTCACATGTCAAAAAAGACTCCAAGACCTTTTCTGGTTTTATTTCATAAAACATTAGTTGGTAACGTGTACTAATATAGTTGTTAACAAGTACTGATTTAATTGTTAACGGGTACTGATTTAGTTGTTAGGATATTGTTGTTAACGTCTACTGATTTAGTTGTTAATGTTATACTGATATAGTTGTTAATGTTTATGAAATAATACCAGAAAAGGTCTTTGGGCCTTTTTTGATAATTTTTTGCTAATTTGGGCCCTGAGGAGGATTTTCTCAATTTATTATGTTCATAATAAAACACTGTAGATGGGATCGGTCAGATATAAAATATTACTATAAAACAATTCGTTAGGGAGCTTAAAACTTTTAATCTATGTCACTAATTAAATCCTAATTTTTGAAGCACATTTCTTAGGTTTTCATGTGTTCGATTGGACATGAGATCAGTCATATGTTTTCTACCTCGGAACCAGTTTCCCTGCTTGTCCTTTGGACAGGCAGGGAGAGCTTGTCTCATCTGGACCGTTTAAATGAGATCTGGACGGTCCAGATTTCATTTTTTTTTACTTCTATTTTTTAAAAAAAAAATTATTTTAATAGGTAGAGAATCTAAAATTAAGATGATCTTTCAACTAATATTTTTTTAAAAAATATTTTTTAATTTAAAAATCACCAAATAATAAATATGAAATATGGACCGTCCAGATCTCATCTGGACGGTCCAGATGAGACAAGCTCTCCCTGCCTCTCCAAAGGACAGGCAGGGAAACTGGTTCCTTTCTACCTCCAGGTTTGTTATTTTTAAATTGAAACATGTCAGGAGGATATTAGCTTTTTGTAGCAAGTTGAGTCATGACCTCATCTGATAAGTTTATTTAGTTAATTAAAATTTTAACCTTATTTAGTTAATTAATTGCTTGATTAAATTTTGTAGGGACTTTTATACTCCGTCAATCCCATTTAAAAGTCACACTCTTTGAAATATAGCTGGTTTTATATACAAGTTACACTTAGTCTGAAATTATAATCTTCTCCTTCCGTTGTGTTGTACTGTTATGTAGAGTCATTAAAAAAAATTAGAGTCTGTGTATTTCAATACATTTTTTTTCTTGGAAATATTCATTTTGTGTACCCAAATCTTTGCTTTAGGTTGCTCAAAAAGAAATCTTTGCTTTAGATTATTCTAGAACTTGATTATAAATGAGTGGGTGATGATTTCTACTATGTTTGTTAATTTAATTGATTATATTAAAATATGACGAATCTGATGGGGTTCTTATTTGGATGTTCTAAAGGAGTCTACACATAAAAAATTTAGACTAGATCTTCAAATGATGACTGGATTATAAGATTAACTGCAACAGTAACTTAGGTGATTTTTTTTTTTTTTCAGTTGCCCATCCAGTATCCAGAGCTTCGCCCTTGACTAATCCAGATCCGACCCGGGTCGCACACCTGACTATGGTAAGAGAGTCTCCCAGTGCAGCTTTTCTGCATTCATAAGGCTCGAATTCGAGACCTTGCTTAAACGACACAAACTGCAGTAACCTAGGTGATTTTATTACTATGATAGACTCTTTCCACATATATACAAGATTGTTTTGTTGATTTCATTATAATTTATCCTTTCATGAAATCAATTTCATATTCCAATTATTATTTTCAAGCACAAACTTCATATATCTTCTACTCATCCTTCTTATTAATTATCAGTTCAAATTAATTAATAAAGTAGTTCTACAAAATTAAAAAAGATTCTCTATATGAATGCATAACCTGTCCACATCCAATTCGTCTCTGTCAATTATTTCTTTTATATATTACATTGACATCCAATACAACATGATAGTTCCAAACCTTTTCAAATAATATATAGATTACAATATAATAAACCACTCCATCTTAAAATTAATGTATAACTTAACATTTTGCTCCACATAGAGAAATGAAGAAAAATCATTCCTCTTGTTTCACAGCAAGTAATACAAAAGCATAACACAATCCATAACTAATTTTAACAAAACTCTTCCCAGCACTTACTTAACCAATTTTAAACTTTGGAAGACCCCAATCTCAATATATATTGGCTCATGATATCCAAAAAAAATCCCTAAACCCTAAGCTCTGGCAAGTTGATCTCTTCTTCATTCCTTTCTTCAAATATGACAGGCCTATACCACTTAGCACAAGCAATGTAAACTGCAAAATCAATTGCTGTTAATGCTGCCAGAAGGTAATAAAATTTGTCCAAGTGTCCCTTGTTAAGATTTCCTGGGATCCATCCTGGACTTTCACCTCTCTGAGAAATCTTCGTAACAATGGCAACAATTAAACTACTCGCATAGTTTCCAAGAGACATTGAAGTCATACAAAGAGCACTTCCAAAACTCTTTAATCCTTCAGGTGTTTGCCCATTGAAGAACTCTAATTGACCAACATACATGAATACCTCTGAGGCTCCAATGAACACATATTGTGGTATTTGCCAGAAGATGCTCAATGAACTTGAGTCTTCATCTTTAGCATTCTTTAACCTAAAATGTTCTACCACTCCTGCTGAAACCATGGCCATCATTGCTATGATGAGTCCGATTCCCATCCTTTGTAACTCAGTGAGTCCTTTGTTGTTGTTCTTTCGGGCGACCAAAGGGTTGATGACTCGCCGATAAATGAAGATGAAGGCGGCGACACTTAGAATGTCGAAGCATGACATGCTCGCCGGGGGGATTTTGAAAGATGGTGAGATTCTAGTGTCCATTGCTGCACCTTGTTCTACAAAAATTGATGCCATTTGAGTGAAAACAACGGAGTAGATTATGGTGCATAGCCAAATTGGGAGTAGTCTTAGTATGCATTTCACTTCCTCAACTTGAGTCACAGTACAAAGATGCCATGGATTGAAGTTATTTTCTTGATCCTTTTCGCTCAACCCTTCAGGTGTCTTAAATGCTGCTTTATCCAAGAATCTGATCACATAGAAAATGACATAATTTTAGTAACTTCTTTTAAACATCAACCTATGAATGAGCTAGGTTGAAAGAAAGTTCATTCTCTCTTATTAAAATTCTAGCAAGAACAACATCTGCACATAAACAAACGTAATTTCAGGGTTAATACATGTTTGGTTCTTATTGTTTTTCTTATTTTGATTTCAGTCTTTATAGTTTTTTTAAATTTTACGTTTTGGTCCCTCATGGGCAAAATGGTCCATATTTTTATTAAAATATAGGGATTAACATTTTAGACTGATAAAAACTTCATGGACCTGAACTTATAATTTGAAACTATAAGGACCAAAACTAAAAAAAGGGCAAACTATAAGGACACAATATTATATTAACCCATTATTTTATCTTTCTTATAAACTGTAGTTGACTAAATAAATTGATGAAATCAGTAAGTAGCATACCTAAATCCTTCAGTGTGGAGTATCTTTCTCCCTCCCTTGGAATATTCTTCAACTTCAAAAAGCTCGTCTTCATTATCAGACCCAACGTTGACCTTCCATTTTCTCATTGCAGCCACAAAAACTTGACAAAGTCTAGGAAAAGGATTCCCCCTTGGTTTAAAGTACCTGTACCTCGTAGTACCACAGAGGAATAAGATCAAGGCAAGACTAGCAGATCCTGCTGAAGCCCAAAACCCTATAGTCCACAAAGCCTCATTCTCATAATAACCCAATATAGTGTTGGAGATGAGAGATCCAAGGTTAAGAGCCAAATAAAAATAACTGAAAAATGCTATCTTTGATTGCCCTTCTTTCGTGTCTCCTTCATCAAACTGATCTGCACCAAACGTGGCAATGTTTGGTTGATATCCTCCATAGCCTAGGGCTACAAGGTATGTTGAGAGGTAAAACAAAGCTTCATGGAAGGTCGAATGGGATCCACAACTGAGTTGTTCGTCTCCACAGCCACTAGGACTTAGTAAAAACTTGTATGATGTGAGAGATAACAAAGCAAGACCCTGTCACATACAAAATTAAATCACTATACAAAAATATCCGAATCAAGAAAAATAATATGATAGTATATGATTATTAATCTATTCACGCATGCTTTGAATATTATTATTATTATTATTATTGTTTTTCCCCCATGTTGTAGCAACAACATAAACAATTCTCACACGTATAAAATTACGTCAGCATACAAAGAAATCCGATTCAAAAAAAGTAATACTACCTCTACTTTTTAATATAAGAGCTTGTCCGTGGTGCAAATTAGTAAATTACACTATGGACGAGCTCTTATATTTAGACCATAGGTACTATGACTACCTATGATAGTTTGAAGATAAATCTATTCATGCATGCTTTGAATATTATTATTTTCCCATGTTGAAACAACTACGTAAACAATCATCACACGTATGTGCAAATATATATTATCTCTCGTCCTTAATATATAAGACACTGTTGATTTTTTTTTTTAAGAGATTAAGGAAATTAAATAAATTACTTTAAATTTTATATATATACAAATAGTTTTTCTCCTAACTAATTTGTCTAACATATAATAATTGATATATAATCTAATTATATGCAACATATGCAAAGAGTATATACAAATGTGCTTATGATTTATGTATGTTTTGAATTTTATTATTTTCCCATGTTGTAGCAACTACATAAACAATTCTCACACGTATGTGCAATTATATATACAGATGTGTCTTATGATTTAAATATACAAGTAAATAAATATATGAAGAGTTAACTATATAAAATTCAGACTTACAAGAAGAAGGATGGCTTGGAAGATAGCACAAGTTTTATACCTTCCCCAGTAGGAGTCACTGAGGAAGGCTCCAACGAGGGAACACATATAGACAGTTCCAGTCCACTTGCTTACGTTATTCGCTGCGTCTGCGTTTTCTTGTCCCATAACTCTAGTCAGAAACAGAACCAGATTCACTGCTACTCCGAAAAATGCCAATGTTGCCAACCCTTGATTCACTGCATATATATTCAAACTTAATTATTAGATGTAGACATTGTGAGAATATTCCATTTTTCAAAACATCATGATTTAATATATTAATTATAGTACTTCAGTTCTCCGACGCATACCACGCATTTCGTTTGTAATATTATATAAACGTGAGTACACACACATATACATATATACATACATATAAATGTGTATGTATGTATGTATGTATACGTATATTATACATACATACATACACACACATGCGTATGTATGTATATATATGTATATATCATTATAATAATAATGATACATATCACATTGGGCTCTGTGCCATAACAATAATTATTATTATAATTAGTATTATTATAATTTTCATGTTAAATTTGACTTTTGATTTTTTTTTTTTCTTACCTAAAATTATATTCAAATCAATATATCCTTGAAAAAAACATATCAAACTTCTATTATTTATGCTATGCGTTGCTTGGAAAAATATCAAGTCTTTCTAATTTCATGGAAGTGGGTTGGGTAGATGAGGTTGGCTAAAGAAACTACTTATATTTCAAATAATGATTCATTACATCATGTAACACTATTGCAAAATTTGCAATACATTAACATATCCATACAACTTTATTATACTGCTAATGATGTAATCTCGACGCTTTTAGTCTAATTCTTTTGAGAATATATTCATAATTTGTTTTTATTATCGTCATCTGTCATTGTGCTCCATCACATCACATTCACGGCACTAAAGTAAAACGACGCTGTTTTTAGGTCTATGTCAGAAGACATAACAAAATAATGGAAACAGATTATAATAAAGAATATAAACCTCTTCAACAAGATTGGAATAAATTCTCTTGGCATTCCAATAAATCTGAATCCACTTTATTAATTACTACCTCATATCCTAATTATAAGACAGTTTATAGTATAGTTTACACTACAAACTTTACACTTTTCGGTCTCAAATGTAATACTAGTTAGTTGATAAATTTACTTTGATTCTAAGTGCAAGACCTTAATCTATATTATCTCTTACACATGTATTATATTTTTCTCCCAAACTACCCCCAATAGTGGCAGTTTTCAATATAAATTATTAAACCAACACATAATATTTGTTTACAAATAAATAATTTTATTAATCCATGTAAATTAGATATCTAAGTCCTATATCAAGTAGAATAATTATTCATTAAATTTTGAAGTAATTAATTACCTAAAATTAAATTTCCGGACACCCAAGTTCCTGTTCTTGCTCGAACTGCAGGATTTCCATGCCAGTCAGTGGATCCATCAATGGTGTAATACTCAACCTCCTTCGTGCTTTCCTCCATAACAGGTGCGGTCCTCTGAAATAAATAAATAAATAATTTAGATTTGTATAGTCTGAATTTAAATATAATATATGTATGTGTGTGTGCGCGTGTGTAATAAGATTCTGTTCAAACGTAATATGACCCACAAGAACGTATCATGTATATATGTTTGAACAAACGTGACGCTGCAGAAATAGTCCAGTGACATAACTCAGTGAAAGATTCTGTTTTTAGTATATTTCTATTCAAAGCAACGTCTTTGTTTGATTCTATCTTGCTTTTGAAAATAGTTTTCAGTCTTTTAAAATAAAAATATAATTTATTTTCCTGAAAAAGATATAATTGTTGAGCACTATTTCTAACATGATGAGTGAATTAATATAAGAATTTATAGGAATTATTGAATAACATTTTATTAACTTTAAGGGTTAAGATTCAATTTTGCCTTGAAAGTAACCATTCAAAAACACTGGGTAATAGGAAGATTTTTAAGTAGCAATTTTACTCCGAAAGTGTTAAAAAATGAGTACATTCACATTAGTTACTTTCAAGGTAAAATTGTTCCTAAAAGAACTTTCGGATACCCTGCACTATAGAGTGGTTACTTCCGGGGCAAAATTACCCAGGTTTTGAAAACTGGATCAGACCAGCCGATTCGGACTAGAAACCGGCGAACTAGTCGTTAAACCGGTTCAGTCCGGAGATCAAACCGGTTCACTATTTTTTTATTAAAACAAAAATCGATTTTTTTATAATAAAAAATTCTTTGGAATTTCATATTAATAACCATAAAATCTTCAATTTCTCAACAGTTTGGCCCCAGGTTAGCTTCGGTTTGACTCAAGTCTAACTCACTGACCCTTAACCCAGTACTCCGACTAGTTTAGTGTCCGGTCCAAGTTTAAGAACCTTGAAAATTACACATTAACCCTAATTTTAATCCAAACTACATATATAAATGGTTATAATAAATTAAAGTTCGAGCTAGTCCACGTCAACCAAAATAAAGTTAATTTGATGCACAGTTTGGTAGAAATAAATTTGGGAGTCCTTAATAATCACATCAACCAAAAAGCAAAGAGTAAAGAGTATTACGTCTTGTGCGTTTTTGGCGTGAAGCCAATTAGAAAGCTGAGGAAACGAAGGTGTCGTTATTTAATTAAAGAAACACAACATACAAAACCAAAAACAACGTTGTTGCTTTTGGTTGATTATTCCAATAAAGTGGAAAGGCTTTGTTGATTCGTGGAAGCATCGTAATAAATTTAGCCATGTTTGGCACTTTGATTAGATTCAATATGCAAATAACTAGTCCACCTATAGCTCATTTCAATCCGATAAGCTCAACTACAAAGTGCAAATTGTGTGTGCGTGTGTGTAAAGAGTGAAAGAGAGAGGGGTGTTGTTTGTAAATAACAAATAGTACACTTAATGATATAATGAATCTAATTTTCACTGAAAGACAGGGCTTTTCACGTCAGTTTAAGGAGGGTAGTGTGTGTGTGTGTATATTTTAAATTTGAAGGGGCTAGCCTGCGCCGGAAAATCAAGGAAGTTAGTGACCCAACCAAGGCAGCAAAATCTCTCGTTAGGTAAGTTTCAACCGGCACGAACCGTAAGCTCCCAAGTAGTAGGAGGAGCTCAAGGCTCTTAGTACATGCCTCTTGGAAAAAGAGCTTGCAACTCAAAGGCAGTGGCTGACATAAACCATGCAAATATTTGATGAACGTATATAACAAATGCAAGGAAAAAGATCAGATAATTAATTCTAGAATTATGAACTAACCTGTTTGCATAAACTCAAGCAACCCATGATGACTTATATTTAGGGGTCTTCCTAGCTAGCTTATGAGATTGATCAAGAAGAAGAAGAAGAAGAATATTTCTGAACTGATTATCTGAAAAGCGAAATCTGGGGAGGAAGAAACTACAAGTGTTGATGAATAATGGAGAGTATGGGTTGTGTATATATAGAGGTTTGGATGAGACTAATCGACGGCTAAGATTTACACGTGGAATAATATTGCAAGTAGTCACAATCAAAGTGTCGTTTCATGTAGGAGGCAAATTGACGAGGACTTATAATACTATCTATGGATGTAGTGTGTGGAAGCAAAAAAGTTAAAGAAAACGTGTAACAGTTGGACACCTTTTTCTCTATTTTTCTTTTTAACTTTTTGTTTTTTGGTAATTAACACTAAGCATCCAGTTGGACACTTTTTTCTTCTGCTTTCCAAGTCTTTTACGTAGTGACATCATGTTAAAAATTTGGCTAGCTGTACTTGACATTGACGTGGTTCAGAAAAATGCATTGGGAAATTAATCCGGTGAATAAATAATGTTGTGTTTGGTAACAATAAATACAAAAATAGTTTCCTTCTTTAAAAAAAAAAAAAACCAGTCCATAATATTTTATTATTATTATTATTAATTACAATAGGAAATAAGATGCACCAAAAGACCTAAGCGTGCGCCTAATGGAAGGTAGTTTAGTCACTTAAATACAAGGTCTCAAGTTTGAATGCGTGTGAATATAGAAAACACTCTTAAGGCAGCTATCCTCAATTAGTAGGTCTGATAATGTCCAAGTCTGACTTAGTTAGATACATACATACATGTAAAGAAGTAACATATCATAATGTTATTTTATGTATTGCAGCCTGAAAAAATGAACTGCAATGCTTGTGGATTGAAGAATATATATATATATATAGATATAAACTCTAACGCCACAATGTAAAGATTTAATAATTTGGTAAGATTTATTTAATTAGTTGCTGGATTTGTTTTCACATTTAATGACTAATGCTCTCGTAATTTAGACACAAATAAGTACATAACATTTTACGTTCCGTTATCAACTTTGGTCGCAGGAACAAAAAGATAACTTACACGTACAAGTGATCAAGTGATTTATATAATTAGGTATTCAAATCTAAAATATTACAACTTGAATGATATTAAAATGAGTTTGAACTCTATGAGGAAAAATGAGTCCGATTTTTGAAGTAAAAGTGTTGAAATACTTCGATATGAACTTCTATTTCAATATCTTACCATAAACTCTGGCAAATTTAATGCCTGAAACAAGGTTTAGTCTTTGAAATGCATAATTCATGGAAAGAAGAAAATGCTCCTAAATCCTAATACTACTACAACAGCAAGCAATTGGTATGAAGGCAATTTATAATAAGGAACAATGAAATATCATATTGAAAATTGAGTAAAAGAAGTTGTAAAATCAGAAAAAAAAAAAAAAGACATTTAAAATATGCAACCGGTTCTGTAGATTTTTATGTTCCTTTATTAATAAAAAAAAAATGTCTTCCATTTAAGAATGCAAACTCTAAAAAAGATTCTCTTGAATTATCTTAATGGAATAATACTTGTCAATTAATCAAATAGGTTATTTAAGTGGTTCAAATAAAATTAATCAATTTGAATTATTTTTTTTCATTTTATGTTTTATTTTTATAAACAAAGTGAAAATATTTTTTTTTCATTTTAAATTTTTCAAAAATTAGCATAAAGTGAAAATCATTTTTTTTTTCATTTTAAATTTTCAAAAATTAACATAAAGGTTTAAAATCTAGATCGTTTACATTAAATTTAAGTTTGAATAACTTGAATTTTAACAAACTGTCTGAAAAATTTTAAATTGAAAGGATATGATATATTTAATCCTACATGATGATTATATTTTTACTATTAAAATAAAGATGATTATTCATTTTTAAATCTTAATTATTGTAATATTTTATTAATCTTATTATATTTTAGGGGAAGGCATTGTGGAATGATCATGGATTACACGTGCCTTTCATAAAGTTGCTTGTGACCCAAATGAGCTGGATCGCGTTCATTAAGTTAGCTACTTCTACACGTAAGTGAGATATGTTATGTTTTCAGAGCAAAAAAAAAAAAAAAAGATATGTTATGTTTTAGATTATTTCTTTTCTATAATGTTATTTCATATTTTTATCTTATCATACCCACACATTATATGCTTAATCCATTTTATTTACTGAAGTTATAATTTTTTTTAAGACTATCTTTGTGGATTGCATATATTAACAAGGTCACTATTAATAAATATTTCCAATGCAAATTATTAAAGAGTACATTTTAGGGGGAAAACCACACTTTTTTTATTATTTTACCAACAACTAATTTATTTAATTTTTACAAATGCTTTATTTAGGCTTTATATTAAAGACTAGAACGAGTATCAATTAAATAATGAGGACCTGTGGCCTCCTAACTTTATATAAAGTTTTAGCTTGATTCTTTAATTTTACTAATTAAAGTATCTCTACTAACCCTAATACATATAGTCTCAAACAATGATTTTTTATGTAACAGCAATTATTATTTGAAAAATTAAGGTTAAATGACTAAATATATACTTTATAAAATTTGGGGGGGCCTACAAGGAAATATATATATATATATATATATATTGAAAAAAAAGGAAGTTTTGAGCTTCGCTTTAAGGAGACCTGATTTAAATTAAAGTTAATAAATCCAATTAAATTAAAGTCCTTTTCACTCAGAGAGTCACAGGTCACAACTTTTCTTAAATAAATCTAATGTTAAATAAATGTGTTAACTTGTTCAAGTTGTTTACTTAATACAGTTGTAATTAAGAATTAATAAGCAGATCACCAATATCTCTTCTTGCTTATCACGTTATTGCTGACTCATCAGCATTTTGGATTATTTCAAACAATAACTTCGGCGGCTTCTATTCTCTTGGATAAACAAAGCTTGAATTCAACTACAATAGACAAATATTATAATATAATTTAGATTACCTGAAAAAAAAAGATTATAATTTAGATTAATAAGTTAAAATGCTGTGCATTCCACCTACCTCAAAACAAAATTTAAAACCATGGGATCATTTGCCAAAGATCAACAAAAACTTTTTATATACAAAAACTTATTTTCTAACAAAAAC
This sequence comes from Acacia pycnantha, assembly GCA_025563575.1. Classification (NCBI taxonomy): domain Eukaryota; kingdom Viridiplantae; phylum Streptophyta; class Magnoliopsida; order Fabales; family Fabaceae; genus Acacia; species Acacia pycnantha. Next base: position 662,646 of record JAMWYP010000107.1, on the reverse strand, counting down.
ACCATCAGAAAAGCACATAATCAGAAAAGCACAAAATTATCCCAAAAGGCAAAAATACCAATATAAAATTGTTACAAACAAAAGAAACTTTTTTATATACTTCGCATAGGGACCACTCTGGTGGAATGTAAATGTAAGTCTTTGAGTAAATCCATTAAAAAAATAAACGAATCTAGCTCAGAAACACAAAAATCGCACACTGAGCAAAAAAACAAATCCCAGAAATCTGAGATAGCAGTGAAGAGGAATAGAGAGGGGAAAAAATACCTCAAGTCTGAAGAGCGAGAAATCAACGATGATGCAGAGAAGAAGAATGAAGTTGGTCGAACGATGGTTGTTGGTCGAACGTTGCCATGTCAGAGACTCGGAGGAAGAGGGAGACTGTCAGACTGAGGATGGCCGGAGAGCACTCACAGAGTCAGAGCAAAGCAGAGGGGTGAGTGGAGCCGTGGAGGAAGAAGAGGAAGCATGAAGCCCTTGGAAATATGATGTTAGCGGTGTTTCAGATTTTGTCTTTTTAGGCACCCCTACATGTCTTCTTAAAGTCACGGGTGATGTGAGGTAGCATTGAGAATTGGGAGAGAGAAGGCAATGGGCTTGGTTGGTAAAAAAAAAGAAAAAAAGACAAGCACTGCAGTTTTTCAATAGTAGAACCTCAGAAGGAAAAAATGAAGAAAAGAGAGAGAGTTTGTGAAATTATAGAGAAGATAAGAGATTAATTGGGCTAAATTATTGGCCATAATAAAATATTACATAATAAATACATATATTTTAAAAGATTTTAGAAGGCCAGCTGGGGCCAAGGCCTTAGCTGGCCATAAAGAGGTTCTGTCTCTGAACATAATTATTTTGCTCAGAGGTTGGCAACACAATAAGTCCTTGTTATCTACACATTCTCAATATTATACCTACATAATATTTATACTTATCTAACTTAAGTTAATCATTTTTTAAAATATTAAATATTATCATTTAATCTATCACTTAAATAATAAAAATATTAAACATAATATTGTAACAATGGACACAAATTTTGAAGAAACAAAAATCCAACTTTGCAATATTTTGTAGCGCTTGTAAAACTGCTACAAATTTTAATTAAAATTCGGCTTAAATATTTGACACAATTTATGAAATTTTATCCAATTTTTGTAACAGTTTTACAACCGCTACAAAATTTGGGCACCATTTTTTTTTTTTTTGAAATTTGTCATCTTGAGTGCATCTTGTAACGGTAGCTCAAAACCGCTACCAATATAGTAGCGGTTTTAGAAAACTGCTACAAAACATTTTGCAATGGTGTATTTTGTAGCGGTTCTTTGAACCGATACTAATGTCACAAATATGTAATTTTAACCACTACAAAACGTCAGTTTTTTTGTAGTGTTTCTATAAATAAAAGGTATATGTTATGTATTTTACACAATATTGAATTTTGATCTGATTCTTTTTGCATTGGAACATAGACTTCAAGAGCTTTCTGATGATACGTCATTTTCCAAATTTGGATTCAAAATGAGCTTATCACTAGCAAAGATCACTCCAATGATGTGAAAGTGATGTTGAAGATCAATATGGCGACCACTCAAGTGATGTGTAATATTTTGAAGAAAATATCACTCTAGTGACCTCTAGAGTGATGTGTTCAGATCACTACCACATCACCATGGTGATATTTCATAGTGATGTTCTGCCCAGTTTTAAATCACAGTCTTAGATTTCACGATTTTCTTCTAAACTCATATAAACCTTGATTATATCACTCCTACTCATTCCTAATCAAGTTTATATGAAGATTAAAGGTGATTAAACTTGGATCAAGCTTAAACAAACAAAAAGAAAATCTTGTCAGAACTTCCAAGGTCTACTTCTAGCAAACATATTCAACAAATCTCAATGGCAAGAAAAGCTCAATAGTTAAATAGCTATCATCAATTATAAATACTGAAGCATTCAGAACCAAAGTAGGGAGAGCAAGTGTAAACAATATCAAAATTATGAAACTTTGAACCCATGTCCATCTCATATACTCTATGTTTCTCTATAATCATGTAATATATTTTAGAGAGGGAAATTATTTGTATTGTACTTCAATGTTTATCTTACTAAATTCTGAAAGTGAAGATCATTGTAATTCTTTATCATCAAGGTTGTATCCTTATGGTGTGTAACAAGGAGTAACTCAGTGTGAGAATTGTAAATGGCTTCATAAGTGCTCGGCTAAACTTGTGGGATTGTAAAGGCTTATCTTGTGCCTGGATTAAATAAGAAGATAGTGGATTGAAAATATCAAGTGGAGCTTGGGGACTGGATGTAAGCCATCAAGGATTAGACCGAACTAGTATAAATCATAGTTTTCATATTCTTTTTCCTTATCTCTTACAATTCCAGCATATTTGATTTGAATAATCAACTATGAATTTATTATTCATTATCTTCATACTTTTTATTTTCACTAAGATGCAAAAATATTTTCAAAGTTCTTAAGTTTTTATTTTACACCCAATTCACCCCCTCATAGGTGACAGTTGGTTTTAACAAGTAGTTAATGTAAAGTATATTTAAGTGTGTTTCATGTTCTTTAAAGATTGCAATTCATTAATTTTTATTTATGAATTGTATGTTATAAGATGAAGTTGATCGAAGAGCAGAGTAGCCAAAGTTCTTTCACTCAAAGTGGAAGGATGGACATCTTATCAACAGTGATTGAGCAGCCAGATCACCTCGGTTGCATAAGAGGGGAGCCCAGGGGAGATGGTCTCACAAGATATTTTAGACGAACTTCACAACATTCGTCGCAAAGTGAACCCAATATGGAGCTTGTGGCCAGTGTTCAAGAGGAAGTTTGTCAAGAGCTCGAGGCGCAAATTTTCGAATAACTCTGACAAAAGCTATTGTTCGAGCTACGTGATGAGGTGAGATCTATGGTAATGTTAAGCATTCAAATCGGGCTGGTTCAAGAAAAACATAGATCTTAGGTATGTAAATAATTTTAATTAAGTTAATATTGTGCTTTGCCTTCAGTTAGTTTATTTAATTCTTTCATTTCTCTTACCCAGGATTCTCCGGCCTTCCCAAACACCAAAGGAAGTTATAAACTACCAAAGTTACCACTTGATGACCCTTCTCCCACTCCAAATATTGGAGAACCTTGCTCCCTCTATTTCGACGCCCGGTTGCTTTGTGTTGTTGATTATGCTCTTGTATACACCAAGCTACCACCCACCATGGCCATCATAAAAAAATTCCAAACGACCAACTTAGTGTCACTGTGACATGTGTTCAAGAAGGGGAGAAAGATGCAAACGTCCTATTCCCTTATGAAGAGGTTGCCAAACTAGGTTAGGTGAAAGTATCTTTCATCCTCTGACCTAAAAATCTTATTCACACGGCGACAAACCTCCAAATGCATGAAACACCTTACTATTACTTGAGCTTTCATTGACATCCTACTTATAATCTTTATTTTATATTTTGTTAGGATCAAGAAGATTGGACAAAGTTTCCCTTATTGGCACAACTGCAAAAGATCCATAAAAAAATTAACAAGGTTGACTTGTAGATTCCTTGTGGGATTATGGGTGATAGAATGTCCTACCCTTTACAATTGACAATAAAGATATCAGGGAGTTCCTATCTTTGGAGGCAATAGACATAGGATGTGTTAAACTTGGAATCATGTAAGTTTATTTTTTATCTTTAACTTCAATTAATACTCTGATTTTTAGGTTTTATATATTCACTAATTCATTTCCCATTTTAATTCTAAGGTTAAGGTGCAAAAATACCCCTGAGCTTTTACCCAAAGTGCGTCCAACACCATATGCTTTTGGGAGGTGTAAAAGTAACTATAAACTTTTAAAATGGGAGCAAAAATATCAATTCCGTTAATCCATGAACGTTGATCGTTAGGGCGTGAGATTTTGAGTCAAAATATTGATATAGATGCTGACGTGGCCATAATATTATTATATCCGATAGTTGAGTAAAAAAATAAAAATAAGCCACATATCTGCCTAGTAATAATCTTAATTTAAAAAAAAAAATCCTAAAAATTATTAATTTTCTTTACTACCCTTCTTCACACTATCTCCCTCTTTTGACCCCTTTCCATTCTTCCCTTGTTCACTCATCAAAAAGCCATTGAAGAATTGAAGGTCGGTAACCAACTCATCTGAACCAGACCCAAGTTCTCTCCTGCCATTGAAGTGTTGAAGGCCGGTAACCAGGTCTTTCAAACCAAATCCAAGTTCTCTCTTGGATGCTTCACCGAGGAATGAAGCGCATGGAGGTGGAGGATTACCCCAGGCCGGTAATGGTAACAAACCAAATCCAAGCAATGCAATCTAAGGTCGTTTGTTTGGAGGATTGTCACGATCCAAGCATCAAAGCCTATCGTTGCTATGGTTGGAGGATCGTCGCGAAGAAGAGGGCACATCAAGGTCGGCAGTTATTGGAGTTAGTATGATGAGCGATCTCCGGGCCCTTCAGTTATCAGATCTGGATTCCATAACACAATAGGTCCACTTATACCTTTGATCTTAATATTCAATGGATACATACCCCTAAAAAAAAGGCATCCATGAGATCTTAATCTTCAATGGCTACATATCGCAATGCAAGAGGAATTACATCAATTAGACAGAAATTAAGTTTGGGACTTGATACCTAGACCTAAAAACCATCCGGTCATTGGTACTAAATGGGTATTCAAGAACAAACGTGATGAATCCACAATAATAGTCCCTAACAAGGCTATATTGGTTGCCAAAGGCTATAATCAAGAAAAAGGTATTGATTATGAGGAAACATATGCTCCAGTGGCTAGATTGGAAGCAATACGAGTACCTTAGCCTTTGCGTGTATCAAGGGATTCAAATTCTATCAAATGGATGTTAAGATTGTTTTTCTAAATGGATTCATTCAAGAGGAAGTTTATGCCGAACAACCTCTTGTTTTTGAAAATGATCATCATCCAGATCATGTTTACCGTCTCAAGAAAGCCTTATATGGTCTTAAGCAAGCTCTAAGAGCTTGGTATGAGCAGTTAAGCAAGTTTCTTCTTAATCAAGGTTTTGTCAGAGGAAAAGTAGACACAACTCTCTTCATAAAAAGTAATAAGAGTAATGAGATTTTAATTGTGCAAATTTTATGTCGATGATATAATCTTCGGTGCTGCTAATGATACCTTGTGTGAGGAATTTTTCAAGAAAATGCAGGGTGAATTCACGATGTCCATGATAGGTGGGCTAAACTACTTCCTTGGTCTACAAATCAAACAACAAAAGGATGGAATGTTTATCTCACAAACGAAATATCTCCGTAATTTTCTCAAGTTTGGGATGGAACATTGCAATGGAGCCGACACTCCAATGAACTCAACTATCTCTCTGGATGCCGATGAAGAAGGCAAGGACTTCAACACAACCAAGTATAAATGGATGATCGGATCATTGCTATACTTGACCGCAAGTAGGCCCGACATTCAGTTTAGTGTGGGTATGTGCGCAAGATTTCAAGCTGCTCCAAAGGAATCACATGCCAAGCATGTGAAGAGAATTTTTCGATATCTTGCCGACATAAAGGAGCTCAGACTATGGTTCCCAAAAGGTCAATCAAAATATTTGGTAGCTTATTTAGATTCGGATGACGCTGGCTACAAGACCAACAGAAAGAGTACAAGTGGTCAATGCCAATTTCTGGGTGGATCACTTGTTTCCTAGTTTAGTAAGAAACAGACTATTGTTTCTATATCGTCAACCGAAGCTGAATATATTGCTGCCTCAAGTTGTTGTGCTCAAGTTTTATGGCTTAAACAACAACTTTATGATTTAGGAATCAACCTGAAGGAAATCTCAATCCTCTGTAACAACACCAGTACAATAATCTTGGCGAAGAATCTAGTTCAACATACAAGAACCAAGCATATTGATGTGAGACATCATTTTATCAGAGATCGTGTACAGAAGAAAGATGTCAAGGTGATGTTCGTTCCCACACATTTACAATTTTCAGACATCTATACTAAGCCCTTGGCCAAAGAACAAGTCACATTCATTCGAAGGGAACTGGGAATGGTAAATCCCAATGAATTGTAAGTAACGTTAGTTTATTGTTAATAAATCTTGTTTTTGATAATAATTAAATACTAACTTAAGCATCGGAGTCCCTAGATTGTGTTTTTGCAGGACTCTGTTAAGAAGAAAGAAAACAGATGCTAACAAAGTGAAAATTGACTCCAGTTACTGCTCATTGTGCCTCGAGTTGTATCAGCCAATATTGTGTAATCTGGACTAACTTCAAGTTACAAAGTTGTAACTTCAAGTTAAAGTGCCTCAAGGTAAAGGAAAAATGACTTCAAGTTAATACTGATGTGTGTTAAATTGTGCAGAAAGTTGGTTTACTGGAAGTCTCGAGTCAAATGCCTCAAGTTCGTTGATTACTTGCCTCGAGTCATGGTCAGGCAGAAAGCAACTAGTTTTGGCAACACCATCTGCCTTGAGTCATGTCCCAACTTGCCTCGAGTCAAAGTTGCTTAGAAAAGCCTGGTTGCCTCGAGTTAATTAGTGCCTTGCCTCGAGTTACGCTAAGGCCGAGAGCAAATATCTATAAGATGACTTGTTGCCTCGAGTCACATCCGTGGTTGCCTCGAGTTAGATGAAGTCAGAGAGCAAAGTATTATACCAACACTTATTTCCTCAAGTCACATACTCAATTACCTCGAGTCAAAAAGAGTTAAAATATCTGAGAGGATCAGAGGCTACCTCGAGTCAGGAATTAAATACCTCGAACGAAAAGGGACTGATCAGGTATTCTCGATACATACTTGATGTCCAGGTGAGTACTAGTTGATGCCTTGAGTTATTAGGTAATTACCTTGAGTTAACATAAAAGAATATATAAGTACATTGATTTGTTGCCTTAAGTCAGTTAGTAGTATGCCTCGAGTCAATTTCAAGTTTATATATAATTGTTGCTTCACGATTCTCTCACCTCGAGTCAGATGCCCCTCTTTTCTTTGGTTAAACCCTAATTTTTCCTCAAGCATATTCTCCAAAATTTCTTCAAAATGCGCTAAAAAATTCCGTCTAAATCTCATGAATCCTCATATTATCAACCTTCACCTTCGATTAAACCCTCTAATCGACTAAAAAGGGAGAAGAAACCACCAAAATGATATCAGCCGAAGGTCGCCAATGATGAAGCTATGCCTCATAAACCTAGATCAAAGTCTGTCATGATAAAAGCGCCATCTGAGGTTCCCGTTAGATTTTATATTACTCCTGAAGCATCCAAGAGAAAGGATAAAGCTCAAATCATTGTCTCTCCCAGCAAGAGAGTCAAGACCACTGTCTCTGCTTCTGCATTTCTAGGTGAATCAACCTCAAAGGTATCTTGTTCTGTTCCTTTGACTGGCCCTGGTCCTTCTTTATTAGAACCCTCTAAATACCCTAGACCTGAACATGGGTTTATTACAAAACCTATCATTGCCTCTAAAAATGATTTGAAGCTTTTTCAATATCGTTTTGCTAATGGTGAGTTTTTGTCCTACTGTATGTGTTAATTTAGAAAAGCTCAAAGAGGACTGTAACTTAGACCTATCTCCTTGGTTTAAATCTTTTGAAAATTTGCTTACCATTTCAACTCCTTATTCCCCTTATGTTGTCAAAAACTTTTATTTCAATGAGGATTACCAATCTTCTAAATGATAATGGTGGTCTTCAAGAGGGTAGGATGACAACTTTTGTCAAAGGGAAAAGGATTATTGTCACTGCAAAGTATATTAACACTTTGCTGAGGATTATTGATCCTCCTCCTGTGCATGTTCTTAATTATACAAATGAGGAAATCTTTCAAATCCTCAGACTAGGTGAACCATCAGGGTCCTTGAAGTTTACTCCAGTTGCTATGCCTCCCTTGCATAGAGCAATCTGGTATTTTTACTCTAGAAATCTTATGCAAAAAGGCAACAATTTTACTCATTTTGCTAAAAGAGATTATGCCTTATTTGCTTCTATTCTTGATAAAACTCCTCACAACATTGGTGAGTGGGTTTACTCTGAGATGCACAAGTTTAAATTTCATTCTTCACCTTCTTCTCCAATTCCCTTTCCAAACTTGATCTCTCTTATGCTTTTTTGAAGCTGGCATTTGGCATCTTGAATTAACTAAAAAACCTGTCAAACCTCCCATGTTCAGCCAATTCCATCTTAATCATATGAGGATTACCTTTAAGGAAGGGTCTGGTTAGTCTAGGGCTCCATCAAGGTCAAAGGCTTCTCAATCTCAAGCAACTAAGGCTCAATCAACACCTACTGGTGCTGCTGCTCACTCTCAACCTTCTCAACCTCCACCATCAATGTTACACTCTTCTGTCAAGGCCATTATGGAAAAGGCTATAGCTGAGGCAGTTGGATCCATTCAAGTGTCTCTCATTGCTCAACAAATTGAGATCACTTCCAAGATTGAATCTGAGGTGAGAAAGTTGGTAGATACTGAGATAGAAGAAAGGTTGAGAACATTGAAGGTCATTTGAAAGACTATGGTGCTCGTTTTGATAGTCTCAACAGTACCTATTTGATACTAGACTCCAAGTTTGACAAGCTTCTCAAGCACTTATCTGATCAGGCTGGTCCCTCTGGTGTTTCTTCTTCCATTCCTATCTCATTTACACTCCCTGTCTCTTCTCCCATTCTTTCTGCATCAACTCCATTTGTGGCCTCAACCCCAATTGTAGCCACAACTCCTATTGTAGCCACAACTCATGCTATTGTCATTGTTTTACCTTCTCTTCATTCCCCTGTTGATCCATCCATTGTTCCTCTTCCATCATCTTCCTCTGATAGCCCTATCTCTGATCATCCATCTCCTTCTGATAAACCCTCTTATCTTTTCGTTGACGACAAAGGGGGAGAGAGTTAGTGAAGAAGAAGTTTGAAGTTTGTTTAACTTGTTTTTGTTTTTCTTCAATTTGACAGTTGTATGTTTTCATTGATTGGTTCAGTTAGTGTATTTGACTATATGAATGTATCTCGTGTATCTCTGAATTTTGATATATGAATATCATATCTTTTGTATCAATGCATTCCTATGATTACTTTGAGCCATAATTTCTTTGTTGATGTTATGCATATCTGTGAGCTAGTTATTACTGTCATATTTCATCTCAAGTTAATCTTTCCAAAAACTATTATAAGTGTTGTCATCATCAGAAAGGGGGAGAATGATAGTTTCCCTATGATTTGATGTTTTGATGATAACAATTATAATAATAACAATACTATATATTCAAGGAAAAAGTTTTAGATCCATCTTGAATCAATAACTGGTTTTGAAGTTTTTGTAAAAGCTTACCTCGAGTTATACGTTATCTACCTCGAATTAACTATTCATAGCAATTTGACTTGGTTCTGATATGCCTCGAGGTTGGTTAGTTTTAACTTGAAGTTAATTAGTTTGAAAAATATTTAACTCGAGTTGAAATCATTTTGCCTCGAGTTAACTGGTTTGAAAATTTTAAATGTTTGATTCGCGCTTAATCTTGCCTCGAGTCTAATATTTATTACCTCGAGTTAATTGTTTTAATCTAAATGATTTTTAGTTCAACGCTCTTATTTTCCTCGAGTCAAATTATGATTTCCTCGAGTCATTTTGACTCAAGGCACTTATGTTTTTAACTCCAGTTAAACCCTTGCTGTCTTAACTTGCATTCTTGACTTTCACATGAAATTATTGCCTCAAGTCATTTTGACTCTAGGCACTCTTTCTCTAATATGCTTTATTTTGCGATACAACCATGCTTTGCCTCAAGTCATTTTTGCAAGTTAACTTTACTCTTTCCATTCAGCATATCAAGTTAACTTTCTCTGTATTAGTTGAAGATTGCCTCGAGTCATACTTGTTCCTACCTCAAGTCAGTTTAACTCAAGGCAACTTCATTTTAACTAGAAGTTAAACTTCTCTATTTTCCAAATCATCGTCTTCGTTAAACCAAAATCATTGATTGTGATTTCATTACTTCATATCATCACTCATTATTATTCCTAATTGCTTTTAATCAGTTTGCTAATAAGTTTCAGATGATTAAATGAAGGATTAACAACAAATTGTCATAAAGCAATTTGTATGTCAGAACACATTTAATGCTCTTGCCTAATCGAGATACAAACACAACAACCATTCCTATGAGCAATCGAAAGACAGTCATACTATTCTAAATTGTATTCTAATTGCTGTTTCTCAACGGTCAAAAACAAATGGGATGAAGGAATGTCAAATCGGCGTATTTACAACTACAACATTAATGGCGAAAGTGACGACCAAGCTTCATCTGTCTAATGGCTATTTCAAAGAGTCACAACGGATAATCTCCAAGCTTATTCAACGGTCATTATTGTCAACCACCATAAATACTAGAAGCATTGAATTCACCAACTACCAAAACTCTGCGCATTCAATTCGAACTTATTGCAATCTACTATTTCATTAAGTTTCATTTAATATCTTCGGATATCTTTATACTTCAGTGATTATTATTCATCTTCTCTGTGAGAGAGTATAAACACTTATTTGATTATTTGTTTAGTGATTAAATCTCAAGGTTAAGGAACCTTAAGTGTGGGTGTACAATTACAACTTGTAAGGAGGAGCGAGTCCTAGTGTGAAAGGATCATCTTGAGTACAAAGTGTGTAATTGTATTTGTGATTGTGAGTTAGTGAAAAATCCCAGAGGTTCTGGGGACTGGACGTAGGTCGAGGAGTTAGACCGAACCAATATAAACTCTCTGTGTTCATTCTCTCTATCTCTATCTCTGTCTTTGTGTTCTTCGGGCGAATAGCAAAAAGAATTTTAAAATCCCCTATTCACCCCCCCCCCTCTATGTGATATTCTACTTTCACAATTGAGAGTATGAGGTCACTTATTCTGTCCTTTGAAATAGCTGTTGGAAGACAGAGAGAATTCCGATTGGTTGAAAAGTGGAGCATTTAATGTGTCTAAGAAAAAGTGCTTTTTACTAATCTTTGTGTTAATCCATGATTATGCACCTAAAACATGTCCAAATAATGGTTTAGTAAAGTAAGGAATCAATTAGAAGTGAAAGAAACATGTTTAGGAATTATCAGAATGAGTATCGAGATTTTCAAGACGTCACTCGAGTGCTCACCCGAGTGATCTTCACTTTTCCAGAAAGTCAATTTTGAAAAATATAACTAATCACTCCTTGGCTCACTGTAATTAATGATTTAAAAGTGATGATCAGAAATAAGGTCTCTCCAATGGTCAATCAAGTGATCATACTTGATCTAAATTCAGAAGAAAACATATCACCACCAAGCTTACTATGGTACAGTGCAAGTGATGCACTTCATTTTGGATCATTCGAGTGATCTCTAGGTAAATTAATTTTCAAAATCTTGATCACTCCCTGAGTCACTTGAGTGATCATTTCAAACATATTTTCAGAAAGCTTGATCACTGGATAAACCATTGTGGTGAAATGAAAGTGATGTGGATTTGAATACATCACTCGAGCAATCAACTTAAACATATTTTTAGGAAAATCTTATCACTAGCTGACTCATTGCGGTGGATTAAAAGTAATGCAATTTAGAAAACATTGCTCGAGTGCTCACTTGAGTGATTTATTTAGAAATATTCTTTCAGAAATAAGATCACTATCAGAATCACTATAGTGGAGTGAAAGTGATGTCAAATTGCTGCATCACTCGAGTAATCTTTTGAATAAATAATGGATCAATTCCAATAGATATTGCAGGATCAAGAATTTTTTCAAAACACATCACTCGAGTGATCAACAAAAATTTTCCCAATTGGTTCATTCACTGTCAGTGAAGTAAAAGTGACAAAGTTTGAACACATAACTTGAGTGGTCAAGTGAATCAGACTTTTTCACATCACTTGAGTGGTTTGCCACTGAATTTTTGAAAATTGTTTTCTAATGTTGTAAACTAGTGGATCTACTGCTAAACCCTATCCTTAAGTTTTGTTCTGATCAAAACATGAAATCTAACAAACTGGAGATGATCAATGACTACTTCACTTTAAGAAGTAATAACTCTATTACGAGAAATGACAACAAGAGTCACAACTACTATTTTGAAAAATTAGGTTTGAGTTTTAAGTGCCATTGGTAAAGGTTTTGCTGTCATTTTATATATAATTATTTTATTCTTTTAAAGTAAAGTAGTCACTGATCTCCAAGTTAACACTAATATTTTAAACCAAAACAAAATTTTTAAAATATTAATTGTCACTCCGAAACTTTTCTTGTCATTTCATGTAATGAAGGTTATTATTTTATAAAGTGAACTATATAGCGCAGCAGTTCATCTTTAGGTCACTACTAACACTTTAAACAAAAACCTAACTTTCCAAAACTTGATTATATAATAATTCTTAGAGACTTCAGTTTAATTAAGCCATTTTCATTTCGTTATTTGAGATATACATATTTGAGTGGTATTTTTCGCCCATTCTCCTGGTTTATATTACTGGCTAGAAGTACGTTTTACCTTTTTTTTTTATAAAACAAAACTATGTAATAAACAATAGCAAATCCTAATAGAAAATCCTAGACTAAAGTATACTTTTAGTTCTTTAAGTTGTATATGAAATATACTTTTAGTCCCTTAACTTTATAAAGTATACTTTTAGCCGTATATTTCTAAAACCGTTAATGTTGCTAATGGAAAATGTTAACATAACAAACTCAAATGATGATTGTGCTGTTGACAAAACATATTTAAGTTTTATTTTTTTTAATAATATATTTAGATTATTAAACTAAAATAAACTGACAAATCACTACGAATGAAATCAAAGTTTTGATATTTTAATTATTAAACTAAACTATTTTAATACAATTAAGGTTTTGAGTTTGACTACTTCATTAGGTTTTTAGATATTTTTCAGTTTACACATATTTTAAAATTAAGATTAGTTACATCTAATTACACAGTCATAACTTAAGTATACACAGTCATCATTTAAGTTTTATTTGTCAGCATTTTCCGTTAGTCACATTAACGGCGTTAGAATCATAGGAACAAAAGTATGTTTTATAAAGTTAAAGGACTAAATACCTCATATAAACTTAAAGGAATAAAAGTATACTTTAACCAAAATCCCCAGCCTAGAAAAGTGCGTCTATTTGTTTTTTTTTTTTGGGTAATTAAAAGTGCATTTAATTTGGCTGGATAGATTAATATTCTCATCCAACCTAAGGAACTCAACCCTTATAAACCTTTTTCTTTATTAGAAAAAGGAAAATTATAATTATAAATGATTTGTGAAATAGGAAAAACAGAGATGATTTGTTTGTTTTCCCGAATTGACATTTAAGTGGACCATCCAATTTTAAGGGAGACAAAAATTTTAAAACAAAAGCTAGCGGACACATTTCTGTTGTTAACGGTGGAGAGGAAAAAAAGGGTTGGTGAAGAATTAAGAATGGAGAGCAGAAAAATCCATGTTGCTGTCCAGCTAATTTTTTTTTTTTTAAATAACTTGCAACTTGATTTCTTGATAATATCAGTATATAGCTACTAATATCTCATGTCGCAATCATAACATGTTTTGGAATCTCTATTTATTTATTATGTTCAAAATTTGACAAAATAGATATGGGTCAAAAATGAATTATTATCGCCAATGCGAAAGTTAATTATTTATTTTTTTTTCCTCTTTGTAATGTTCTTCGCAAGTGAACTTAGAATTTTTCAAAAAACCAAATTTATAACACAAAATCATATTTTTGTCACACACAGAAAGTTTAATGAGAAATACTTACATACCTCAGGAGTGCCGCGTGATTTAAACTCTATCCAATTAAAACATAACAACTCAGATATTTTAATTCTAGTTGGCAAGTGACTCATCTGAAAAATTTTACATTTTAATTTGTTTTCAAGAAAAATACACATCTTAATTTGGGGAAAAAAAAAACAAGGGTTAAAGACCTAATTTGCCACGAAAGTTTTGCTAAGGGAGCGCCCAGCACCCGGAAGTATTTTTGGTATCATTTTTGCCTCCGGAAGTTTACAAATATAGCAATTTTGCCCATCAATTGATCTTGACCGTTGGATTGATATCATTTTTGCCCCGAAAGTTTACAAAAATTTTCTCCTAAACAAAACTTTCGAGGCAAATTTGCTCCTAAAAAAAACTTTCGGGGCATATTTGCTCAATTTTGTAAACTTCCGGGGAAAAAATGATACCCAAAATACTTCCGGGTGCTGAGCGCCCCCTTAGCAATACTTCCGTGGCAAATTAGGTATTTAACCCTAAAAACAAAACACAATAATGAACTCATATTTTTCTTAAAAACAAAATAAAAGTTAATTTTTTTTATATGAGTCATCTGCCAATAAAGATTGAAATGATTTGAATTGTTATGTTTTTATTAAACAGAATTTAAATAACGTGATACAACTGGAGTGTATGTAAATATTTCTCAAGTTTCATTTGTTCGGACTCAATAAGTTAGTGTCACATGTTGTCCAGCCGTCCTTTTTCCCAAAAATACAAAATAAAAACAAGTTATTTAGGATACGAACTGTTGTGACAAGTTGATACATGATCTCATCTTATAATTTTATTTAATTCGTTTATTAAATAATTGAAAGGACATAAGTTTTATTTTAGAAGATAAATTTATTTATAAAATATCAGGAAAAAAAACTAAAATTATAAAATTGATTTCCTATTCGGGATTGGAATGCAATCGAGTTCATCTGTCTATATATCTCATTTCACATCAATATTTCATTTTCCTTCTTAATTTTCTTTTGTCTTATTGTCTGAAACTTTTTCCTTTTTTCCACAATGTTGAAGTCAGCAATCGAAAGCAAAATCTTTCAACTTGGCTTTTGAGGAGACAGTGATTAATATATGGGGCTTAAAGTTAATGCTAAAGTCATTTTCATTATAAGCTTTCAACTTTGGATGGTTTTCAAAGTTCGCTATCCCTAAAGACTTTGGAAAAAGCAATGATATGATGTTTCTGTATATGTTCAATTATCTCACGACTTAATTAATTTCCATTTTGTTGTAGTCACACACTTGTAATTCTTTAACAGTAGAGAGATTTAAGATTATTTATTTTTCAAAATTAATAATAAAAAAGAACCCATAATTCTAACAACTTTATGAGTGTAATTCAACTTCGTCCAGTGACAGTCAAAAAAAAAAAATTTGCTTTTATCTGGGTCAACTAAATTTAGCTGGATTAAAATTTTATTAATTTTCTTAACTTAAATATACAGGCCCTAAGTAATTAGGTCATTCCCCTTCTGTTAACTGATTGAAATATCAACTGATTAACACAAATGGCAGAGGCTTGATCTCCTTCAACATACATACATGATGTGAATTTATAAAATTCAAAAGTTTGAACACTGTGAATGAAGAAATCCATGTTGGAAATACAATTCTAATAATAATTGATAATAGTTAAATATGGTTTAATTGGAGGTAAAAGTGTACTTATAGTCATTTAAAATTACATGATGTTTCATTTTGATCTCTTAATTTCATATATAGTGAGTTTTCAGTTCTCTCTAACCCTAACAAGGATAACAAAAGGTATTAATAATTATTGATACAAAAGCAATCATCATTTGAAACTAATAATCTTAAAGTTAAATGACTGAAAAGATATTTTATAAAATTAATAGATTAAACTGAAACTATGTATAAAGTTAGAGTACTGAAAATACAATTTTGTCTTTAATTAATACCATGCACTCCCTCTTGTTCAATTTATAAGAAGTCTTCCAGGAGGTATTTTTTGCCCTCTTTATAAGAGTTTTGGAAATTATATATGCTCATATTTAATAAAAATAGTGAGAGTAGAAATTAATATGATATAGAGTTTAATGTGGTTAATAAAGGTGATATGATATTGTTAATCCCAAAAAAAAAATAAGGGTGATATTGAAAATCACATGAATTCTATGACAAATTTAATACTCCTCTGGTTCTTAATATAATACATATTTACCTAATTTGATTAGATTAATGAAGTTAGTTGAGTTAGTTAATATGAAATATATTTTCTAAAACACCTTAGTCATCTTTCTTAATTTCTTAATTCCCTCTCCTCCTTAATTATTATTTAAGAAATATCAATAGGAGTAAATTATGAAAAGATTAGCAACCATTAAAACCATGTCTTATATTTAAGACTAAGATTAATTCTTTAAATATGTTTTATATTAAAGACTTAAGGAGTATTTTTTAACTATTTTTATTAGCATTAGACAGAATTGAAACGTCCCTAAAATGGGTCAGAGAATATTTGATAATTGCATTAAAAGGCTCTACTTGTTAAATCAAATCTACCTATCTCTATTTCTAAAAAGATATGAATTGAAACAGACACGCCTTTTTCTTTTTTCTTTTCAATGGGAATTGGAAGGCTATCAGTTGTCGGTATGAACAGCAGATAAAGATGCTATAAATCAAATCTACCTATCTCTATTTCTAAGGGTTGATTGGTGGACATTTTGATCCCTCACAAATTCTCAAAATGTCTTTTTTAGTTCCATAAAAAGGACGAATAAGGGTCGATTTTTTTGTCAGTGACCAAAATGAGGTCCGTGTTTTTTGGCAGGGACCAGAAAGGGTATTTACTCTAACATTAAAAAAGAAACAAAATAAAAGAAGCGACAATTCCCACAATTAATGTCTGAGTGTGATGGTACTTAGACTTTGTCACAACACAAGAGGTCGGCTAAAAGAAGTGGTCCATCTAAATTTAATGTTTTTTTAAAAAAGAAAAATAGAGTATGTTGTGCATTTTAAAAGATGTACGTAGCTAGGCTTGTCATTATACTAGTACAAGGACCCCTCCCAAAAATCAAATAAAAGTTGCTAGGTGAAGACTTTTGAAAGGGAGGGTGATAAATTGCTGCCCAGCTGGCCCATTGAAAATATATAAGCAACTTGATTTATTGATAGGATCATGAGCTTGTTTTCTAATTATTATGAACATATAATAGATGGGATGGGTCAAATATTAATTATTATAAGCACTATGTGATGGTGAACTTTGAATTTTTAACGATAATTTTGGAGCACATTTCCCTGCTTTTATATGTTGGGACATGAGGATCGTAGGTTTTTCAGCTCCAGGTATTTTTTAAGAAAATTAATTAAAATATGTTGGGATATTTTAATGGTGAGTTGATTCATGATATCTCACATCGCACTAAAAAGAACATGAAATTAACATGGGTAAAGTGGTCTTTTCAATTTAGAATAATCTAACCCAAGACCCATAGAAGTTCAATGCAATTTGAAGATATTAAGGGATTTGATTGTGATTTTTTTCTTTTCCTTGGAACCTGTATATAATTCTCCCTTCTTATTTAACTATTTTTATTGGGACATGACAGCTAGGTCCCAAAAAACATACAAAATATTAAAAAAGTCTCAACTCAAAATCATGTATCAAAAAAGTCCCTAGAGACTTTTCTGATATTATTTGTATTGAAACAAAATGTAAGTGTTTAAATTTTGTTATAAATATAGTACTTATTGTTGTGAATATAGTTTTTTCTGTTGTAAATGACCAGGTTTTAAATTTTGTTGTGAATATAACACTTCCTGTTGTGAATCTAGTTTTTTTTGTTGTGAATGGCCTCTGAACGCGACCTGAGTTTAAAACAAAATCCAGGTGTTTAAATTTTGTTGTGAATATAGCGGTTCCTATTGTGAATATAACTTTTTCTGTTGTGAATGACCAGATTTTTACATTTTGTTGTGAATATAACACTTCCTATTATGAATATAGCTTTTTCTATTGTTTATTTTTTGAATGAACATTTTATAATTTTATTCAAAATAATACTACCTCCAGTCCTAAGAACACTTTTGTAGTGTAATTTACACTACAAAAGTGTTCCTATAATTAGGACCGGAGGGAGTATCTATATATGTATATCTATGATTGAAAAACATTTTAGCCTATATATATATATATATATATATATATATATGATCACAAGTAAACTTTAAGGAGATCTATATATGTTTTTAAAATATGAGAGATATCTCTATAATGTAGAATAAATAGAGAGGATGTTGATGTATTTTACTCCATATTATGCATAAGGAACTCCATGTACATGATGTATGTAATACCCTAAAAATCACACTTAGGGTAAATATCAAAAATTGGGAAATATACCTATTAAATAGGTGAATATGTGATATCAAATTTAAAGAGGAAAAATCTCTTGAAAATTAGAGTGCCAAAATGACAAAAATGCCCCCGTAAATTCTAATATAATACATGGGAGATAAAACACAAATGTTAGTGCAAGAGTTATGAGATATGGAGTTGTTCTAAATAAGAAAATTATCAACAAATGAGAAGTGGTTGATTAAATAATTATTGGTTAATTATTTAAGCATAAGCAAAGGAAATTCATAAATAATTATGTAAAACCCTAAAATTAGTGGTTTTTGGCCAAGAATTAGTGAAAACATATTTACTAATTAATTGGAAATTTTTGAGGAAAAATGGATGAGTTTAGGTATTTTTAGGCCTAAATGCAAGATTGAACCAATAGGAAGATTTTGTAAAAATTATATAAAATAATTATTTTATATTAATTAATTAATATATATATATATAGACACACACACACATATATGGCTGCCGAATTTGACCAAGGAAAGAGAGATAAGAAGCCTAAATGCAAGATTGAACCAATAGGAAGATTTTGTAAAAATTATATAAAATAATTATTTTATATTAATTAATTAATATATATATATATATATATCTATATACATATATATATATATATATATACATATATATATATATATATATATATATATATATATATATATATATATACATATATATATATATATATATACATATATATATATATATATACATATATATATATATATATATATATATATATATATATATATATATATATATATATATATATATATATATACACACACACACATATATGGCTGCCGAATTTGACCAAGGAAAGAGAGATAAGAATTTGAGAAAAATATGATAACTTAGTTTACAAGTTTTTATTATTTTAATATATAATTAATTATAGTGAATAGTAACAAAATAAATAGGAAACGGATCCTATCTAGAGAACCAGGAATAGGATTTCCAAAGTCAAGGTAAAATATTGATCAGTGGATTTTTACCTTTCGTTAGACTTTTCCGGAAATCAATTCCGAGGCCGGTAGAGCATTTTCCTAATAAGACGAAATAGGGAAATTCTGAGAAAGGCCGGATAGCCAAGTTGGAAGCTAAGGATTCAAAAGTCATGATGCGACATCTGGGGAGGAATTGAGAATTTTCCTGGACATATTTGGAATCAGTGCATTCTTGTCGACAGGCGGTAGCTTCCGGAATTTCGTTTCGAAACCGACACGTTTTTCCGTAAAACTTCCGTCAGGCCGGAGAAGGCCTAGACAGAGTTAAAAAATAGTTGGACTAGACATTTCTAATGAGGAATGAATTGTCTTGGAATTGTATAATCCAGAATTTTGAGATTTCTCCGAAAGTACGCGAATCGGACACCGATCGGGGATTCTACCGGATCGGAGGCAAAAGCAAAAATGGTTTTGATGACTCAAGGGGCAGCTGGACGTTTTTGAGCTTTCCATGGCCAAGAATCATCCACCATTAAACCCTAGTTTGCTTGGTTATAAAGGAGGGGAAAATTACAAGTTTAGGAAAGCAAAATTACACAATTGGCCACAATTTCTCTCTATAAATAGGCCACCACTTCTCTTGAAATTTCACACCATTTGCCTTGAGCAAAACCGAATTTAGAGAGAGGTTTTAGAGAGAGGAGCTCTGGAGAAAAGCTGTAGCGAAGCTCTGGGTAAGTTTTTCGGTACCGAGCTTTAAGCTTTCGTAGTTCTTTCAGTAGTTAGAGTAGTAATGTTAGAGTAGCCTTTAATCTTTCAAGTATGATTAGATATCATATGATAGGGCTATTTTAAGTTATAATTTCGAAAATTATCATTGGGTCGAAGTTCTGGCAAAATTTTGGAAAATGGGAGCCAAAGTAACGAAATGCTGGCGAAATTCCGCCAATTAGGGGTATAGGGGCAAAATGGTAAATTTTACCTAAAATGCCAGTCGTAATGTCAAATCACTAATGAAAGTGATATTACCCTTATAGGATATCAGAAACTCTGATCTGCTGCCGTTACGCTGCCGGACGTGCCACTGTTGGACGTTTCACAGTTTTCCGTAAAAAGTATGATTTCCGACGGAAGTACCGTCTACCGTCAATGAAGGTACGTCCGCGTACTGTAACACTAACTCTGATGTTTATGGTATGCATGTATGTGGTATTGTGTAGAGGTGTTATACTGTTTGAGTGCATATAGTGGTTAGAGGATATGTCGTATCTTTGGGTGCAACTGTGCATGTATGTGGTCGTATGTTGGGTGCAATTTGTCTGCATGATGGGGGCAATACATATGCATGGGTTGTGATAGAGCGATGTTAGTATTGTTGATGTCTGTTGTCTGTATACATAAACATGAGGTTAACCGTTACCTGAGATCCGGTGCGGATCTCAGCCCTTAACATAGCGTCAGGTTCTGGAGGACCGAGGACCGAGGAGAGAGGCAAGCAGCCCGAGTAGAAGACCCGGCGGAAGAATTCCTTTTTGTTGTTCCAGCGGAAGCCTTTCTTTTGTTATGTACTTTTGAATCACGCGGTTACCGTCTGCATGCTGTTGTAAATGCCGACTTACGGCGCTTTATATATACATATCAGTTACTCAATCGCTCCGGTGCTCTACTCTGATCATTTTGAAATGATGTTTGAAAAAAAAAATATACTGCTTTAGAAAAGTTGGGATGTTACATTTTGGTATCAGAGCAGTAGTCCTGGCATGAATTTAACGACGTTTTTACGGACAGTTTGGTGCCGAAGGCAAGGCTAGTCTACGTGGGTGTGCCAATCAGTCGCCGTATAAGTCGGTGAGGCCCCCATGGTAGACACTTACCTGGCCATTCTGTTCGGCTAACAGAGTTAGGTTCTAAGCATTTTCAAAAACTTGGAGCATGTTTTGAAAATGTGTACTGATATAGCCTAAGGTCGGTGTACCAGTTTGAACCGGTATACCATTCTGAACCAATGTACCACTTTCTGTCGGTACATTAACTCTGATAACCCTGATATCAGTATCCGATCACTCTGATCACTCTGATATTAGTCTCCGATAACTCTGATATCAGCCTTTGATAACTCTGATGATCTCCAGTTTGTACTGGACGGTAAATCGATTCTAGTATAGAGCTTATACGTGAAGCTGGGCCACGCCGGATGAAACTTCAAAACCAACAAAGATAAGTACATGTAGTATTTGACTCATGTAGAACTTCCGATACGTATTTTCGTGCCCATTTCTACGTAGAACGAACCAACGAAATTTTGAACAAGAGGAGACAGTTGTGTACTCGTTTGTAGTAAGTGAGATAAAGGCTGGGAGCAGTGTGAATACTAGTGTGATTAAAGCTTGGAGCAGTGTAAATGCTAAGCGCGATAGAGTCTAGAGACTATTGTGATAAAGTCTGCGTTATGCGGAATGTCTTCCCTGTATCTAACGTTAACGTTTCCCCTAATCAAGGAACGCGATATGGCGAATTTAAGAGGAGCTGGAGCTCCCAGAGGTCGAGGCAGAGGCCGAGGCAGGGGACGAGGAAGACAACCTCGGATGATTCCAGTTGTAGATCCTAAACAGCCAGTTCAAGAACCAAATCAACAGATTGCTTTGCAAGAGGTCGTGGCTATAGTACGTGAACAAAGAGAGATGCTAGATGAACAAAGAATGATGATAGAGGAACTTCGGGCCGAAAGGCAAGCTGAGAGGCAGGCCAGACATGAGGAAGGGGAACAAAACACTGAGAATGAAGAAGAAAGAGACGAAGATGATTTACAAACCGAGGAAGCTGAGGGATCTGATAGGTCCCAGTCACCTCCACGACGAGGGAAAGATATCCAGACCACACAAAATTGGGTTACTCAATTTTGTAAGCTCAAGCCACCCTCTTTCCACGGGAAGAACGAATTGGCTGAGGATTGGGTGTTGAGTCGGAGAAAATATTTGAAGTTATGGAATGCCCAGATGATCGAAAAGCTCAACTCGCGATCTTTAAGCTCGATGGTGATGTGCATCGATGGTGGAAGAGCGTCGCCACGACGTTGCGGACCCGATATTGCCCTGTCACTTGGGAGAAGTTCATGGAGAAATTCAATGAACAATATTTTCCTCCCTCGACACAAGTGATCAAGGAGGCGGAGTTTCTTAGCATCCAACAGGGTTCCGAGGAATCCTTCGACGATTACTATGCCCGGTTTACCAATCTGTCGCGATACTCGTCGTATCTGAAGAGTAATGATAACGAAACCTGGAAGGCGAATAGGTTGATACACGGGCTAAAATATGAGATAAAGAAGAGGCTGGTATCTCAGCAGTTTCCTGAGCTGGCCCAAGCTGTAGAGTCTTGCCGGTTGATTGAAGGAAACAGAAAGGAGTTGCATAAACCCCAGCACTTAAGCACTAGCAGTGCGGATCATAGTGAGGTCAGCCGTGGGAATTCCTCGCGGAAGAGAGAGGCACCATGGAGTGACTCGCAAAGGGAAAACAAGAGACCATTCCAGTATGAGAAATAGAGCAACCCGAGGATGCCAGTAACCCGACCGTGTCCTGACTGTGGGAAGTACCATTCTAGTAGCTGTGGTGGTAGACAGGTTTGTTACGGATGCCGGAAGCCAGGGCACATCATTTCGAACTGTCCCGAGAAAACTACGGAGAGACGGGTCTGCTACAGATGTGGGAAGCCTGGACACATCAGTGTCAACTGTCCTGAGGTAGCTGTGAAGTTAAGGCCACAGAACTCAGGCCGAATGTACGCAATAACCAGTGCGGGGGATAGAGAACTTCCGGAGATGGTCCAAGGTACTATCTCTCTTAAACGGAATTCTCTCTAGATAGTATACGAATTAGTTGTTAGACATGTGTTCCATGTTTTATTAGATATTACGATTCGACCGTGATCGTGTCATTGAGTGGGAGGTATTTTGTGTTATCATGGTGTATGGGAACCATGGAAACATTTAAAGTATCTTGTATTGCCATGGTGTAGTCCAAGGAGACATTTTGGTATCTGAGCAGCAGGCAGACGAAGCAAAGATCCGACGCGTATAGTCCGAAAACAGGATAGTACGAAGTTTAGTGGGTAAAAGTACAAATTTCGAGGACGAAATTTTGTTTAACGGGGGGAGAAATGTAACACCCTAAAAATCACACTTAGGGTAAATATCAAAAATTGGGAAATATACCTATTAAATAGGTGAATATGTGATATCAAATTTAAAGAGGAAAAATCTCTTGAAAATTAGAGTGCCAAAATGACAAAAATGCCCCCGTAAATTCTAATATAATACATGGGAGATAAAACACAAATGTTAGTGCAAGAGTTATGAGATATGGAGTTGTTCTAAATAAGAAAATTATCAACAAATGAGAAGTGGTTGATTAAATAATTATTGGTTAATTATTTAAGCATAAGCAAAGGAAATTCATAAATAATTATGTAAAACCCTAAAATTAGTGGTTTTTGGCCAAGAATTAGTGAAAACATATTTGCTAATTAATTGGAAAGTTTTGAGGAAAAATGGATGAGTTTAGGTATTTTAGGCCTAAATGCAAGATTGAACCAATAGGAAGATTTTGTAAAAATTATATAAAATAATTATTAAAATAATTATTTTATATAAATATAAATATAAATATAAATATATATATATATATATATATATATATATATATATATATATATTTATATTTACAATTTTTTATTGTTTTAATATATAATTAATTATAGTGAATAGTAACAAAATAAATAGGAAACGGATCCTATCTAGAGAACCAGGAATAGGATTTCCAAAGTCAAGGTAAAATATTGATCAGTGGATTTTTACCTTTCGTTAGACTTTTCCGGAAATCAATTCCGAGGCCGGTAGAGCATTTTCCTAATAAGACGAAATAGGGAAATTCTGAGAAAGGCCGGATAGCCAAGTTGGAAGCTAAGGATTCAAAAGTCATGATGCGACATCTGGGGAGGAATTGAGAATTTTCTTGGACATATTTGGAATCGGTGCATTCTTGTCCACAAAGCGGTAGCTTCCGAATTTCGTTTCAAACCGACACGTTTTTAGTAAAACTTCCGTCAGTAGGAGAAGGCCTAGACAGAGTTAAAAAATAGTTGGACTAGACATTTCTAATGAGGAATGAATTGTCTTGGAATTGTATAATCCAGAATTTTGAGATTTCTCCGAAAGTACGCGAATCAGACACCGATCGGGGATTCTACCGGATCGGAGGCAAAAGCAAAAATGGTTTTGATGACTCAAGGGGCAGCTGGACGTTTTTGAGATTTCCGTGGCCAAGAATCATCCATCATTAAACCCTAGTTTGCTTGGTTATAAAGGAGGGGAAAATTACAAGTTTAGGAAAGCAAAATTACACAATTGGCTACAATTTCTCTCTATAAATAGGCCACCACTTCTCTTGAAATTTCACACCATTTGCCTTGAGCAAAACCGAATTTAGAGAGAGGTTTTAGAGAGAGGAGCTCTGGAGAAAAGTTGTAGCGAAGCTCTGGGTAAGTTTTTCGGTACCGAGCTTTAAGCTTTCGTAGTTCTTTCAGTAGTTAGAGTAGTAATGTTAGAGTAGCCTTTAATCTTTCAAGTATGATTAGATATCATATGATAGGGCTATTTTAAGTTAGAATTTCAAAAATTATCATTGGGTCGAAGTTCTGGCAAAATTTTGGAAAATGGGAGCCAAAGTAACGAAGTGCTGGCGAAATTCCGCCAATTAGGGGTATAGGGGCAAAATGGTAATTTTTACCTAAAATGCCAGTCGTAATGTCAAATCACTAATGAAAGTGATATTACTCTTATAGGATATCAGAAACTCTGATCTGCTTCCGTTACGCTGCCCGACGTGCCACTGTTGGACGTTTCACAGTTTTCCGTAAAAAGTATGATTTCCGACGGAAGTACCGTCTACCGTCAACGAAGGTACGTCCGCGCACTGTAACACTAACTCTGATGTTTATGGTATGCATGTATGTGGTATGTGTGTAGAGGTGTTATACTGTTTGAGTGCATATAGTGGTTAGAGGATATGTCTGTATGCTGGGTGCAATCCGTCTGTATGCTGGGTGCAATCTGTCTGTATGCTGGGTGCAATTTGTCTGCATGATGGGGGCAATACATATGCATGGGTTGTGTAGAGCGATGTTAGTATTGTTGATGTCTGTTGTCTGTATACATAAACATGAGGTTAACCGTTACCTGAGATCCGGTGCGGATCTCAGCCCTTAATATAGCGTCAGGTTCTGGAGGACCGAGGATCGAGAAGAGAGGAAAGCAGCCCGAGTAGAAGACCCGGCTGAAGACTTCCTTTTTGTTGTTCCAGCGGAAGCCTTTCTTTTGTTATGTACTTTTGAATCACGCGGTTACCGTACCGCTGTTGTAACCAGCCAGACTTACGGCGTTTTATATATACATATCAGTTACTCAATCGCTCCGGTGCTCTACTCTGATCATTTTGAAATGATGTTTGAAAAAAAAGTATACTGCTTTAGAAATGTTGGGATGTTACAATGTCACCCAGCCCAATCATAGCTATATGCAATACAAGGTTTAAAATAAATATAAAAGTTAGATAATTAATTTACAGAAATTAAGAAACTTAGCTAAATTAGTTATTTATAAAAAAGAATATATTGATTTCTCTAAAATACCATTTTTAATCATTAATTTATGTTGGAAACTTCTCTTGATAAAACATTCCCTTAATATATGAAATCGATAGGAAAAATTTTAAGAAATAAAAGTATAAAATTAGAAGAGAAAGTTGACGGAGATTTTACATTCAAAAATAAAATAAACCTCTCCGCTGAGTCACTTACTCTTATAGGGTTAAATACCTAATTTTCCATGGAAGTATTGATAAGGGGGCACTCAGCACCCGGAAGTTTTTTGGATACCAAATTTGCCCCGAAAGTAAGTATGAAAAAGGTACCAAATTTGCCCAAACTAACGGAAGGTCAAACGGACGTTTGCCATGTTGGATTTTTTTCGGGTTAAATACCTAATTTGCCTCGGAAGTATTGATAAGGGGGCACTCAGCACCTGGAAGTTTTTTTTGGTACCAAATTTGCCCCGGAAGTATAAAAAAGGTAGCAAATTTGTCCAAAACTGACGGAATGTCCACGTAGGTCGTTAAAATGCCACATGGCTAGAAAAGAAACACAGTGGAGGGTGAGTCATATGCCAGATCATGTAACCATGTCAGCACCTCATTCATCTCTCTCTCTCTCTCTTCCCTCTCGCTTTCGGCGGTTCGTGCTTCTGACTTTTCTTCCACTCCTTCACCCACTCCTTCACCGATGAGTATGCCAGCTTCCACAACAATGCCTACCAACTCTGTTTGTGACCTTCCTTTGCTTCAGATCCAATTGGTTTCGATCCCCAGAAAATTTCAAACAGGATGTTAGAATTAGCTATGGATCTGTAAAAGCCATCAGTTAGAGATAATTCCTAGAACAATTTTGTATTCCCATTGTACTCTAAAAAATGCTCTACCAAGAAACCAAATAGTTCTCCGAATCAAGATAAATAAAAAGCCGCCAATAAACCCAATTAGAGATTGTCATATGGATTGTCAAAATTTTCACCAAATCGTAAAATTTCAGAGAAGCAAATAGTTCTCCGAATCAAGATAAATTTCTGGAAAAATTCAATGAGCAGTACTTTCCTCCCTCTATACAAGTGACCAAGGAGGCAGAATTCCTTCACATCCGACAAGGTCACGAGGAGACATTCGATGACTACTTTGCCCGGTTTACTAATCTAACACGTTATTCATCACACCTGAGGCGGAATGATGATTAAAGCAGTATGGAAAACATACTAATATACGGGCTAAAGTACGAGATAAGGGAAAGGCTAGTATCTCAACGGTTTTCGGAATTGATTCAAGCGATAGAATCTTGCCGGTTAATTGAGCGTAACCTAAAGGAGCTGCGTAGATCCCGAAATTTCAACACTAGCAGTGCAGGTCATAGCGAGGTCAACCGTGGAAATTCCTCGCGGAAGAGAGAGGCACCATGGAGTAACTCCCAAAGAGAAAGCAAGATGCCATTCCAGACTGGGCAGCGGAACAACCCAAGAATGCCGGGAACCCGACCATGTCCAAATTGCGGGAATTACCATCCTGGTGTTGACTGTGATTGGAGACGGATTTGCTACAGATGTCAGAAGCCAGGACACTTTATCGGGAACTGTCCTGAAAAAGCTGCGGAGTTAAGGCTACAGAACTCGAGCCGAATGTACGCACTAACCAATACGGAGAACAGAGAACTTCCGGAGATGGTCCAAGGTACTATCTCACTTAGTAGGGAATCTTCTCCAGGCATTGTATGATTTAGGTGTTAGCCATTCGTTTAAATCATATGATTATGCGAATCACCTAGGAATGCATGCCTATAGATCTCCCTATGACTTGATAAATAGCTACCTTACTTGACATGAAAACTTTAGTTTCTAATACATGTTTCTTAGTTATTACAACCAGACCACGATCATATCATTGAATATGAGGTATCTTGTGTTGCCGTGGTGTATGGGCGCCACAGAAACACTATATATCAAAATAAAACATGACAAAATCTTTGTCGTCAAGCCGAAGCAAATTCTCGATCACCGAGAAAAACGGCTTAAAAATGTTCTGATAGAGTAAAGATCCGGAGCATATGGTCCGAAGTCTAATTAGTACAGAGTCTAGTTAGTATAGAGCAAATTTTGAGGGCGAAATTTTATTTAACGGGGGGAGAAATGTAATACCCGGATAATTATTTATCTTAAATATTGTATTTTGATAAATAATACATATTCTAAATAGGTGAATATGTGGTCTCAAAATTATGTGTTGTGTTTATTCTATTTTTCAAGGGAAATTTCTCTTGAAATTAGAATGAACAAAGGGACAAAAATTCTTAAATGCATTTATGGGTCATATAATACCCTGAGATTATTATGATATGTCTTAAGAGAGGCAGTTAAATATTTATTAAAAATAGGAAAGTATGTTGTCTCTAATTTTAGTAATTTATGGGATTATTTTCTTTGGAAATTAAAGAGGAAAAATCCAATATTATTTTGGGGACCATAAGTTGCCCTATGATTTTTAAAATAATACATGGAGCATAAATGACCAATGTAAACACAATAGTTGTGAGAAAATAATTAATCTAATTTAAGAAAATTGTCAACAATTAGTAGATGATTAAATAAATAATTAATTGCTAATTGTTTTGGCATGAATAAAGGGAATGTCCAAAGTTAACTATATAAAACCCCTAATTAAAGATTTATTACCAATGAAGGGTCAAGATTAGCATAAAGATAATTTCTAATTAATTAGGCATCATTAAAGAAATTTATAAGATTAACTACATAAAAACCCTAAGGCCTGATTAGTCAAACAAAGAATAGGATTAAGGCACTAAACAAGCTTAGTAATTAACTTTAACAATTCAACATAAATCAAAGGCCAAGATTTAATCTTATAAAGCTAATCTAATGGTTCTAATTAATTGAACATTAATCCTTGGCAAAATGCATTAACCAATGGGAACACATAAAACCATGGATATTTATGCAAGTGGGAAAAACACATGCTTGGCCAAGAAGGAGCCATGAATTCGAAATTGGAAGAGGGAAGGAGAGAAAAAATGTTGAATGTGTGTGTGTGTGAATGCATAGTCAAGTGGTAGGAAAGAGGAAAAAAGAAAAAGAGATATTTGTTGAAAAAGCAAATAGGATAAATGAGAACCGATAGAAATTAAATCGTATCTTGAAATATGTGAACTAAGTATCTAACATCAGGACTTATTGTAAACAATTGTATTTTTATCTCGAAGTGGGTTATCTCCGAAGTCATTTCCGTAACCGTCGGGGTTTATCCTAAAATGACTAAAAGGCTAGTAAAGACCCCTAATGGGACCATAATCTTTGTTAATCCAAATACTTCTCAAGAGATTACATAAACTTCAAAGGTTACCTCAAAAAGTATTTGAGATTTATAAGCATATTCGATTAGAACACTGAGCAGGGGAATTAACTGGTAGAGGAAAATCCTTAAAGGATAGGATTATGTCATTTTTGGAAGAGGATAGGGAAGAGAGAGAGGGGGGGAGGTCGGCAAGGTGGATTGGAGGGTGGAGATGAAGTCTCCAATGAAGCCCTAGATCCAATGGCCATGGTTGAAGGAGAAGAAGTTCAAAGGAATTACAAACTTGCCACAACTTTTCCCTATAAATAGGCCATCCATTCCTTTGAAAATTCACACCAAAATCTCAAGAAGCATTTCAAAATTGAAAGTGAAAGAGAGAAGGAGGAGCTTTGGAGAAGGAGTAGCAGAGTTCTGGGTAAGTTCTTCGGTCCTTAGCTTTTAGATTCTAGTCTTTAGTTTAGTAGTTTTAGTAGAAATGTTAGTTAGATCTAGGAAGTAGGAAATGAAATTCCTATTCTTGTTTTTAAGCCTCATTGCACTGAAAGATGCCTGACGAGGTAAAACATTAGTAGGAATTGAGTTTCTGAAAATTGGGAGTCGGAGTAGCGAAGCTCTGGCGAAATTTTATCGGGTAGCGATTTTCTGAAGTCAGGGGTAAAATAGTCATCTATGGCTATAATATCTGTTAGGATATTATTTGTTAATTAATAAATACGATATTATCCTTATAGGATATCTGTAATCATGTTCCAACCGACAGACGTACCGTATTTCGTCAACGAAGGTACGTTCGCATACTGTAACACTAGCTCTGATGTTTATTATATGCTTATATGTGGTAGCTGATAGCTCTGTTGTATGTTTATGTACTGTTGATATATTTATGCTTGCTGGGTATGACACATCTGCCAGGGGACTTATGTGTTATTGGGATACGCTTGCTGGGTGTGAAACGCTTGCTGGGTGAGACACATCTGCCAGGGGGCTTATGTGCTGTTGGGATACACATGTTTGTATGATACATGTGTTGTGTGCTGTTGATGTTGTGAATATCTGTAATCCATATACTGTGTATATACGCATGAGGTTAACTGTTACCTGAGGTCCGGTACGCGTTGGACCTCAGCTCTTAACATAGCTTCAGGGTCGGGAGGACCGAGGGCCGAAGAGAAGGGCAAGCAGCACGCTTAGTGACCTGGCTGGTGACTTCCTTTTGTTATGTATTTACTTTTATGTTAGACACCCGGATTAATGTACCGCTACTTCGATTAGCCAGACATACGACAGTTGGCATTTTGAATATATGTATCAGTTACTCTCTTGCTCCGATGCTCTACTCTGATGAAAAAAAAAAAAATATTCTGCTTTTGAAAATGGGATGTTACATCTTGATAAAACATTCCCTAAATATATGAAATCGATAGGGAAATTTTAAGAAATAAAAGTATAAAATTAGAAGAGAAAGTTGACGGAGATTTTACATTCAAAAAATAAATAAACCTCTCCGCTGAGTCACTTACTCTTATAGGGTTAAATACCTAATTTGTCATGGAAGTATTGATAAGGGGGCACTCAGCACCCGGAAGTTTTTTGGGTACCAAATTTGCTCAGGAAGTATGAAAAAGGTACCAAATTTGCCCAAAACAAACGGACGTTTGCCACATTGGATTTTTTTGGGTTAAATACCTAATTTGCCACGGAAGTATTGATAAGGGAGCACAAAGCACCTGGAATTTTTTTTGGTACCAAATTTTCCCTGGAAGTATAAAAAAGGTAGCAAATTTGTCCAAAACTGACGGAAGGTCCACGTAGGTCATTAAAATGCCACATGTCTAGAAAAGAAACACAGTGGAGGGTGAGTCATATGCCAGATCATGTAACCATGTCAGCACCTCATTCATCTCTCTCTCTCTTCCCTCTCACTTTTGGCGGTTCGTGCTTCTGAATTTTCTTCCACTCCTTCACCGATGAGTATGCCAGCTTCCACAACAATGCCTACCAACTCTGTTTGTGACCTTCCTTTGCTTCAGATCCGATTGGTTTCGATCCCCAGAAAATTTCAAACGGGATGTTAGAATTAGCTCTAGATCTGTAAAAGCCATCAGTTAGAGAAAATTCCTAGAAAAATTTTGTATTCCCATTGTACTCTAAAAAATGCTCTACCAAGAAACCAAATAGTTCTCCGAATCAAGATAAATAAAAAACCGCCAATAAACCCAATTAGAGATGGTCATATGGATTGTCAAAATTTTCACCAAATCGTAAAATTTCAGAGAAGCAAAATAAGGGAATTTTGGGGGGGAGTGAGGAGGCAATACCTAAAGATTTGAGAATCGAGAAATTGTAAGGGTCTAAAGGATAAAATTGTTTGGTATGAATTTGCCACACCGCCTGGGAGGTCCTTAGCCCCACATCGGAGAGCCATGGTGTTCACAATGGTCCCACTGGCACTGTCTCGACTGTGTTTCTTTCCTAGCCATGTGGCATTTTAACAACCTACGTGGACCTTCCGTCAGTTTTGGGCAAATTTGCTACCTTTTTTATACTTCCGGGGCAAATTTGGTACCAAAAAAAACTTCCAGGTGCTGAGTGCCCCCTTATCAATACTTCCGTGGCAAATTAGGTATTTAACCCAAAAAAATCCGACGTGACAAACGTCCGTTTGACCTTCCGTTAGTTTTGGGCAAATTTGGTACTTTTTTTATACTTCCGGGGCAAATTTGGTACCCGAAAAACTTTCGGGTGCTGAGTGCCCCCTTATCAATACTTTCATGGCAAATTAGGCTTTTAACCCTACTCTTATATTTATGATGGAAGGGAATATTGACAATCTCATGAAAAGCTTGAAAAAAACGCAACAATCAAGCTTTTGGTATTAGCATATACTTCTGTATTAAATATAAGTCTTCTTTTAAATAAAGTTATATATTAATTTTCAAGGAATTTTGTATAATACTAATAACACTATTTATTATTTTAAATTGGAGACAAATAATTTTGATATATCCCTATTAGTATTTTGAATAAATAGATATTAATTGTCACTAAATTGACTAATATGCCTTACATAGTTACATATTGAAATATGTGATAATTAAAAAAATGCTTATATTTTAAAGAAGTTAGTAAAAATTAAAATTAAAATATATTAATTTAGTTACTATATTAGTTACATCCAATGTTATTAAACCCGGTAACCCCGACCATGTAACTAGTTCAGGAAAGTCCCCATCCTAGGGTTGGGGGTGACCCAAGGCAACCCAATGAGTTGCTAGGTTTGCCTAATTTGCAATTTTGGTCTTAATGACTATGAGTTTAGATATTAAAGAATTGTAGGAAGGAATATTTTGTTATCAATTATCTATTTTGATACTTTACTAGAAAGAATATTTAGTGATTACTTATTCTAGCGTCATTGGATGGTGGATTGATAGTTTGTTAGTATAATGTCAATATGTCAAAGAAATTGTAAATAATGTGGATAAATATATGATTATTTTGTTAGTAATTCAAGTTAATGAATTGACATTTAATATTTGGATGATATGATCAGAATTTTTTTTTTTTAAATTCCCCGCACCATCTAGCTCCTGAGCTGACTCACTAGCCCTTGACCTATTATCTTGACTGGTTTAGAGGACAGTTTGGATTTAAAAACTTTGGATACATCACAACTTAAAATGAGTGCATGTTGTGCATTTTAAAAGATGTACGTAGCTAGGCTTGTCATTATATTAGTACAAGGACCCCTTCCAAAAATCAAATAGAAGTAGCTAGCTAGGTGAAGACTTTTGAAAGGGAGGGTGATAAATTGCTGGGAAAATCATTTTCAGGGTCCTTTTCCCTAAATTGCTGCCCAGCTGGCCCATTGAAAATATATAAGCAACTTGATTTAGTGATAGGATCAGAAGCTTGTTTTCTAATTTTATAGTGTTCATAATATGACATAATAGATGGCATGGGTCAAATATTAATTATTATAAGCACTATGTGATAGTGAACTTCAAATTTTAACGATAATTTTGGAGCACATTTCCCTGCTTTTATATGTTGGGACATGAGGATCGTAGGTTTTTCAGCTCCAGGTATTTTTTAAGAAAATTAATTAAAATATGTTGGGATATTTTAATGGTGAGTTGATTCATGATATCTCATCGTACTTAAAAAAAACATCAAATTAACCTGGATAAAGTGGTCTTTTCTCAATTTAAAATAATCTAATCCTGGATCTATAGAAGTTCAATGCAATTTGAAGATATCAAGTGATTTTCTTGTGTTTTTTTTTTCTCTTCCTTGAAACCAGTATGTAGTTCTCCCTTGTTATTTAGCTATTTTTATTGTCAATTAACCCCTCGTTATACCAAATTTCTAAGAATATTTTAAAATTAATATTTATTAATGCTCTATTTAAAGTTTTTACTAAGTTAAGAAAAATTTTAATTAATTGTTTATGTCAAAAATATCAACATATAAATAAAAATCTGAGTAATTTTTTTAACAAACATATGTTTAATAAAATATATTTAAAAATTTTGGATTATAGTATATTAATATGAAAATCTCAAAATTATGCATGTTATAATTTTATTTTTTGAAGGAACATTTTATAATTTTATTGAAAATAATATATATATATATATATATATATATATATATATATATATATATATATATATATATATATATATATATATATATATATATATGTATGTATGTATATCTATGATTGAAAAACATTTTATCCAATAAATATATTTAAAAGATTGCATCACAAGTAAATTTTAGCAAATAAAAGAGAATAAGAATTTAAATATTGAAAAAATATAATTATAACTTTAATTAATTTTGTTATATGATGAATAATTTGAAAATACATATGATTTTTTATCGAATTTAGGATTAAGATATGTGATTAAATGATTATTAAGTATTATTTATGTTAAGAGGGGCATTTAATAGTCAACTAATGGTTGGCTGCATATGTAATACCCTAAAATTTGACTTAGGGAAAATATCATAAACTAAGAAATAGTACCTATTAAATAGGTGAATATGTGATATCAAATTTGTAGGGGAAAAATCTCTTGAAATGGTCAGCCGTGGAAATCCCTCGCGGAAGAGAGAAGCTTCATGGAGTGACTCTCAAAGGGACAGTAAGAGGCCATTCCAGACTGGGCAGCAGAACAACCCGAGAATGCCGGTAACCCAACCGTGTCCTAATTGCGGGAAGTACCATCCTGGTGAATGTATCAGGAAACGAGTTTGCTACAGATGTCGGAAGCCAGGCCATATTATCCGAGATTGTCCTGAGAAACCTATGGAGTTCAGGCCACAGAACCCAGGCCGAATGTACGCGTTGACCAACGCAATGGACAGAGAACTTCCAGAGAGGGTCCAAGGTACTATCTCTCTTAGTAAGGAATTTTCTTTATGCATTGCATGAACTAGGTATTAGTTATTCGACTAAATTGTGTGATACGTAGATTACTTACGAGACGTAATCTATGTTTCTTCATTATTATAATTCGACCGTGATCGTGTCATAGAGTATGAGTTATTTTGTGTTATCATGGTGTATGGGAGCCATGGAAACATTTAAAGTATCTCGTTTTGATATCTGTGGTATTGACCGTGGTGTATGCCCCGGAAAACATCATATATCAAAGTACGAAATGGCAAGATCTTTAGTGGTCAAACCAGAACGAATTCTCGATCACCAAGAGGAGCAGCTAACAGATAAAGTGAAGATCCGACGCGTATAGTTCAAAGTCTGAATAGGACGAAGTTTAGATAGTACGAAGTTTAGAGGAAAGAGTACAAATTTCGAGGACGAAATTTTGTTTAACGGGGGGAGAAATGTAATACCCTAAAATTTGACTTAGGGAAAATATCATAAATTAAGAAATAATACCTATTAAATAGGTGAATATGTGATATCAAATTTGTAGGGGAAAAATCTCTTGAAAATTAGAGTGCCAAGATGACGAAAATGCCCTTGTAGGACATAAATAACTTAGGAAAATTGTGAAAAATCTTGAAAGATAGTAAAATAATTATTAAAATTGAGAGAATATATTGTCTCTAATTTTGGTAATTTAATAAATTATAAGCATGGAAGAATTGTAAAATAACAATTATAAAGTATTTGGAGATCGTAACTAACTCCATAATTATTGATATTTTACAAGAGAGATAAAATAGCAATGTTAGTTCAGATTGTGAGAGGAAGTAATTAGTTCTAAATAAGAAAATTATCAACAAATAATAAGTGATTGATTAAATAATTATTGGTTAATTATTTAAGTTTGAACAATGGAATAATTGTGATAAATTATGTAGAACTCTATAATTAATGGTTTATGGCTAGAAAATTAGCATAAATATATTTGCTAATTATTGGGAAAAGATTAAGAAAAATAAATGAGATTAAGTAATTTTAAGCCTAAATGCAAAGTATGGACCAATAGGGAATTTTGTAAGATAATTATATAAGTAATTATAAATATAATAAATGAAATAAATGGAAAAAAGAAAATAAATAAAAATGGATGAAGGACCAGCTGTGTTTTTGGCCAACATGATTGAATGATTAATAGTTGAAAATGAGGTTGGATGAAATATTAAAACTCTTAATTAATAAAGTAATTAAATGAAATAGTAAAAAGGTAAATAAACACCGATAGGAACTGGATCCTATCTAGAGAACCAGGAACAGGATTTCTAAAGTCAAAATATAATATTGATGAGTGGATTTTTATCCTAAATTGAGCTGTACCTGGAGTCGTTTCTGAGATCGGTAGAAGAAGTTGATAATAAGACGAAATAGGGAAAATCTGATAAAAAGGAAGATAGACATAAAATTAGGATTTGAAGAAAATAAATCATAACTCAACATCTGGGAATGAGTTGAGAATTTTCTGGACATATTTGGAATCCGTGAATTTTTGTCCAGAGGTTGACGATTCCGGAAATTGATTCTGTAACCGGCACGTTTTTCAGTAAAACTTCCGCAGGACCGTTGGAACCCTGTATGGAATCAAAGATTTGTTTAGACCAGACATTTTTAGTAAGTGAGAAACTGTCTTCAAAGTTGTAATTCCGGATTTCTGAAATTTTATGCGATTACGCGTTTTGCACGCCGATCGGGGAAAATTCTACCGGCTTAGGCTTCTGGAACAAGCAAATGATGTCATGCATTACATCATATTTTGACACCTAAGGAGGGAGAGGACGGTTTGGACAAGTGCCCCGGTGAGGATCGTGACACCTAGCAGGAGTGCGATCTGACGACCGATATCCGGTATGAAAAAGGCATGAATAGTGTCAACATTTTGCCTATAAATAAGAGGCCTTGCCTCTTCATTCTTCACACCATTCCAAGAGAGAATTTCGGTTAAACAGAGAAGGTAGAGAGAAGGAGGAGTCCGGGGAATTTTGCAGCGAAGCTCTGGGTAAGTTTTTCGGTACTTAAGCGTTCGTAGTTCTTTCGGTAGTTAGAGTAGAAATGCTATATTAGTCTTTAATCTTCCAAGTATGATTAGATATCATATGATAGGGGTATTTTAGTCATTATTTCGAAAATCATGATGGGGTCAATTTCGAAAATGATGTTGGAGAAAGAGTTATGTTGAAATTTTGGAAAATCGAAGTCAAAGTAACGAAGTGCTGGCGAATTTCCGCCAATTAGGGGGTCAGGGGTAAAATGGTCATTTTGACTAAAAATGTCCGTCGTAATGATAAATCCTTAACAAGTACATTGTTATATTGATAGGATATCCCTGAATACGTTTTGACCTACTGTCGAACCGCTGTCCGACGTGCTGGTTTCCGTTTTCCGTCAGAAGTACGGTTTTTCGTAAAACGTGCTAGTATAACATCAACGAAGGTACGTTCGCGTACTAGTAACACTAACTCTGATATTTATTGTATGGGTATATGTGTTATGAGTATTGTTTGCGTATATGTGGTTGATGATCTGTTGTATGTTTAAGTATGTACGTCCGCGTACTGTAACACTAATCTGATGTTTATGGTATGCATGTATGTCCTAGGTGTATTGTATGTGGTAGTTGATAGCTCTGTGATATGTTTATGTACTGTTGATATGTTTACCTTTGCTATGGGCGATATATCTGCATGCTATTGGGCGATATATGTATACATGCTATTGGGCGATATGTGTATGCATGCTCTTGGGCGATAAGTGCACATATACTGTTGTTGAAATGATTGTCTGTAGTTCATATGTTGTGTATGTAAATATGAGGTTAACCGTTACCTGAGATCTGGTGCAGATCTCAGCCCTTAACATAGCGTCAGGTTTCGGAGGACCGAGGATCGATGAGAGAGGCAAGCAGCCCGAGTAGAAGACCCTACCAAGACTTTCTTTTGTTGTTCCAATGAAGCCTTTCTTTTGTTATATACTTTAGAACCACGCGGTTTCTATACTGCTGTTGTAACCAGCCAGACTTACGGCGTTTTATATATACATATCAGTTACTCAATCGCTCTGTTGCTCTACTCTGATGATTTGAAATGATGTTTTGGAAAAAAAAAATTATACTGCTTGTGAAAAGTTGGGATGTTACAGCATAGAAGTTAAATCGAGAGGTTTATGCAACATATATTTTGTTTTTAAGTGAGATATATATATGTTTTTAAAATACAAGAGATATCTCTATTTTACTCCATATTTTGCATAAGCAACTCTGTGTACACGATTGTTTTACTCCATATTTTGCATAAGCAACTCTGTGTACACGATGACTAGGTTTAAAATAAATATAAGAGTTAGATAACTAATTTACAGAAATTAAGAAATTTAGTTAAATTTAGTTTTATATATATATATATTGATTTTTCTAAAATACCATTTTAAATTATTAATTTATATTGAAAACTTCTCTTGAAAAATCCCCTTAATATATGAAATCAATAGAGAAGTTTTAAGAAATAAAATAAACCTCTCCGCTGAGTTACTAACTCTTATATTTATGATGGAAGGGAATATTGATAATCTCATGAAAAGCTTAAAAAAAACGCAACAATCAAGCTTTTGGTATTAGCATATACTTCTGTATTAAATATAAGTCTTGTTAAAAAATAAATTTATATATTAATTTTCAAGGAATTTTGTATAATACTAATAACACTAATTATTTGTTTTTAATTGGAGACAAATAATTTGGATATATTCTTATTAGTATTTTGAATAAAAAGATATTAATTGTCATTATTTTGCATAATATGCCTTACATAGCTACATATTGAAATATGTGATAATTAAAAAAAGGCTTATATTTTAAATAAGTTGGTAAAAATTCAAATATATTAATTTAGTTCCTATTAGTTACATCCAATGTTATTAAACCCAGTTGACCCCAACCCTGTTACTGTTGAGGAAAGTCTCCATCCTAGGGTTGGGGGTGACTCAAGGTAACCCGATGAGTTGCTAGGTTTGCCCAGTTTGTAATTTTGGTCTTAATTTCGAACGGATCGCAAAACCCAGCCGGTGGTTGGAAAAGTCGGAGAGACACAACGGGAATATTTAAACCGGTTCAGAAATTTTAAAAAATTATTTTTAAAGCCACAAATTAATTTGATAAAAAATTAATTTTTTATTTCACACGCGACCAGACCAGACCGGGCGGCCCCGCGTCTTTTTACATCGAACTGGTAGGTGTCACGAACATACGCACAAAAACGAAGCGAACAGAGGCGGCCCGCATCTATTCACGGAAAACTGGTGCGTCGTACGAACAGACTTACCAGAACGGGGCAAACGATCCGAACGGATTGTAAAACCCAGCCGCTGGTTGGAAAAGTCGGAGAGGCACAACGAGAATATTTAAACGTTCGGAAATTTTAAAAAATTAGTTTTAAAGCCAAAAATTAATTTTTTAAAAAAGTAATTTTTTATTTCACACGCGCGGACTAGACTGGACCGGCGGCCCACGTCTGTTTACAGCGAACTGTTGCGTCTCACGATCAGACGCACCAAACGGAGAGAATAGAGGCGACCCGCGTCTGTTCACGGCGAGCTGGTGCGTCGTACGTACAGACGCACCAGAACGGAGCGAACGATCCGAACGGATCCCAAAACCCAGCCGCTGGTTGGAAAAGTCGGAGAGGCACAACGGGAATATTTAAACGTTCGGAAATTTTAAAAAATTATTTTTAAAGGCAAAAATTAATTTTTTATTTCACACGCGACCAGACCAGACCGGGCGGCCCGCGTCTTTTTACATCGAACTGGTAGGTGTCACGAACATACGCACAAAAACGGAGCGAACAAAGGCAGCCCGCATCTGTTCACGACAAACTGGTGCTTCGTACGAATAGACGCACCGGAACGAGGCAAACGATCCGAAAGGATCGTAAAACCCAGCCGCTGGTTGGAAAATTCGGAGAGGCACAACGGGAATATTTAAACGTTCGGAAATTTTAAAAAATTATTTTTAAAGCCAAAAATTAATTTAATAAAAAATTAATTTTTTATTTCACACGCGCGGACCAGACCGGACTGGGCTGCCCGCGTCTGTTTACAGCGAACTGGTGCGTCTCATGAACATGCGCACCAGACGGAGAGAATAGAGGCGACCCGCGTCTGTTCACGGCGAGCTAGTGCGTCGTAAGTACAGACGCACCAGAACGGGGCAAACTATCCGAACGGATCGCAAAACCCAACCGCTGGTTGGAAAAGTCAGAGAGGCACAACGGGAATATTTAAACCCGTTCGGAAATTTTAAAAAATTATTTTTAAAGCCACAAATTAATTTAATAAAAAATTTATTTTTTATTTCACACGCGATCAGACCAGATTGGGCGGCCTGCCTCTTTTTACATCGAACTGGTAGGTGTCACGAACATACGCACAAGAACGTAGCGAACGATCCGAACGGATCGTTTGCCCGCATCTGTTCACGGTGAAATGGTTCGTCGTACGAACAGACGCACCAGAACGTAGCGAACGATCCGAACGGATCGCAAAACGCAGCTGCTGGTTGGAAAAGTCGGAGAGGCACAACGGGAACATTTAAACGTTCGGAAATTTTAAAAAATTATTTTTAAAACCAAAAAATAATTTAGTAAAAGATTAATTTCTTCTTTCACACGCGCGGACCAGACCGGACCGGGCGGCCCGCGTCTGCCTAGAGCGAACCGCGTGGACAAGACCGGAACGGGCGGCCCGCGTCTGGTCACAGAAAACTGGTGCCTCTTACGAATAGACGCACCAAAACAGAGTGAATAGAGGCGACCCACGTCTGTTCACGGTGAACTGGTGCGTCGTACGAACAGACGCACCAATGAGTTTAGATATTAAAAGATTGTAGGTAGGAATATTTTGTTATCGATTATTTATTTTGATACTTTACTAGGAAGAATATTTATTGATTACTTTTTTTTTTGGTTGCCCACCTGGTTCACTGGGGCTTTGCCCCGACTAATTTGGATCCGACCCGCTTCTCGCACCTAGCTTTAGTGGGAGAGTCTCCCAGCGGGGGTTTTTTGCATTCACAAGGCTCGAACCCGAGACCTTGCTTAAGCGACACAAGCCGCTTACCACTTATACCAACCCCCGTTGGTATTTATTGATCACAAGGAATTCAGGACTACGAGTACATATGTCTCCACCTTAGCCTGAGTTATCGTTGCTTCACAAACCCCTAGGTTGCCTCCCCCAGCACCTTGACCAACTCTAGGATCGAACCCTCTCCTTCTGGGTGAGAGTGTCCGACCCTTTTACCGGTTGAACTCAAGGCTGAGGGGTGCATCATTGGATGATGAATTGATAGTTTGTTACTATAATGTCAATATGTCAAAGAAGTTGTAAATAATGTGGATAAGTATATGATTATTTTGTTAGTGATTCAAGTTAATGAATTAATATTTGATTTTTGGATGATATGATCATAATTTTTTTTTCTTAATTTCCCCACCATCTGGCCTTTGAACTGACATACTGACCCTTGACCTACTATCCCAACTGGTTTAGAGGCCAATCTGAGTTTAATAACTTTGGTTACATCACAACTTAAAATGAGTGCATGTATATTAATTTAATTTATGCTAAAATATACTTTTAGTTTAGACGAGGTTCCGTTTTAGACATTTAACTTTAAAAAGTGTGTTTTTAATCATTTTAAGTTAACACCATTAATTTCACAGAAAATGATGAGTCGGCAAATTTAAAATGCTAACAAGTCCATGTTTTAATTCTTTGATATATTACTTTATTATTTTAATACTAAAATCAATCTTTTGGATAAATATATCAACATTTAAATTTAGTGAGTCGACATTCTAAATTTGTTAACTCAACATTTTCCATTATTAAAGTTAATGGTGTTAACTTAGAATGACTAAAAACACATTTTTCAACCAATGAGAGTTGGCATAGATGGTAAGGGATCCAGGACTAGGCCCTTGGGTCGTGGGTTCGATCCCCTCTGCCGTCGCTGGGACTCCTTTGGTAGGCGATCTCGTAAGTCCCCAGTAAGTGCTCATAGAGCCCGGGGCCGTGCCCTGGCCTTGGTGGGAGACTGATGTCGAACCCCTCCAAAACTTTTTCTTATCAAAAAAAAAAAAAACACACATTTTTCAAAGTTAAATGACTAAATTAAGTTAAAGGGCAAAATAGAACATAATATATTAAAGGACCAAAACTATAATTTAAACTTTTAATTATTAGGGTTAAGATTGAAAAATACCCACTTAACTTTTTCCAAAAGTGAACCCACCACCATAAATTTTT
Organism: Acacia pycnantha; assembly: GCA_025563575.1. Taxonomy (NCBI): domain Eukaryota; kingdom Viridiplantae; phylum Streptophyta; class Magnoliopsida; order Fabales; family Fabaceae; genus Acacia; species Acacia pycnantha. The sequence continues at coordinate 620,762 of JAMWYP010000107.1, read as the reverse complement.
TTGTGTTCAAAACTGACAATAATTTTTTTTTTTTAAAGTGCAACCCATCATGTTTGTAACTCCCAAAAATGCTTATTCACGTAAATCGAGATAAAACCCCTCTACATGCTTACCTCTATAGCGTAAATCATGATTTAAAAACTGTTTTTAAAGACTCTAATCACTATTCTAATCAAACATTATGTCAACAGTTGCAAAAATCTTAAATGATTAAGTTGTCTCTATTTAAGCTTATATTACACCCTTTACATGAGCTTTCATGGTAAACAATGGAGACTGACACATAGACTTCAAGTAACCCAAGTCACCGTCTATATTATCATTCACAGTCAAAGATTGCCCCTTTAATGGTCAAAGTTAAATAATTATATTCACTTTTACACTATATATATATATATATATATATATATGGGTTTATCGTTTGTCATGTCACTTGACTTGACATAAAGTTATGTCAAGTCACCCCAAAACTACGTCGTTTTGGGAGTTAGGGGAATTAATGAAAGGTGTTTTGGTCAAATTCATATAATAAATACAAAAATAAAAATACTAAAACACCCTTTATTAATTCTCATAACTCTGTATCAAAAAAAAAAAAATCTCATAACTCTTAAAATGATGTAGTTTTGGAATTAGGGAAATTAATAAATGATCTTTTGGTAAAATTTATATGATAAATACAAAAACAAAATTTAAAAACACCCTTTATTAATTCCTCTAACTCTAAAACGATGTAGTTTTGAAGTGACTTGACATAACCTTATGTTAAATGACATGACAAACAATAAACGCTATATATATATACACCCTTATGCTGGTCGGTACACTTAAAAAAAATTATGGATATTTTTGCCCCCTTAACCCTAATTACTACTGGCTACCTCACAACCCAAAATTAGTGCCTTGATTGACTAAGGTAATTTTAAAACCATTGGCCTCCATTATAAATGTTCCGAAACGTTTGCTTTCTAGTTGACACTACATATTTCGGGTCCAGATTCTCTCACTAGCGGAGTTTCTCATCATCCCTCGTTGTCTTTAAATTAGAGCCGTCAGATATTGATCCAACGGCTTAGAAAGAGACACATTGTCTACTTTTCAAAATTTCAAAAATACCGCACGCGTTAAAAACTACCGCATACGGTAAAAATGAAATTTTAAAAAGCAGATGATGTATCTCTCGTTGGATCAAGATATCTGACGGCTATAATTAAAAGACAATGAAGAATGATGAGAGATTGGCCTGTGAGAGAGAATCCATTTCCACATATTTCACCCTAAGCAAGTGGATCTTTTGTAACTGACAAAAGAATTTTGGTTTATTTAGTCGTAAATTCATGTTTTACATTTCTGTACATATAGTCATGCTTTAACCCCATTTTGTAGTGCTTTTGTTTTTTCATAGCTGTTTTATCATTTCAGAACATTTAGACCTTTATGACTGCAAAGTGAGAGACTGAATTTTAAATTTAAAAAAAAAAAAAAAACTAATATCCTTGTCACATAATGGCATGGAAACTCCCCAAAAAGTGAAAAGTTACGAGTTCAATTCCACTTGCAATCTTAATCCGTTAGTGATTCGTCTTGTAATTCAATAATAAAAATGATAAGGAACTGCCCAGTTGCCCTTTCATTGATGCGCATGTATAAAAAGGATCGCAAAGGAGGAATGGATATATTAACATGGATTGTAAAGTAACTAGAAAGCAATTTGAAAAATAAATAAATAAATAAATTATTATACAAGTAGATTAATGAATATGAGATTCATAGAAAGAAATCACGAGGCACTATCAACAGAACTTTGAATATCCTTGTTAAAGTGAAGAAAACAGTATGCATATAGGGAGACTATGATGGAATCACAAGGCAAATATCAGTTGCAGCCAAAAAAAAATTACATGCTGTAATTCTTACTTACATCATAACATTTATAAATCAATAATAATAATTGAATGAAAGAAGTATTAATTCACTATAATACCTTTAATTTCCTCTATGAAAGTGTAAAGTTTGGACACGGTTATGAAATCATGCTTTTCCTTTCCTCTTGTCATCCAATGCCTGTTTCCCCAGAAGAATGAAAAGTTCCAAAAAGAAGAAATGTCAGAAAAGATGACAGCAACCAATATTTAATTAATATAAAATTCATAACATGTTGCAATATTCACATCATGAATAGTACGACTCATCTATCAAATTCTGTGTCATCATAAGAGGCCACCTAATATTTAAGCAAAACTAAGAATGGAGTTACATTTACCACTTACGAAGCAGGGAAAAACAAAAAGCTAATGAAAGATTCAAGCAAAGATGGCAGGGTTTAGCTTTGGCAAGAGTAATTCAAGTCGAATATAAATTTGTGAAAACTTGATTGTAATGGTAAATCGAAGTCACCACAGTAATGCTGGCTTTTAAAGCCTACAAGTGAAATAGGAAAAGAAAAACCTTGAGCGACTTCACAAAAAGAAAGACCTTCAGCGATAAGCTATCAAGTCCATTAAACATGTCATACTTTTTTTTTTTTTTTTTGATACACCATTAAACATGTCATACTATCACAATGCTACATTTATTTGTCAGTGATATACATGAGTTTCCCAAAGGGCAAAGCCATACCTTACTCTGATACATCCGCATGGTCAACACGAGTGTGTCCCGCATTCTACAAATGAAGGGCAATGAACACTGTTAATGGTGTTTATAACATAGACCACTTTCAAATGTATACTTACTACAAACGATTTAGGGGTACTAGACTCTTTCCAATAGAAACCAAGCGTAGAAATAGCCAAGGAAAATATAAGGGAAAAAATTTATTTGAAGTAAATTATTTAAAATGAAGTGCAAAAGAACTATAAACTAAACCAGGACAAAGGATGAGGGGAACATAACAATGAACGTATGTTCAATTGCATATTGTTAAGAAGCTTAATCCCAAGTAATTTAGGAATGATAGTAGACTACAGTAGAAACAAGAGTTAATAGGAGGTTTTGCCTATCAACTCTTGTCTCTAGAAACAAGTCTACATTAAGGCATTTGAAAGAGTATATTTTTACCAAGGCTAAAGTACTCAATTAAAAAGGAACTGTTTTGAAATTCATAAAACAATACAGGATTCAGTTCTCAGCATGAACAGAGTACGTGTATTACCGAACATCATGTGTGCTTAAGGGATGGGAAGATCCATTGGAGCATGTTAATACAAATTGTGTTGTGAGACCACAAGGAACTTTAATCTGCAGAAAAACAATAAAATTAAGTGTTTTAACCCATTAAACAAGATACGGTAATCAGCAAAACAATTTCTAACTCAAGAAGAAATCAGAATCATATGCCAGACAGAAAGGGCAGAAAGTTGTCCCCGAATATGCATATGGCCCAACTTTTACAATATTGACACCAGCGTCAATCAATATTGTTCTTACAACTACAGAATAACTTTTTAATACATTTGTTGCAGTCATTTCTGTAATCATGGGACTGGACACTATACTAATCATGCCTCTCCTATATCATGTAATTGAAGAGCAGAAGAATAACAAGATAATAGAAAAATGTCTTCTTCCTCTGTTTCTTGTCGTCACAACTGTACTTCATGGTATCAAAGCATGAAGCCAAATCAGTCTCAAATAGTGTTTGGCAATGTCTCAGCCAATAACAGACTCTGAGCTAACTAGACTCCTCCACAGAGTTAGACAAGGCAGCACTGAGCACAGGCTGAAAATAAACTGTTACTCAGCTCACTTCAATTTGACTATGTAAGTGAAGGGGAAGGAAAGGTCGGTTATCTCACTGATGATACTCCTCAGCCCAGACCAATTGACCCAATATAAAACTATAAACGATATCATAACTAATTAACTCTACGACCATTGAGAGAGAATTTCATTCTCTGTAAAACAGCTAGGAAGATCTGAGAGCAGTTCAGTAATCATTCTCATCTGTTAATGATACTGATGGCATCATATAAGTCAAATGATAGCTGCATGATTGCTTACAGGGGAGGCCAAAATAGGTTACAGGCAGCAGCTTGATTATTATGGAAACCACAATAGGACATCGCTACAAATCCTGCTTATTACTAGAAACTACTAGCATTAGTGAAGGAACTATTCTTTGATGCAAAGCAGGAATACAAATCCTCTTCCAGCATGTATCCCTGGAGTGACCCACCTTCAATGTCCAAGCCTTTCTTTTTCCTTCAAATCTAGAGCGAAATTGGAGAATGGAAATGGTTCTCTTACAATGTTCAAGCCCTTCTTTTTCCTTCAAATATAGAGCGGAGTTGGAGAATGGAAATGGTGGGTGCAAGAGGATTTCACATGATGAAAGGAGTGAGAGCAATAGAGTACTTTGAGGCTCTAATACAATGCTGTAAATCAAGGGAAAAGTTTGGGAATCAACCCCTTAAGTTCAAATCAAACTCAACATATTAGGGAAGTTAAAGGTATGAAAATATCTTTGGTAGATAAGGAAAAATAAATAAATAAATAAAATTTGAATGGAATTAACTTAAACCAGAGACTAACAACTTCTTAACAGACTAATGGGACTCATGCAATATGGGATCTCTGATCTCGCAATGAGTATATGAGCTAATATATCATATGGATTAATAAGTGAATTAGTTAGCAATATCAACTGCTAACATTTATGGTAAGGTTTACATTCCGTTTGGCTGTTCATCACATACCCCACTTAACTCCTAGGTGTGTCAACATTCAGCAACCATAAATTGATGTAATTCCCCATTGACCCATTCCTTTCATGTCTACTAACATGAAAACTGAAAAGAAGCCGAGAATCTACCTTTGTGGCCATCATTGTGTCCGACACAATCACCAAAGCCCGGAAGCCCCAAGGAAGATATTTTCAATCCTCATGTTCAGAGTACAAACTCAAGACCAACATAACATCTAGGCTTTTCCAATTCGATTCCATACAACATCAAACCATGCCGCTAGAAACCTTTTATGAACATTGTACTCAATATGGGAACCAAGCGATGCTTCCATATGCACATCATCCACTAAATCACCCCTTAGAAAGCATTCTACACGTCAAGTTGGTGAAGTGGCCAATCAAGACCAGATGTCATGGAGAGTACTTTGACAGTGTTCAATTTCGCCATTGGTGCAAAAGTTTATTGAATATCAATCTTGTATTTGAGTTGGCACTTTAGCCACCAGCCTAACTCTATGTCGACTGATACTTCCAATAGGGTTATACGTGACAACAAATATCCTCTTGAGTAAATCAGCACTCTAACATTCCATTTTTGTCAAAGGTGCTTATCCTTAAGGATTATTTTTTCCACTAGGCATTTCCATAGCCATAAAGATGAGCAAAATAAATATAAGAGAAAATAAAATGTTGACTTCTGTACAGTACATGCTGAGAATGAACAGGGCATAAATCATGAGATTCAATATATATATATATATATAATCACATTGACAATACTTGGCTAAATTTTTTTCACAATAAGTGTTTCTGAAAAAACCATGTTTTATTAGCTTTCAACTTGCAGTTGATATCCCATGGAATCAAATATGTGAAAAATGTAATTTCTTGATCTACATTGAAACTACTGCAATTAAACTCTTAAAGACAGTGATATCTTAGGACATACCGATAAGTCCGAGGAGAATTTCTCAGCAACTACCACTTCTTCTGAGCTATCAATCCTAATTTGGTACCCAAATCGTCTTAAGAAAAGAGTTGCTGGCTCCCAATTTTCAGAAGAATCCATCTATAAGAAATGAGTAGGAAAAATTAGATATACGAGTTAAATTTATCAATCAGGCATGAATAATATTTCATCTAAAATAAAATACAGATGGTATCTAAAAGAATTAGATGCAAAAAGATGAAAGCCTACAAATTAGTTTAGCATAGCAGATTACCTCTTGTGAATGTTTAAACTTCAAATAAGAACAAATACAATTTACTATGCAACACAGTCTACAAATAGAAGTTTCAGCTTTGAATTTCTGTATCAGGGTTTAAAACTATGGAAGTACTAAGTTATTTTTAAATTACTGTAGATGTAAATAGACTAACTTATTGATATTCTTTTAGTTATAGTGGCATTGTTGTAAACTTCTCTCCTTCTTAGGCCTGTAAATAGAGGCCTCCTCCCAAACTTGTAAACTATCAGAGTCCTCATTGAGTAAATAAAGCAATGGGTTGACGGTCCAAAAATTTGATGCTGCCACCAATTAGAAAAGGAAATCCAATCAGAGATAATCTGCCCATGAACATCATGGCATAGGTAAAAGGGAATGAGGAGGCAAGACCCCCATCTTATGCATATCTTGCTCATCTGACATGGCATGAATCACTAAAGCTGCACTCAGGAATAGTAATGCTTTGAAACAGGCGTGATTTATTAAATGAAAGATGCTAACCGAATAGTTAGAGACGCCACAAGCAAAGATCATATAGCCTAATTGACTGCAAAACATGCAACAGGAGACACGAGAGTAACATAAGGTAAAAAAAGGTGGGGCCGAAGGTCCAACGAAGGACCCAAAAGTTTATATACAAAAAGATAGAAAGGTGAAGGAGCAAAAGAGGGGAGTAATGATAAAGAGGTAGGAAGGAGCAGGGAAAGAAATTTTCAGTGGGATATACAGAGAGAGGATAGTTGAGAAGGAAAGAGGGAAGAATAAGGATTGTAGTTACGTGTTGTGGAGAGATCCAACCTCTCAAAAGTTGGCAAATCTGTTACATTCATGAGGTTCTAGTTCTGTATTGTTGTGCTTGTACCATGTGTTTCTGTATTGTAGTCAGAATATTTGTTTCAATTTTGTCTCTGTAATTACTTGCTTTTATTTCTGTCTTTATGCTTACTTATCTCTTAGGGACTTGAGGTCCACTGGCACGCATGTTGCCTGTGCTCACCTACTTAGGTAGCTACTTTCTAACAAAACAATACAAAATTCACAGAACATCTCTCCAAGTTTCTTGATTTATAAATAGGCATACAGGGAACGTAGCTAAGTAATTAAGACAATGATCTCATTAGAGTATTCTCCTGTGATAAATATTATCAGATGGCATGAAGATCTGCGAAGCAAAAAACCAGACTTACTAGAAGTAGAACATGGAATGTTGCTTGTCCTTTAGACAGATTAGTGTCAATCTCTCGCTGCATTTCTGGATCTATAAATTCATCAGAAGAATGTGATTAGAACACATCAGTAGAGGATGAAGTAATGAAAGGCAATGGATATACAGGCCATCAAGTATGTATGAATCAATTAAAGACAAAAATGTATGTTGCCTACGTTGTTCAGTCACAAATGCCTGTAGCGGTATTCTTATTTTATGACGATGCATGAATGCTCTCAATAGTTTAATATGAAAGATATATCTGATCCCCTACCACTCATACTTGATTCTCAATTTCTTTCACTTAACTTCAATTTTCATGAACGAAGAACCAACTACTCTAAACCTTTTATTAGCAAAGCGAGATTGGAATGAGCCTCATCTCTATCACTAAGATAGAAGATACCTTGCCTCTTGGAAACTAAAAAAAGTTAAAAGTTTTCATGTGCATTTTTTATATTTCGCATTAACTCCCTATCTACGAATCTTATCTTCTAACATGTTTTATGAGGTTTGTAACACCAAATTTGTTAGTCATGCAGACCCTACGATTTGTTAGCTGATTATGATTGTAATTGATATCTATCATAATTAATCTATCATTCTATTTTCATTAACCACAAATTATTAGTCACTGTTTATATACGAGATCTATTATGCACTGAGAGGAGAGTTGCAATAGGAGTTCACTAGAGAAATAGGCTTTAGATCAAGTGAAGGAAATACAAAAGCGCAAATAAGGGAAATTATAGGTTGAATGAGCATGAAAATAGCTGTATTCCTAATATGAGATACACATTTTCTATCTCAAAAGGGAGGTTCATGAGCATGGGGGAATTAGTTAAAAATCAAATAAAAAGTCAGAAATGAATTTATCTTTGTTCATTATCATGGAATCCAAATTCTAGAGTTTTTCATAGGATACACATTTTCTCTCTCAAAAGGGAAGTTCATAAGCCTGAGGGAATTAGTTTGTTGATCAAAATAAAAGTTAGACATGAGTTTATCTTTGCTCATTCGAAGGAAGCATATTATGAAATCTAAATTCAATAGTTTTTTATAATTAATTTAGTCTTCATAAATTTGCAATCTAGTTGTTAATTCACTGGTTCCAATTTTATTTAAATTTCTATGTATAATAAGAATAGTTGGCATTCTGGCATTTTGATTGTGTTGTGGAATGGTTCTGAACTTATATCTTTATTGCTTGAGATACTTACAAAAATTAGCGAACACTAAGCCAAAAAAGAGGGGAAATTACTAAAGGTGTAGGTTTAGTGAAAGCAAAAAAACATCCTTTAAGTAAAGTCTCAAATTAGAGTCCTGTGAATACAAAACATCACACTAGGAGAGCTCCCCACCTCCCGCCTCTTCCCCCTTCCTCCAAAAAACACAGAAAGAAAGAAAAGAAAAATAAGAAAATAAACCAAATGTAGAGAGGCCTGATGCAGCTCGAATCTGTTTTGACATCCCTTATGTACACAAAAATAACTTCTAGCATCTTAAGTTATTTTCATTTTGCTTCAAAAAATAAATTCCAATTGAAGTAGATGCTTTAAAAGCCAGAACCAAACAAACTTACCACATTTTATTTTGTTTTGATCATTAGCAAAAAGATTCACTAGCTCCCCCTGATTAAGACAACATTGACAAAGGAAATTTGGCGAGCATGTCAGCATAATGTACACAACACCTTAAGCCCTATCCCACTGAAATTTGCAAATACAGTTTTATCAAACCTGACGGCCTTTATCATCCATTGGAATGCACTCAACAGATATCACCTTATCAACATCATCAGCGGTAACTACATACTCAGGATTAGTGGCACCTGACCCAAGAAAGACCAAGATATAATATTATGTTCAACTTCTATCAGGGCCATCAACTCAGTGCAAAAAGAATTGGAGTTCATTTCACCTTCAATATATTGCCTAGTACCATCCTGAAGATGCCGGACCCACTAATGCAAAACCAACAGTTGTGATGGTATCAGTAATAAGAGGGAGAAATTGATGCTATTTTACTACAAAAATGATTGACAAGAATTTTAACCTGAAACATACAAAGAGAAGTCCCCCGTACTTGATATCCACATCCAAGGAGTCTCTCTCCAGGAACAGCCTCACCAATAATTTGAAAATTTTCTATGCCCGGGCCATCTAAATTGATGTAATTGGTTAGAATAAAGATATGCAGCCCATCTTTAATGTTAAAACCTAAAATACCTTCATAAACATAAGACGTCTCAGCTTGATCATGGTCTGGTGAAGGTTGAGACCAATTGCCATTGAATATTCTTTCTCTGGCTCTATCTTGCATTACATTATTATCATGTATTTGAGAGAACGTTAGCCCCCTGGACAAGTCAATTCATGAGTAAGAAGATATATCTAAAACAAAATAAGCCAAACCAATATGTGTAAGCACCAGAGAGTTTTAAATTCTCACTTCTTTGTTTAGAATGAGGCAATTACATGAGTTTTTTTTTTTTTTTAACACACTAAGAAGAATGAAAGTTTATTGGAATGAAGCCACCACCGGAAAAAGCTGACTAGAAAAAGGAGGGGGGGCACAACTTTGTTATGGAAAGGACAGATGTGATAACAGCTAACAGAATAGAAGCGTACGTGTCCTGTCTCACAACATTCGATGATTTGTACAAAAATATCACTGTCTTTTTTTCTTATTGAAATCAAAACTCGTCTAGCATTCAGATTGATCGTGGTCCATGCTTGAGTTTCAGCTGTAGCTAAAGACATCTTCCAACACATTGTTCCTTTTAAATTATAAACAAGGGACATCAAATTGAAAAACCAAACTGCATATAAAATGAACTCATCAGCTACAGATGTGACCATTGACCCTAACATCCATAAAACATCATAGTGAATATACCCTGCCATATTGCTTGTGAATTGTGCAAGCGGTTCATTCCTAATAACATTGTGCTGTGGGAAAGTATGTTGAATCTGCAATGAAAACCTATATTTCAATAAAATCAGAGAGAAAAATACTATAAAATCAAAAGTTAAAGTAACACAAATAAAGTAAGCTCTTGCAATAAGACTATGCGACAATAGTATATTACCTTGGATGGATTATACAAGTGACTTGTCGAACTTGGACTTTCAACACGAATACCATTTTCACCATAACTTTGCGGCACAGAACTTAAATCTCTAATTCTGTCCTGGAAAAAGAAAAGAAAAGAAAAGAAAATGGTCATTGAGCAGTAATTAACAAGCCATGGCCTTTGCAAATGATCCACCAAATATAGATTTTACTGGAGACACAGCTACATTTCAACATTTGACTATGAACACCACCAAAAATGGGTAGCAAGAAATTTTTAACAAATACTGCTGACTGCTCAAATTACAAAATCTAAAAAGAGAGAACAATCCAAATAATTTAAATGCCTATGAGTTCAAGAATAATTAGATTAAAATGAAGGTTAAAATCTTGGGACTTCTTCTGGAATAGTTCTTATTGATGAATATTATTATTTTACTATAATATCTTGTGCACTGATAGAAGTCTCCAACTCTGTTCATATCTACGAATGGGAATACGGCTTCCTCCTCTTAACTTCGAAGAGAAAGTGCAGCTATTCCAACAACAAAGCAATAATTAAGAAAATAGAAAAAAGAATGAAAGAACGAACAAATTATATATGATAATGAAGATTCAGAATCTTACATGTGAAGTTCGTATCCTCCATTGTAATTGATCATGTAAATGCTGCATAAATACATAATAATTCATTAAATTATGGATAATACAATTTATAAAACCATATACTCAAGAAATAAAATAAACAGAAATCATACCCAAAATACAAACATTCACATGCAAACAACCCTATTAAAGATTGTGTATAGCACACGAGTGTTTAGTATTTGTTTCTTCTATTCTCTTCAATTCATGGTTATTTGCTGCTGATTCAGCCTCCAATTTGTTTCCTCTATATATCATCAACTCCACCCTCATCTACAGAGGTTTTTAGCCTATACTACTACTTATCACCAGGCACAGATTCTGCAATTATTATCCTCAGAAATCTTCCTTTATTCTGATGTGGGACATAGTGGAACAAAAGGCCCACTCACAACTATGTAACTTCCACCAAATGCAAATGACCTAAAGTTTCCAGTGTACGAGGCCAAATACAGCATGCTGACCAGGAAGATCAACAAAATGACAATAGAAATGGGTAACATTTTCCTGTGCAACATTACTGCAGCTATATGCAAAGCGGTAAGGGATACTTTATATGGTCCATTGACATCTTAGTGGCTTTGGTAAAAGTCAGGAGCTTCTTGAGTTCAAACAGGGAGAGTTATCCGTTATTCACTGTTGCAATGTTCTCTAGCGCCATTGACAACAACCAAACTTCATCGAAACTCATGCATGGTCCTGCTCTTCAGATGGTACATATTGTCTGACCATGAATACAAATCTTTTTATGCATTAATCTAGATTTTTAAGTATAAAAAGGTATAATTATGAGCCTTCCTCCCTTGCTCAAACCTTGAGAAGTTGATTCTGACATCATAACAGAATCAACCTGAAAGAAACTGACCAGTTGAGTCCAAGTCCAAGTCTCATCCCTCCCATAAGTTTAGAAGTGCCTCTTTTAATGATTTTGAGATCAAGGAGTTTTTTCCTATTAAAATGAGGTATTTCAGATAAGGAGGTAGCAATCTCTACCTATATATATAAAATGGTAACACAAAAATGGCATATATATCATTGATATATTATATCTTATGATTATTTCATTTTTGAAATTGTAAAATATTTATTAAATTTTTTAAATTATATATTACTTATAATCTTCAATCAATTTTTTTTTTAAAAAAAAAAAATCTGTTGTTTTTTATTTAAAATCAATTTTCATATAGTTTTGGTTGGAATGAAAATGATAAAAGCTTCAAAAGCTTGATGGGAACATTAAGGAAGACACAAGGAATTCAAAAAAGGAAAAAATAAAATCTCTATTGAATACTCAAACTATCATTTATACAATAAGCCTTTCACATTTCCACACCTCTCACACACTCACTCTCAAGTCACTCAACACACCACTCTTCACTTTCTTATCTTGATTGTCACTCTACACACAAACTTCAATTACCCAGGCAACTATTTATACTTTCATATCTCAGTTTTTTCATTGCATCTAGAAAATTCTTGATTCCCTAATTTTCACTACCTTTGAGAGCATCTTGAAAGTGAAGAAAAATCTAGTAAACATGATGGAAAATTCTAGAGGAGAGTCAATGATGTATGTAGTGCTTTTGTCATTTTTTATCTTTTCTATTAAGATAGTGTATAATTTAAAATATCTTTATTTAATTACAACCAGTTCAACCATGATTTGATCATGATCCAAGCATTTTACCATAAATCAATACCTTGACCAGTTCAATAGCAGATCCAGTCTTTAATATACCTTGCTTTAAACATCCTTGAAGAAATAGGAATGTTTGGTTGCAAGTTAGCTGATACTCCTATGCAATAAGCCTACAGAGAAGGGCTAAAACAATAAGATACTCCAACTGACACTAGGGGATTTAAATATATGTTGGAAAATGCATTTATCTTTCCCATGCTAGACCTGTAAGTAGTCTTCCTATCAATTTGGTTTGCCAATACATGAACAAGCCAGCTAAAGCACTTTCTTTGGGGAAAAACATGTAAATAGGGGCATAGAAGTTTATACTAAAGCATATCAGGAAAGGTCTATCAATGGCAAATGATCCACTATACAATATTGTACACTTGATTGGGAAAATCAATTCACATGAAGAAGAAGAAAACATATTGTCATCAGAAGCAGAACAAGAGGTAAATTTATAGCTCAGGTTCATCAGATTTGTGAGGTTCCAGGCTAAGAGTATAGAAGAAATGAGGATCCTTATATTGTGACAATATCGCAACAATTGGTATTGTAAAGAATATTGTGAATCATGACAGAATAAAGCATGTGGCAACTGATCAGTCATTCTGATAAGGAAAAGTTTCAAGTGGGTATGCTTTGAATGATTTATCCTTTAAACCTTAGTCAAATCGCATATATTTCAACAGCGGTTTTTCCCCATCTCACATTAGAAGGACTAAAACAAATCAAGCACGTTGGACATCTTCAACTTAGCTTGTAGAGGAGTGTTTCAGATCACAGGTTCTTCTCATGGGTCTTTCGTATCTTTTCCTTTTAATATCTTCAATCCATGATAATTTGTTCTGATTCTGCCTCCTATTTATATCTCTCTATCACCTCGGTCTTTATTAGTTTCATTCAAAATTTAAAATTTTGCTAACTTGCTGTGATTCAATAGGAAATATTTTCCTGCATCCCCCTTCTTGCATGACGTCGTATGATCCATGTAGCCATGTAGCCGACCCCACCTAGTAGGATACGTTTTGTTGTTGTTGTATCCTCCTTCTGATTAAATGAAAGCAAGCATTTAAAGCTGTTTTCCCTCAGAATAGCACAAACAGCCTTGCTAATAATGGACCTTAATAGTCCAGAATCTGACTATTTTCCTTTTCCTTTCATAAAATAAAATAATAATTCATGGACAGAACAATGGAGATAGCAACCATGCCAATTAAAGCATTCAGTATTCAGCAGGGAAACCCATAACGAGCCTAAAGTACAACGAGGAAGGCTACTTGATGAAGTACTAATTTAATTGGAAAGATAACTTCAATACAGGTGATATGTTTGACCCACATACCAATCGATGAAACCATCGGGATTGGGGCGAAATGTTTAACCCACTTAAGAAGGTAATGGAACCATCAGGATTGGTCTTCATTGCATACATTCATTCGCAAATGAGGAATAGCTCAGAAAGAGCAGAGAAACGTAATCAATTGTGAATGAATAATTCAATAAGTGTGCTAATACTAATAACAAGGAATGGGCACCACTATCAATGAAATTACAGCCCGCAGCTCCTAAGAGCATTGGAAAGTGAAACTACTCTAAGGCTATTCCCCTATTCATTACAGTACCATAAGCCTTACAAGTTCACATCAGCAAAATCTTTTTTGGTGACATCAATTCATAGGGTCCGGTTTCTCTCATAATCTATGAGAAAAGTGCTGATGAAAGAATCTACTTCCAAGAAGGGGGTCCAAGATTAAATCAAATTAACGGTTTAAATGGGCTCACAAGGGATAATGAGAAAATGAAATGATGAGAGGATATGCTTCCCAATTCATGATATCAACAAAGTCATCCACATCTATTTAATAGGCATTTCAGGAACATATCAAACTTTGGAGATCAACGGTGCTGCAACAATCTCCCATAACTATCAGTTTAAAGGTAAAAACTGATAAAGAGGTTCAATTCAAGATTTATGCAAATCAGTACATGATTCACTAATCACCTTTCCAGTATTACATCATCAATACCTTTATGCTGTTAGATATGGAAGAAGCATTCATAACACGAGGCCATAAACTATATTCAGCAAGTAACCCCAGCATCGATGACATGAAGATATATCTCTCATCTTCTGCAGCCTAGAAAAGAATTTATCATAAATAACAGCAGCTAGAAAACAATAGCATGTACTATAAAACATAAGACCCTCCTTATGAGATAGAGGTTTCACTTATGTTTTCCTATTCTATGGTGCGCTTTGCACCAATAATCCTGCAAAAACTGAACCCTGACAAGGAACTTCATGTTCCTTGCTTTCCCTAAACCATAAAGTGAATAGTTGGGGGAAGGAAAAAACATATATCAACTGGACAAAGACGAATCCTATTAAAGTAAGCAAAACACTAACACCAATAAGAAAAAGTAAATCACCTTCAAATCATGAGTCAATTTTAAATTTTGTTCAAGATCACCCTTTCTTCGGGCCAACTCATTGGATGCAGAAGTGATGACTTCAATTTGCCTTTCATCAATTGCCTAAGCAAACAAATTATCAAAATTATCTTTATCAAAGTAAGAAGCTAAAAGATAACAACTTTTCAAGGAAATCACATACCATTCTTAGTTCAGAAAATTTTCTTTCTAATTTGCATTTTTCATTCAACAGCTGTAGTTCCTGCTGCCAAAGTTTAATGAATTTCTTCAAATACCAATAATTAATAAATAATATTTCTGGTCTAAATTTCATACTTTCACACAAGCAACAGCAGTCTGGTCACGGAGCGAGAGGATCTCTGCTTCCTGTGCTTTGGCTCTTGAATAAAGCTCCTGCACCATAAACATATAATTTGATATATCATGGGAAGCTTCTTGTATGATCATGATAGATCACATACAAAAAATGCAATATAGTCTAGTTCTTGTAGCTATTCTTATATGTTAAAGTAAACTAACTCAAAAGCCATATTAAACTTTATTACCATAGCCTCTAGGTCCTCGATGTGATTGAGGTCATCACTGCTTTTGAAATTCTGTTTTGCTAGTTGAGCATCTAAATTGCGCCTACATTGGAACACATTACAACAGAAGTTGAAATACAGCTCAACCAAAATATAAAATGAATGAAGAAGAACAAAAACAAATAGGGATCAGAAGTTAAAATTGCAGAATTTGGAGAAAGAATTCAGAAATATTGAAGAATGTCAATTAGATTGGCTGCATCTTCTGTCGTGTAACTTTTTATTTAACAGGGAAGCAATAAATCCATGGTTTAGAGGAGGATCAGACTCTCATTATCATTCCTCCAAATCACTTAAAAATATAATTGATTTTTTAAATGAAAGATAACATTAATAATAGTAATAGTAATATATATCAGAAATTTTTTGTACTAAATAGTAATAATAATCATGGTTCTAATTAAATAAAACACCAAAAACATCCCTTCAAGCAGGAGAGTGGATATCTACCATTCCCAGCCACCAAGTCTTCAAACTTATTTCTACCATGATGTCTGTGTTTCTCCACGATTTGGACTCATAAATGAAATTGGCAATGCAAAGAAGGAGTATAGACGTTTCATTTAAGAACCAAAGGAGGCAGAAAAGGAATGCTTTGCTGTTCATTGTAATTTTGGAAGAAAAAATGATGTGGCATTATCAACCGGGTCCACAATATCTTCAGTATATGAAAATTCATGTTTTCTCAAATTTTTAATAAAAGCTCCGTTAGTCTTTAGTATGAAATATGTCAGTTGTCCAAGATTATTTATTTAATTAATGCAAAATTTGAAGTTTCACCATATTCAAAAAATATTTTACACGCATACAAAACCAACTTCACGCAATATTAATAATCCAATGTTCTGACAATGTCCAAGTTTATTTAACTCAACTCTTGGGGAATATCAGTCTGGGCATCAGAGTTTCTAAGTTAATATGCCACAGCAAAATGCCATGACTCAACTTTTGTTGTTGCTAATGCAACAACAAAAGTTCCTAAAATATTTAAGGGGGAAATACTGAGACCTACCCCATTAATTGGATGCCTTCTAAAGTCCTCAAGTATAAAACTCTTTGTGAAACACTTCTCAAACCTTTCTTCTGGATCGACTTGTCTCTATTATATAGTGAAGACATAGTTTCTAGATAGAGACGTTATTTTGCAGGGAAGAAATATTATAGATAAGTGAAAAAGCCTCCATAAAAAAGTTTTCATTGATCTTTATATCGAGCCAAAATCTAATATGATGACCATCTCTAATCTGAAAGAGATTAATGATGAAGAGTATTGTACGGGAAATGAATTTCTAAGCACTCACATGGGTTAAATTTAACACTCGGTTGTCATCCACTAATTTGACGTATAACATATTTTGGATTACTTTGGCCAACAAGGATATAATCCATAGGAGTCTAGGAGAAAACACCATAGCTAAGCACCAACCTAAGCAATGTTCTAGACACCAAATTTTTAAGGACTTAAAAAGTCCCCTCTCCTAATTTGGCAAACATCAAATCCCAACGAACAAGATGGTCCCTCTTAACCTATCCAGCACCAGACCAAAGACAGTAGTCCACCCACAAGCCTAGACTGGACAAGCAAGTCTAGTCAGGCAAAGCACCCAAGTATTCAAACGGATAGAGTTACAGACAAACCACAAGGACAAGAATACTAGCTAGTCAAAATATTCTCCAAAAGGAGAATAGTGTCATTTGCAAACTAGGCATGAGGGACCAAAACCTATTTCAAGCCTGCAAGAAATGTTCTTAACAACAACTATCCACATTTTCATATCCTCATGATTAAGCATATCAAACCCTAAAATAAACATGGAGAAAGAGGATCCCCTTACAACTCCTGTTTATCCTCAAAACCATGATTTTGTATCACCCAAGACAATCACAATAAAAGTAGCAACAAAGGAATAAGCAAAAGGCCACTTTCTTCATTTGACAACAAGGCCACATCTCACTGAAACCAGGTCCATGAATCCCTACAACCTTGCCCAACCAAAAACTATTGTAATACTCCCTCCGGTTCTTAATATAAAACATATTCGGGGAGTTAATCTTGGTCCTAAATATAACAAATAGTTTTCATATTTGTCAATCTTTTCCTAATTTACCCGATGCTTCCTCAACAATAAGTAAGGATTAGAGGGAATGAAAGAATTAAGGAAGATGACTAAGGTATTTTAGAAAATACATGTAACATTAACTAACTCAACTTACTTAATCTAATAAAATTAGGTAAATATTTCTTATATTAAGGACCGGAGGGAGGAGGGAGTAGTACTTAGAAGAGAAATTATGAAATGATGTGTAATATTTTTTATATAAATGAGTCTGTATTCCATAAATTTTTCATGTGAAAGGCTCCTCACCAAAAGCCATAATCAATCAAGGCCTAGTTAAGAAGAATAAAATCTTTGATATCCAGAAGGAAATATAAAATAAGTGAAGGAAATAAAACTGGACCATTTCAATATACTACCTTTTCAGAAGAACCCCGGATACTTGACTCTGGATCCCATTATTTTTAAGTTCATGCAAAGAACTTTCAACAGGCGACATGGAGTTACTAGAATAGGGTTGTCTTGAAAATAACATGTAACTGTACCAAAGCTGATTGCTTTCATCATCACCTACAGATTACTGCATGTTTTTCTCATTTTATCCCCTTAGCTCATATCAAAGTTCCTGAAAGAAATATTTCAACAACAAACAAATGGAGCGTTTAGTAACTTACTAGAGGCCCCAAAGCAAAATTATCAACTGCTATTTCACTACCCAACATACTTTTTACAATAATGTTAATTCTCAATACAAGAAAACCGAAGCATCCAAACAACCATATATCATCTTATTTCAATGAGAAAATGTCAATCATTCAACATGCATTACCATCTATTATTATGATCATACAATAACATAACAGATACAATTCCCACATGGTGACAAGTGCTTCACATTACAAGATACTATACAACCTCATATTGACTTAAAGTCTCAAACACACAAATCCCCTTAAGTTTGAATTTTTAAAATAAATAAATACCAGCTACCGAACTCGTAAGTGGTCTAAAATTAACTCGTTTTTTACAGCATCGACAATCCAAAACAACCAAATTCTTACATATAGTTCTTAAAATACCAGAAGAACCAAAAATCAAAATTTGAGCATCGTAACAAGATTTCAGAAGATATAAAATGCGAGTAAGCAACAGCGACTTACAATAGTCAAATCGACTTAGAATACAATACCAATAATAGCATATTTACAAGTAAAGGACTTAGAGTAAGCAAAGCTCGTTGAAAGCAATAAATATACCAGTTACCTTCGGTTCTGTCGAACCCTCCAGAATTAGAGATCTCAGAGCTCTAAAATAAATACTGTAATATCCCAATTAAGAAATGCGGACTAGAATACGAGAATTAATTTAAAGCCAACGAAAGACCATAGATTTTGTTGCACAAGTTAAGGCGCGTAGATCTTTAGAAGAAAAATCCGTTTTGGCTCAATTATGAAGCTGTAAATTTCAGGAACACCGTGAAAAAGAGAGAACAAGTGGAGAAAATTGGGACTGCAAAAGCGACATGAAATGAAACGCCAGTTAATTAGTTAAACAAAGTCAATAATTGTTATGTGTGAGTACAAATACGAGAGCAGGTGAAGAAGAAGGAGCCGTTCGGAACAAGAATTCTAAGAGGTCAATGGGAAAATCCTGTTTTTAGCGGAATTAATCGTTGCAGATAATTGCCACGTGGCTGATTTGAGGTCAGAAAATGCGATCTGTGACACGGCCCAGAACTATTACAGAGAAAATCAACCAGAGAGAGCACAAGAAACAAATGAAATTGTTGTTTTATGTGTGCAGGTTGAAAATTAATTAATTTCGTTTGACTTTTAGATATAGGCGAGGGAATCATCTAATACAAAAATGGAAAAAAAAAAAAAAAAAATTCTTCTTACATCATCATTAAAAATCATATATTCTCATAATGATTCTTCATGATCATCACCATCATCATTCTTGCTTCAACGTCAAACATCATTCTTGGTTCTATTAGATTGTTCCGAAAGTACTAGAAAGAATGGCGTGGGTGTGTGTGTTCATCTTTACCTTGTCGTGATATACTCAGACTCCAAGCGACGTTGAAACCAACCTGAAATATCTCTGTTATGATCGAGTTCTCAGCTCATGACCAAATATCTAAATGAGATTGTTGTTGAGAAATGGCAATGTAGAAACAGAATTTTACCTAAAAAATAAAAAAAGAATCTGATATACTCGTGACGAAAGGGTCATTGTTCTTCCCTCTACTGAGAGTCGATGTTTTCTAAGAATAGCTTTGACTGAATCACTTCGACGAAGTAATTTCCAAAACTACAGTATCAAAAAATATGAAAAGGTCCCTATCAGATCCTAATTGGCTTGAAATAACTTCCAAATGAACAGAACATTTTCTCTTGTTTTTCCCTTTGGATACACATTCTTCTTTCATGAGAAAATGATAGCAAAGACTTCAGGTGTGTACGCTTTTTTTCTTTTTCTTAATACAAATATCCTCCTATTTGAAATAACTTCGTTTAAAGCATTTAATGTATGTACCTTTCTTAACAGGAATTCAAATATTAGTTCGCTACGTTATAAAGGACTAACTCAATTCTAATGTATGTGTCGAGTAGAGATGATGTGAAAAATAATTCTCAAATGCCTTATGTTTTTTTGTTGAACTCAATGATCCTGCCAAGTTTAGTCGAAAAAAATGAAACTTAAATGATTTTTGGAGCATGTCAAATTTTCAAAGGATCTGTTTTTGCTTCTATACACCTCTTTAGTTACCGATCTTTACTTTTATTTGTTTGTATATTTTAGAAGATGTGGACCCATTTTAAACCACTAATTCAAAAGGCATGGCATAACCACCAACCATATAGGACCAAGCTCTCCTGAATCTTTTCATTAATAATTTGATCCCCAATGAAATCAAAATAAAATAAAATATTGGGAGCTTACATCATTCATAAAACAAGAATATAAATAACATATCTTTGTATTCTTGCAAATACTAAAGGCTCATGCTACTTTTATATTGAACTTGAATGGATAAGGCAACACCAAGGGATCCTTCTTGGGAGAATCACCCAAAAATATTTTAAAATATGAAATTTTTATATTAGGACAATGAAATGACATAACTTTTCTGAAGTTCCGATAGATCTTTTTTTTATAAACTTTTATTGTAAAATGATCATATTGTTTAAAACACTTCCTTCTAATTATAGTTGTCAAGGACAAAAGTAAGAGGGTTAATGATGGGCCTAACCAATATTGGGACAAGACTTACCAGAAAAGGGCCAAGGGGGATCCACGGCCCAATTAGGATCCAACTTGATGAAGCAAGCTGGAAAGAAAGGGGATCACTAGGGGTAATGCATGTAACTGACAATCAGGTAATTCGAGTGTGTTTTATAGCAAAGGAAGAGGTGGAATGAGGCAGAGAGGATTTTGTAAGGAGAGTGTGCTAGTCTCTCGAATTGTTGGCAGTGTGTTTCTTTTCTTTTTTCTGCATTTGTTCTCATTGTTCTAGGCTAGTAGAGTGTGAACCTAGCCAAGTGTAGGAACTGTATTCTCTCATTTTCCCAATACTGAAGAGGATACAATATTGAGTTATTCCATATTTTCTCTATTGAATCACTGGCTCTAACATTTTGGTATCAGAGCAAATCGATTGGGGCCTGCCAGGAACCAGAATGGAGAACAGAGTATATCAATTAGAGAGAGTAGTAGAAGAGATACAGAGGAAACAGTCGAAGACAACTGAAAAGCTTACCAGGGTGGATACAACGGTGAATGTCATCTTGGAACAGCTCAACGAATTTTGAGCTGCCTTCAATGCAATGAACGACAATCGGATTCCAGCGAGGACTCCACACAATGACCCCCAGTTCGAGGAACAAGACAGAGTGAGAGCCGAAGACACTGGACAGACCGGGTAAGGATCCCTTAGGATGGATATTTAGATTGGAGCAATATTTCATGGCCAATAGCTCAGCCGAAACAGAGAAGTTGGATGTTGGGATGGTTAGCCTGGAGGGGATAATAGAATTACTTTTCTGTATCCAGACTAATGCCAATTTCTGTATCCAGACTAATACCAATCCAACCCATTTCATGAATAAAATGTGACCAATTAACCAACCAACAAAACTACTTGTTAGAAATAAGAATTGGTTGTTGCATCGAAACATATAAATGTTGACTAATCTGACTAACATTGAACTTGGTAAAATGAAAAGGTTCAATAACTGAAAAATAAGATTATTCAGGAATATCCTTTGAATGCTAAAATTACGCATTGAATTTTGATTAGTGGATCCATAATTCAAAAGGTATTTGTTATTATTATCATTGCAGAAGAAATGAAATAAAAAATAGGGTAGAGCTATGAAAGTTATTGTATGAGGTCTACCCAATGCTAGATGCAAAGGCGCATAATAGATCGATATGAACATCATGAGCTGTCCCGTAATAAAACCAGTTGTTGCTGATACTTTCTTCTCGGTTCCTTCTTCCATAAACCGAGCTCGGAGAAGGAAGAGATAAGAGGGCCCTATGGAGAATGTGGTCAGAAATCCATAATAGAGTCCGACCACAACGACCGAATTAATTATCTTCATGCATAAGGATACTAGATTATCTAGTATAAAACACTTTAAAATCATTATAAACCTCCTCTTGGTTGTTGTTGTTATTTCTATATTATATGAAATTTTTTTTTTTTTTTTTTTCTATTGTGATTTCTAGATTCT